>QTSX02000032.1:0-550288 GCA_014839935.2 Entomophthora muscae | reverse complement strand
CTTGATATCATGACAAAGCCAAAAGCTTTATTTGGCTCATTCTTAAATTCAATCACTTAAATCTTTGAAAGTACTAAGGTTAAATTAAGTGAAGAGTGGTCTAAGTTATGTAAAATGAGAATATAAGCCACCCAGAATTTAATAAATATATATTTAATTGTTTGATTTTTAAATTGTAGCTTAAATATTGCAACCATTGCAAAGTTGCTTATCTGTGTAGCTTATCCAGCTTCATAATGTGTGGATTAAATTAGAAATGAGGCACCAAGTTTCTTAAGATAACTTTATATGATTGTATATTTAAACTCTTTGCTGAGGATTAAATTGACCAAAGAAAAGAGAGCTTGATAGTTTTAAAGAGGGACAATTCAAACTATATACAATTATTAGTTTAAGTAAGATATGACTGGCTTAAACATTCTGATTTTATTTATTTTGACTTACAATGATAAACTAATTAACTTTGATTCATCACTTGATCCAAGTGGCTGAAGATTGCTTACTAGTTAACCTTGCTTACCATTGTATCATCCCAATAATAATGTTAGTGAAGTAAACTGGCAATAATATTATTAAAACTCATTAAAATAATTTTCATAAAACTAGAGTATCTATATAAGTTTTCAGATGATTAAAATAAAAATGGTACCAAATATGATATCTCTAGCTGCTTATGTTGCAACTGAGATTCCCCTCTTGCCTGCCAACATATCTCAAAATACACAGGTGGCGCTCAACAAGTTTCCCCATGATGTATCTAACGGCATGAATCATCCTGAAGGCAAGGTCAAATTGAAGCACTATCTCCTAATTAGGAATGCTGCCAATTCAACTTTGCCAATCCATGTGCAAATTACTCCTTGGCATCAAATCTTACATGGAACCCACCACTGTGCCACCCCCTTGTGACCTTGTGGCTTTCCCCATATAATATATTAGTCACAATATTAATTAATAAGCCTTATCTTATTCCATTCATTATTGTCCTTTATATTAGAATGTTGTCTTCCCCAATCAAATACTGAACTATCATTGGTTCAGTTGTAACAGTGGTAGCAGCAGTAGGTTCACAACCTACCTAAAAGAAAATTACCTCAAGAAAGAACAGAGTATGGGCTGTATGGCTACTCCACCCAGGAAACTTTCCTCCCTATCCCTGATGGGGACATCCCCAAGGAATACATTATATACCAGGACAAGTTGGTACTCACAAGCATCTACAGTTATTTCTGCCTAGGACAACATGACACCAGTGCCACACTGCCACAGTTATACCTCTTGTAGTTTATTCTGAATCTCCAACTTGAGTCCTTCACAGGTGACATGGAGGGGACTGACATTGTCAGTTGGCTTCACTCCACAGAAACCTGCCTCTGCATTTGACAAGTACCTGGGTCCATGTGGGTTGCCACTGCTTCTGAGCACCTCATGGGGCCTGCCGCAGTATAGTTCACCAACTGGGCCAGCCAAGAACATGAAGTTACTTGGACCACCTTTATAGATGCTGCCAGATCCTGCTACAGAAAAACATTTCTGCCTATTGTAGTAGAAACCCCTAAATTGACATCAAGCAGACAGGCAGTGTCCCTGAGTACCTTGCAGCCTGGCAGCAAGCACTTGCTGCCGCTCCTGAAGCCATTGCCAATGGAAATGCAATGCTATTTACCCTCATTGTCAATGGGTTAAAACCACACATCTGTAAATGGGTCCCTGTAGGACACTGCACCTCTGTCAATGATTGCTAAAAGGCCATTATAGAAGCTAACAATCAGGCCTCAATGGGATTTTGGAGATCCAATAATGCTCCATCCCAACCTTGTCCTGTGCCTGGCAGCGCCCACGACCAAGTAAGTTGCTGTCAATCTTGTCAGCAGGAAAACAAGGCCAAGCGCCCCCGCAAGGGGGAGCTCCAGTTAGCTCAAATTGAGGATTCATGAAAAGCCTGGGGGTTGTAGATATAAGAGGTCTGCAACTCCTCTTGACCCACATTCTCAATCTCTCCTTGCCAATAATCTGTGCAACTACAATGTACAAAAAGTGGAGACTCTAGATGTATTCCAAGTTAACAGTGACAACCCTGCCCTCCAAGTCAAATATTCATCAAATAAAATCACCCACTTGGTCTACCCCTTTTGTTTCTGCAAGAACACTCACAAACTTTTGGTAGACACTGGGGTCAATCACACTATGGTCAATCAGAAATTTGCAGACTCCCAACAGCTAGACCAAGTACCCAATTGCTTCAAAGCATTGTGTGTGCCCAACTCCCATAGGGTGGCCATCACTCATG
Organism: Entomophthora muscae; assembly: GCA_014839935.2. Classification (NCBI taxonomy): domain Eukaryota; kingdom Fungi; phylum Entomophthoromycota; class Entomophthoromycetes; order Entomophthorales; family Entomophthoraceae; genus Entomophthora; species Entomophthora muscae. The sequence goes on along the minus strand of QTSX02000032.1, from coordinate 547,998 downwards.
AGATAGTACCCTTCTCTGTGAGAATGGGGAGCATCCAGGTTAAACTCTCCAGGCCAATTATGGTGGGGATCAGCCACAATGTCATTGCTGGCCTCAACTGGCTCCAACACAATCAATCATATATCTACTGGGACATCTCTATGATCACAATCAATCAGAATGGGGTGGTATTTCAGATTTACCCTGTTGAAATGAACAAACTGCTTCATAACACTGTGTTTGTTTGCCTCACAGAAACCAGTTCCTACAACTTCAAGGGGGAGCTTGAATTTAACCAGTGTTCAGTGGAAGTCATTTGCTCTGAACCCACATACCTCCCTCAGACACATCACCACCTCCAGCACTAGTATCACTTCTTGAGGAGTACAAGGACATATTCAGAAAAACACTAGACCAACTTCTCCCTCCAAGAGAAATACAACATACTGTTCAGTTACAAGGGTTTCTTCCCAAGGCACAACCTCTATTGTTTGACGCCCAAGGAGGATGAAACTTTTTGTCAACACCTTGTGGATGCACTCAACAAGGGCTTTATCTGCCCCACCCTCTTGTAATATGGGGCTGAAGTTTTCTTTGTAGCCAAGAAAGACAGGTACCTTTTCCTTATAACCAACTATCATACACTAAACAATCTGACAGTCAAGAACAAGTACCCTTTGCCACTAATTGACAATCTGTTTGATATTCTTGCAGGCGCAAAGGTCATCAGTAAGGTTGATCTCACTGTGGGGTATAACAAGGTCCACATTGTACCTGAGGGCAAGGCAAAAAATGCCTTTTGCACACACTACAGGTTGTTTGAGTGTAGAGTTATGAACTTTGGAATGATCAACGCTTCCTCCACCTTTGTCATGTTGATGAACAAAGCCTTTGAGGACCTGATTAGAAAGAGTGTTGTTGTGTATCTTGAAAACATTATTGTCTTCAGTCAAGACCAAACAGCACACCTCCAACACCTTTTTTCTGTGCTTAACATTGTTTGTAAAATCAGTGAAAGGCCAACCCTTCAAAAAGTGAATTCCTCTGGTCAGAGCTTCTATTCCTAGGGCACACTATCTCAGCCCAAGGGATAAAGCCTGAACCTGCCAAAATCAAGGTAATCACATTCATGCCACCCCCATCAATGTGGGTTAGGTGTGTACATCCTTGGGCATGGCTGCCTATGTGCAGAAGTTAATCCCCAACTGCAGAGAACTGATTGAACCTCTCACTAAACTTTTAAACACCAAATAGCGCTTTCACTGGACACCCGCCAGAGACCAAGCTTTTGAAATTGAAGCAAAATATTACAACTGCACCCATACTACAATTCCCCAATTGGAATCACCAGTATGAAATTGAAACAGACACCTCTGACAGGATCATAGGGGGTGTGTTAAGGGTGAAACCCAATGAAGGTGTTGCAACATCTACAATTACTCCCTCTTTAGGAATAAATTCCCCAATCAAGTTGCCAAATGATTCCCCAACTAATCCTTAAGTCAGTGGCACTATTATCATTTGATCATCTATTATGGGGATCAAAATTTTTGGGTCCTAAGAGAAACACTACTTGGACAGACCTCATGACCTAAGAGGAACAATTACTCAGATAAGCCCCATGACTACCATGACATACATGGATAGTATGTGGCTCCCCATGATACTATATAATACTCTAAAACCATATCAAATACAGTATCATTCTCTTCCTAATTTTCCTCTTCATATTGTTTATTATACTTCCCAGAAGTATATACATGACAAAGGTGTCTTCTTTCCTGTGGCCTAAAAATCCAGAAAAATCACCAACTCATAGCAGTGCTACCCCATACATAATAAAGAGCTAGCAGCCATCATGTACTGTGTCAAGAAACAGTGTTGCTGCCTGGAAGGAGCCACATTTCCACCCTGGGTCCTGACAAACCACAAGTCTCTTCAGTATTTCAATACCATGTCACACTTGACTCAAAGCCAGGCAGGATGGTTAGAGCGTCTGTCCCTGTATCAGTTGCATATTGAATAAAAACCTGGGAAGGAGCTGGTCACAGTTATTGCTCTCTCCAGACTTTATGTAGTGTCCATCATGGGAGATGATGGCTTGGACCCAGACTGGTCCATGCTCTACCTCTGTCCTTAGGCTACCTGTTACAAGGGCCTCAATTTGGTGAATATTTCCAAACTGAAGGACAACAAAAGCCAGTTCATCACTGACACTGACAATGTCTGCCGTTGGACAGAAACAGGTGAAAATATGCCTTACATTACCACCACAAAATGAGGAGACACTATCCTGTATTACCACCAAACCTTGGGTCATATAAGAGGATTTAACCTCTTCAAAATCATGAAGCACAAGGTCTGGTGGCCCCGCATGCACCAGGACATCCTGGACCTCCTTGAGACATGTGTCCTGTGTGAGAAGAACATGTCCAAGCCTGCTCCGCCCAAATTGGTTCTACCCATCAAAGCCATGGAACCCTTCTAACAGTGGGCTCTTGATATTATTGGCCCCTTACTGGAGGAAAATCTGGGCAAGAAATATATCATCACAGCAATTGACTACTTTACTTGTTGGCCTGTGGTGTGGGCAACCACCAACCATACAGCCACCACCATTAACTGGTTCATTGGAAAGGAGATTGTGGCGCGCTTTGGACGCCCCAAGTGCCTCATTACCAACAGGGGGTCAGTGCTTATAGGGAACGTCATGAAGGCATACTGTGCCAAGAACGCCCTCCAAAAAGTAGTCACCACTCCATACCACCCTCAAGCCAATGAACGTGTGGAGCGTCTAAATGGTTCCCTAGTACAATTGATTACCAAGCTCTCCCAGGAGCATCCAAACACTGCCTAGACTGAACACCTACCCACTGCCCTACTCATATTATGTGCCAGGATCAATTGGGGTACAGGCTTTGTACTCGGCGCCTTGGTCTTTGGGACTCCTGATGGTCTGACGGGGGTGGAACAGGGGAAGCTACAGTCCACAGTTCCCGCAAAACCTCCCCTCATAACTACCCTCTCCCTGAGTCAATGGCAAGCCAAGGCCCGTGACATTGAACAAGAACAGATCAAGGGGGACTAGACACCTCAAAGCAAGGTATGCCATAGGTGATCCCGTCTATGCCTTCAATCCTAACTCTTCCAAATTGGCACCCAACTGCCTCGGACCCTTCAAAGTTGCTGCAGTCTACAACAATCATACAACCAACTTGAAGACGCCCAAGGAAACACCAAGACACTCCACCATGACTGCTTGCACCCCTGCTGCGCCATTCCCACACAAAGTGTGACAGAAATAGTTGGATAGTAGGAAGTAGTCTCCATGTGGTGGGGAATCACCACCCAAATTCACATAGTGTTGATGATCAACCACCAACAAAGCTTCAGATACTTTTTGGTAAAATTTACAAAGGATACACTAGGGTTCAACAAAATGATTCACCCTAATCAGAAAAGTTCTAGATAAATGGCCTGGGAGAGAATCAAAGTGTCTTCAGCGTAAAACTTGGACATTGAGAAGGAACAACTGTCTCTGGTTTGGATCGTGCAGGAAAGACCTCAAGATTCTGAGGCATTGGAGTAACATTAGGAGGCATTGTCAACAAAGTACCAGCAGTGGGACCCCATCTTCCAGTGATAATTTGACTTGGGATCAAATTATACAGAATGTAGCAGAGGCAGCCAACTACAGGATGCATTTTAAAATAAAGTTGAGCCAGGAAAATATCTGGTTTTATTTGGGTAAAACTTTTTAGAGAGGACTCAACTCTTAAGAGTTGAACAGTGAAAGTTTTCCCATATATATCAGAATTTGATTAAGCAATACCACCTGGATCCTTGGCTCCTATTCCTTCTGCATTGTCAAGTGAGTACCTAGTCCAGTTTGCAAAGAACCCTTGTGTGACCAACTTCTGATGACTGTGCTGATAAATAAGGTTATACCAAGTGACTCTCAGATTACATTGATTTATCAGCATCAGTTTGCAAGGGGGAATCAAATCCAAATGGCAAACTGGAGCAGCAGTAATCCATTTTCAATCAACTGTTTGATTTAGATCGGTTAAATCCGTCAATTTTTTAAATAGCTTTCTGGCTTGGGCAAATTATTCCCGGCATTATGGAATCTACCATGACACAAAGACTCTTCGTGTGGACCTTCCCAGATCTCCTATAAGTTCCAATCCTGGTACCTGACGACAAATAGGGGCAAGGGGTGTGTTGCAACTGAGATTCCCCTCTTGCCTGCCAACGTATCTCACAATACACAGATGGCGCTCAACAAGTTTTCCCATGATGTATCTAACGGCATGAATCAGCCTGAAGGCAAGGTCAAATTGCAGGCACTATCTCCTAATTAGGAGTGCTGCCAATTTGACTTTGCCGATCCCCACACAAGTTATTCCTCAGCGTTGAACCTTATATGGAACTGCCACCCCCTGGTGGCCTTGTGGCTTTCCCCATATAGTATATTAGTCATGATATCGATTAATAAACCTTATCTTATTCCATTCATTCTTGTCCTTTCTATTGGACTGTTGTCTTCCCCAATCAAATACTGAACTATCATTGGTTCAGTTGCAACATTTATTTTTAAATTTGAAAGAAATAAAATATAAGTTTTATTGAAATAAAAAATCTAGAAAAGCACCCTTCTGTGGATGTGTACAGAAATGATTCCGGAAAAATTGTAGCCGGTACGATTTTCCGGAATCGTTTTTGATCATAAACGGCCGGCTACTTTTTTATAGAGCAGCCTGCGTTTAAGATTTGCCGCAGCCCTAAGCATGGCCCAGAAAGGTTGGTCGCTTTAACTAGAAAACTTTTCGAGGATAGGAAAGAATGGCGTAGTATTTATTGGCCAGGCTGGAGGCCCTCAAGCTCTTATCCTGATTAAACAGATCCCAAAAAGTAACCCAACTTTTTAAAAAAATAATACTCTCTGGTTAAATCTTTCCCGATCGATCCCGAAAGAGCAAAGTAGTATAAACTTGGCAAGTGCAGCACTTAGTTATCGCTTTGGTGATATAGAATTGAGTAGTCAACCCTAGCGCTTTAGACCTTTCCCAGCGAAAGCTTTTAAACTCGGATTCCTTCCGGTAGTTTCAAAATCTTTTCGCTGCGGTCTGTCGCTAGAACCCAGTTTCCTTTACCAAATCTCAAAAAAAGTTGCTTAGCTTGAGTAATCTTTGTCTCATGTAGAAATTGTACCCGGGTTGAACCCGTATATGCTTTAATAGAATCGGTTAAACCAAAGTTAGAAAAGGTGGCTAGAAAAAGTTACACGCCCCGGTTTAGCTTTGCCTTGAAAACATACATAGGTTTGAATCTGATAATTTAAACCTTGATTCTGTTTTTTAGCCTTGCAAGGTAGCTCTAAGTTTACTTGGCGTCGGCAGTTAAACTAGCTTGGGCCGGGTTTACGGGATGGAAAATGGTGAACTTGCCTTTGAATTGAAAAACTTTAATTAATGCTGGCTCCTACTTTTTCAGGCTTAACTAATTCTACATAGCATTAGATTTTTTGAGGCTCAGAAATACAAGTGTTAATCATGAAAAAATTTAATTAGGAATGATAAACCTTGAAAGTGTAGATCCAGGGTCAAGCGATAAGTATGATATAAGCATTCAACCTCATTAAGAATTTCCATTAGGCGTGAATCTCAGATGGGGGTTCATAGCGTTGGGCAGGCCTTTAAAAAGCTAAAGCTGGAGGCTTCGTTAGCAACAGGTACTGCTTGGAAACCATTTTTAGGATCGACTATGTATCTAACTTTTAAAGATCTCATCAAGGTTTTTCCCAATGTGTATACACAATCTGATATGGAAATGGGCAGTTTGAGTATTGAAGGTAGATTCCAATTCAAACCAAGCTTTAAATATTTAGATCAAAGTACACCATCTTCTTCTTTGAAGGTAAGAGTAACGGCGATCCACTGCTTAATTGCTATAGGAGCTCGTATGTTGGTTTAAAGGCACTGACCCCACTCAGACTTCCCAGGTTAGAAATACAGGTTTTGGTGCTAAAATAGACCCCAGATTCTTGCTTGTCTCAGGAGCAAGTTCGGCCTTTTGTCATTAAGCGATCGCAAATTTGACTGGGTTGTTTCTTCACTCTTTAAGCAATTGGAAAAGGCCCCAACTGATACCCTCAGAGTAATTAAACTTGAAACCATTTTTAAAACGTAGGCTGTATTCATCCGCACAATTTCTCTCTTTTGCCGCTTTCCCGAGGCAACCCCTAGCCATGCCCTAGCGCTTTACCTTCAACGAGTAACGATGTTCCAATCTTATCCTATAACGCTTAGATTGAAGTAGAAACCTCGGTCACCTGCAAAAAAGCCATCTACTCGGCGATCTACGACATCATGGCGACAAAGCTTCGCTCTGAAGGGAACACCGCCTTCTTGAAACAAATCATGTACATGTGCTGGGAGGATCTGAAGAGCCCCAGTCATATCATGCGATGCTCATCCATCAACCTGTTTGGATTGCTTGCATCTAAGAAAGTGGCTGAGCCTCTCCCCCTCTCGGCCGATGATATCCAAGTGCTGCTAGTGAACTTTGGTGATGACCCCGATCCCAGGGTCAGGAAGGACGCCATCAAGGCTCTTACAAACCTTCATCTGCGAGGAAGCATTTGCAAGCCTTCGCACTATCAGCTTTGTGTGCTTCGAATGAAGGACGAGTACGAGGACGTGCGCCTGACGAGCCTAGATCTTTTGGGGTAAGCAGAGGAGGAAGAATGACTTATCTCTAGACTCGTGTGTGGCACCTACCCCGACGAAATGGTTGAAGTAGAAGCAGACAAAGTTCGCCTCATTGACGATGCCTTTGTCAATGTCTGCAATATTGTCCATGACTCCTCACCCCGTGTCAGATCAAAGGTAATCCTTGGCGCAGCACCTCTAACGAAACAGGGATTCCAGCTGCTAGGGAATCTCCACAAAGCAGACAACAAGCTGCTGCTTCAGACATTCAGCAAGAAGATGATTGCTCGCAATCGCAACGACCCCGAACCAACACAGCCTCAAGCCCCAAACCCAAACGTAATCGCTTTCCCAACCCATGCTGACCCTTCATAAGCGAACAACTCAGATCACTGCCGATGGGGAGTATGAGATGGAGCCCGATGAAGTGCGCATTCTGAAGTCAGGAGAGTGCGGCGCCTTCATCCACGGGCTTGAAGACGAATTCCAGGAAGTTCGTGCTGCTTCAGTCGGTAAAGCCCCTTCGATATACAGCTTACCTTTCAGATTCTATCTGCGAGTTATGCATGAACTCCCAAGAGTTTGCAACCCGAGCAGTAGATTTCCTAGTCGGTAACAAGAACGCAACTGCCTAACGTATTTCAGACGCCTTCAATGACGAGATCGACACGGTAAGAATGAATTCCATTGCCAGCCTGGCCAAGATTCGTTCAGCCTTTCCCTTGACAATTGACGAGGAACAGCTGCTGATTGTCCTCAGCGTTCTGGAGGATAAGAAGCCCTCCATCCGTAGCGCTGTTCACGAAGTCTTGGGGTAACCAGCCTTGGACTTCTAACCTTTAGACTCCTTCTGTTAGATAAGGCCACAATCCTCCCTACTCTCGTGAATGGGCTACTGGCAAACCTGCGCCGCCACCCTGGGGATCTCCCCACCATTTATGAGTGTTTGAAATTGACAGGCCTGCGCCATGCTCGCTTTTGCGGTAACATGTCTCGATGGACTAAGCTGACCCCCAAGACGAAGGATTTGTTCTCAATCTTTTTCAAGTCGACAAGAAGTTCCTGACAAAAGATGGCGATACCGAAGACCCCATATGTAATCCACCCTTGGTCCCAACCCTAATCCTTAGATATTGCAAAGGCTATTTTAGCCTTCAACGCTTCCTTTGTTGATGCAAGGATTGTCAAGTATTTCCCAGCATCCCTTATCAACCACTTCTCCTATTTGAAATATAAATTCCCCCTCTACCTGACCGAATCTGCTTCCGAAGCAACAGACGTAAGCCAACCCACCTCCACCAGCTTACCTTGGCTAGGCGGGCATTGATCCCAAATCCATCTTGAAGCCGCAAGCGAACCCAGATTCAGGTACAGCATACCCTGCCTGCTAACCCATGGAAGAGAAGCTCCTGTCCCTTTTCAAGACCACAACTGAAAACATCCCCAAGCTTGATTTCATCGAAGAGAATCTGCCTAAAATTAAGGAATTCAACACGTAAGCCCACTCCTCATTCCTAATCCAAAGCACCTTTGTTTACTTGACATCAAACCTGGCCTCCAAGGCTGGCATGGCCAAGTTCCTTGCCACCCTTTTGGATGCGCTGACTATTGTCATTGAGGTAATCCATGTTGCTATCAACTAAGCCATCAGTCCCAACGCAAAGCATACCACTCGTTTGACGGACTCTTCCTTGATGGCAGCAAGCTTTTAGATCTTTCCTATCAGCTGGAATACCAGTTCCTTGGCACAAACAAAGAAATCAAGTTGTTCTTTGCTGAACTCAGAGTCTTGGCGTCGCTTTACTGCTATATCAGCAAGCTTGTCTCTGAGCCCAGGTATTTCCCAACCACAACTCGTGCTTATATTAGCCATTGGTTCAATTCCAACCGAGCCTTGGTGTTCATCATCAAGCGCGTACAATCAAGCATAGACATGCAGCCCCACAGCTCCACCCACTTGTATCTCAGCAATATAATTAAGATCCTCTCCAACTTTGCCGCGATGGATGGCTCAAAGAGTGAAGAGTTCGGGCTGGGAAAGCTGATCAAGATTTCAATGGTAAGGGAGTTGCATGCCCATGGCTGATGTTAGGATTATCCCATTCGCCTTCCAAGCCTGCCCGGCGTCATCAAAGAATCCAAAGCAGCCATTCTGAAGCCACTCACCAATCCCTACAAGCCAAGAGAGGTTGTGTCAGGGTTGCCTCTGCGACTGACCATCGAGGGCGAGCTATACTTTGTCGATGAAGTGTCCAGTATCTGCATCCATATATGTTTTCCTGACAAGAGCACCCAAACCATAACTCCGCCCGCCTCCTCTTTCACGATGCAGTCCCATCTCCACTATAAGCTCCAGACAGAAATATCCTTGCTGCTGCCTGCATGGAGAGGTAACGGTATGTTTGTTCTCGCTAATATGCTGTTCTAGAGCCGTGCTCGTTCCAGATCCGCATTGTCAAGAAATTCACCACTGAAACTTTATTTGACCCTGCTCTGCTATGCGCCTCTCGCGGCCATGGCCTAGTAAATGCGAGGCCAAAGAGCCAAATCCAGGCTACGGTTTTCCTGTCTGAACCACTTGAGATCTTTACCCAATGCTACAAGCCTTAGCCAAGTAAACCTTGTGCAGCATATTGAACTGCAGAAGGCAATGGATATCTATGATACTTTAAACTATGCATGTATTTATATCTTGTCCTGACTATGTTTTTACTTTTGTCTATAGGCTGTATATTTAGAATTCAATCATTTCAGGTAGCGACAAGGTGACCCTGTGAGAAGGATGATTTTAATATTTCAAGCTAACTTATTGACCATCTATCCCGATACTATATCAGGATAAGCATTAATGGCACTGGTTTTAATTGTTCATTAAAATATGTTGCTATCCCTGGACATGACTATTAATATAACTCCATTTAAGCCATTTGTATCGTTGATAAAACCAATCCTGTTCATCTTATCCATGCCATCACCAACTGCAATATCTCTGCTGATGCTGCCCTAGCAGGAATAGCATTTACCCACATAACCCCCTCTTCCCTTAAATCAATATATACCTCCCCAACCTCATCTTCCCGTTTAGTAACTGTTACTGTTACAGCAAGCCCTCCCTATCTCAGCCTAGACTTCCCATTCCGGACAATATCCAACCTAAAACACTCGGGACTCCTTAAGAAAAGCAGCCCACCGAAACCTTGGTAGATCCGCTAAGCATATCGATAACGTTGGGGTATCCGACCCACTTGTACGCTTCCAGTACCTACCCCCTAATCCGCCATCACACCCCTAAATCAGTAATAAAACTCTATAACACCTCTACATATTTATTGGATTCAAACAATCTACTTGCATTAACCCCCATTCTTGAACCATTCTTGAACCGTCCCTATGGATAGGCTTCAGCAGAGTTTTGCTGGCCAGGGGAAGAATCCTGTCCATCCGGTTCTTCCCCTTGGACCTGATTTATAAGGGCAAGATGAAGCAAGAGAAGATTGCTAAGGAGCAGGAAGGGACCCCACACATCTGGATGAGAAATCAACCCAGCCTCAGAAACTAGAGCTGAGATGGACTAAAGAACTCATCCCGGGGATCCAAGATCTAATGATGTTGCTAGAACTGGGGATATAACCCGGGATGGAACCCCCAGCTACCGAGGATAGGTGTTGACCCCTGAAGTTTATAAAAAAGGGATGTATCCCCACCCTTTGAAACTGTAAGGAAATGCTTTCTTTTTAAACAAGAAAAGGGAAATTTGGACTTAATCACATTGAAAAAACAACCGACAGATTAACATTTATTGATTCAGATTCAAATCCAAGCCTGGATCTTGAATTGGTTGATTTAACGCTATACAAAACCCATTTAAAATCAGAAAACAAACACGCTTTTACTATACATCCACAGAGGAGAGTGAAAGCAAAAATTGCATCTTTGATATAAATGCCATAGTAAGCTTAAAACAGGAATCTTTGGGCAACAGCAACAAAGCAAATACATTTAAATTAGCAATAGATGGATCCAAAAATAACCACAGAGCACGTCTAACCAATCAGCACTTAATAAAACGCAACAATAAATCCAATCAATTGCCAGGCAAGCCAGGGACCCAATCCAATTTCCAATTTGAACCAAGCCTTGGAACTACTTTTCATCCAATACAGTCCAAACTACCTGCACATATCAAAGAACCCAAGTGCATCCCCCAAGCAAACCCAAGCCTCACCTCTTCCTGTTCTGCAGGCTGCAGTTTGCCGTAGCCCTTTAAAACACTCCTTCACCTCCAGTATTTGCAGGAACCATGGGCAGCCACAATGTTCCTCCCCACTTCCACTTCAGCATCTAAGCTGAAATCCTTTTCCTGAGCAAATTGCTCCAACAATTTCATCCCTTTCAACACCCACAATAAACTCTATATTTCCACTTTCTGACTGATTATTAGACTATTGTGACTGTTCCCAGAAACATGAAACCCCTCCCCCTTGTGTGGGTTTTGTGCGTGCTACTCAGGTCCAGCCAGGCTAACAGGAACGTCAAAACTCTGAATCCTACTCCAGCTGACAAATTGGAGGGTTCTATCTGGGATTGTTCTGGTCCATGCCACTGTCATGCCCCTTATGTTGAAACTGGCCTCTTTCCTCCAAACATCCATCCCAAGGCCCCATGGTTGGTCCTGGGCTACACCTGGTTACATTATGTGTTAAGTTGCCCCATTCCCTTTTTGGGGAGAGCCAGATTGCTAGGCCATGTATTACATATGTTGATGGTTGGAATCCCAGCAGGGACCGCTCTAGTTAAATTTGGCTTGGGAGAGCTTCTCTGTTCTGTTAGAGAGAAGGACCCAGATGAGTGGATCCTGGGCAGAGCCAGGGAGGGGGCATGCACCAAGATCTGCAAAGAGGGTACATGGTCCTGCTGGTTGGGATGGCAGCCAGCAGCATTTAAACTTTATAACCCTTGGCCAGTGGCATGTCAAACCCTTGTTGCCATGCAGGCAGGGGACCTAAATTCAGCACTTGGGCTACAGCCTGTGTCATAACTGTGCTGTATTGGCAAGCTACAAGGGGAACTATTTTGGGGGCTAGATAGCTATCTTTACCAAGATGTATCACTCATATAGTTGGGAAATCATTTTAAGAGGAACACAATTGGGATGATCAATCAGTTGGGTTGAACATGAGAATGGCTTGATCTTTTAATGATTCAAGCGCCAAATTGAGCTTTCTGCTGAGCAGAGATTGTAATGGTTCTTGTTGTCTTGTTTGGGAACTCAAGTTGACTTCTGCATTTGGCTTCAAGTGATGGAAAAGTCAGCCTTAGCAGCACAGGGTCTCCTGTGAAGAGCCTTTCCAGAGGGTCAACACACTGCTCCAACACTTACACCCAGCAACTGTGGTGAAGTTGGCTACCGGGTATGTGAAACTGCTAGTATTTTTGGCTTAAACAATTTAAGCTGATTTTCACTAGTGATTCAGGGGTTTGAAACCAAAACCAAGATTAAAAACATTGGAAGTTGACTCTGTTTATAACTCTGTTGGCTCAAAGACCAGTTTAAGGGGTAAATTATATATAAATTTACTAATGGAAGTTAAAAGGACCTGTGATTGACACTCTAAAAGAAAAGGTGGCCAGTTTGACACTTTTTAAGCCAAATCCTAATTTTACTAATAAAACACATATGCACTTATATAAATTTTATTATTTACTATTATATTTTTATTATTAGTGTCCATAGTTGTTGGTCAAGCTCCCAAGAGTCACTATACTGGATTTAGTGGTCTAAATATTAATCAACTACCCCACTTGTTTTACTTTATGTCTATTCTGGGTTGGTAGATCAAGTGGAGCCACATAAATTAAGCCCAGATTATTAATAGATTTCATATGTAATTTATAAAAAACAGAAACTCAACTTCCCCTGTTTGGCACTATCCACTTGCCACACAATTGGTTTTGGATTTAACTGATCAAAGGATTGGAATTAAGGCTAAACTAATAAGTAATGTACTATGAGCGCCACTCAACACCCACCAACTCAACACTTTAACTGGGGGACTAGTGCAGAGAGATTCTTAACGTTTTAACACACACTATGGTGAATAAAACACTCCCAGCTCCCCCATGTATACTCTTACAACTAATAAACCTATTCTCACTCATTTACTTTGTAATTCATGTTTTAATTTTTTAATTTTTTGGGCATATGAAACTACCTTACTTTTGGGTTAACTTTTGAGCCCGTTTTTAAATTGAGCAAGTTTTATATGTGAAAAATATAGTAACTTAAATTTTTTTGATTGACTCCAAGAAACTCAACAGTGGAAATTAGGGGGTTTTCAGCTGATTGACAGTGTTAAACTCAACACTTTACTAAGTTTTGAATGTTTAACCCCCAATAAAATTTTTTCCACATAATAACTATTTTTTGCAATTATGTTCTATTACCCCCTACTACTCCAAGTATCCTTTTTATATATTTTATTTTTGAATATATTTTTTCATTGATTTATCCCTAAGATGTTATGCTGAACCTAACATCTTTGATGCTTCATCAAATATCACTTATTTTCTATGTTTTGCCTTTTAGATCTATACTTTGAGTTTTTATTTTGCTTTCATTTAATTTGTTATGTTTTTTTCTTGATAAATAAAGTTTTATTTGCCTACTTTTAATTTAACTTTTACTTTGCTTTACCTCTGTGTTAACATCTTTCAATTATTTTATTTACAAAACTAAACTTTTTTTTAGCCAAGATCATCCAAATCAAGCAAACAGCCCAAGCCTCCAAGGGCTCAAAGATCCCTGTCAAGAGCACCAAGAAGCCTGCAAAGGCAAAGAATCCCACTCCCTCTCCCCCAACTTCATCTCATCTCATCCCACCCCTCCTCCCTCCACCCTCATCTTCTCCCGCAATTCCTTACCTAATAAAAGTGATGATGATCTAACTGACCACTCCTTCTATCAGTCAGAGGCTGACTCTGAGCCCACAAAGGAGCACTGCGCCAAGAAAGGAAAGGCTTCCAAGGAGCCTACCTATTCTTCTGGTAAGAAGAAAGAGGCCTTCAAGAAGGCCTCAAAGAACCCTTCCCCTGATGGCTCTTCCCCCTCTCTTCTTCTGATTTTCAGGAGGAGCCAGAGGACTACTCCAAGAAGTTTAAAGCTTCTATCCACGTGGCTTGGGATCCACTGGCCATCCACAACATTTGCAATGTGGACAGGGAGGTCAAAGTTCCCAAGTACTTTCCCTGCTACTTCCCCATCATGTCTGTGAAGGAAAGCCCTGGCTACGTTGCAGATAATTACATCTTCAACTGTAATAATCAAAAGCCTGCCACCAAGAGCAAGCACTTTGTTTGTGAGGATAAGTCTTGTGGGACCCACCTGAACACCAAAGGCTGGGAGCATTCACAGCTGAGAAGGAGGAACACACCTGTGAGCTCCCTAATCACTCAATCACACAGATGCTTAAATGGTACCTTGTTTAGGTCATTCCCACCTCTGCTAACCTCTGCGCTTCTGATCTGACTACCAAAGCCCTCCAGCACCTGAAGCACAACAGTCTCAAGTTGGTGCCCATGCAGAAACAGCTGGTTAAGTTTATCAGCAACAAAAGTATTGTTGCCAATCCCCCTCCCCCAAGGCCTCTGACGTCTTCTTAGAGCTACTGCTCATCCATGAGCTTAAGCAGCTCCCAAGTGGGGAGCGCTTCCTAATTCACATCAATGGGCCAGGGTTCAAAGATCAAATAATCTGCTACTCAACCCAGCAGGACCTGATGGAGTTAAAAAGGGGGCCAACCTGGCTGGTTGATAGTACCTTTGCCATTTGCCCCTGGATGCTCTACCAGCTCTGGATGGTACATGCCCAGATAGACATCTGGGTGATTCCACTTGCTTTCTTCCCAGGGCCACCAAGGCCATTTACACCCGGGCTTTTACCATCCTCCCCCGCAAGCTTTTCCTCCTTCCCTTCACCAACTGCCCCAAGAAGACCCCCCATGCCTTCACCAACCTTCTTGATTCTGATAAAGACCAGGCCACCCTGTACTTGGAGGAAAAGATAAGGCTAAGAGCTCTTGGCTTGCACATATGTATTATGGACTTTGAGCCTGCTCAGTTCAATTCATATGAGCAGTTGTTTGATAGGGAGGTGCATGGCTGCCACTTCCACTTCCGTCAAGAAGCTTCTTGCAATGTGCAGGCTAATGCTGACCTTAGTAGATTGAGCTGGAGGGGTACCTTGGAAACCTGAAAATTTGTGCTGGCACAATTTAGTGCCTTGGCTTTTTTAAAGCCAGAGCACACTGTGCAGGGGTTTGAGGTTCTCTCTAAGAATCTCTACATAGTAAAGCATTCAGAGTTCAGGCCTTTCCTTGAGTACTTCAAGCCCAGTAGATTAGGAAGGTTGTCACTCAGAGGTGAGGTAAGACCAGAGCCAAGGCTAGCTGTAATGTGTACTGGGCTGCCATCAATGGCGAGCTGAAAACAATATCAGCAATTGAGGCGTACCACAAACACCTCAAGGAAAACTTTGGGCTCCACCAAAAATTCAACAAGTTCTTTTTCACCTCCAGCACAAGCAGGAGAAGACAATCTCCAAGCTGCATGACTTGGCCAACTGCTCTTCTCTCACTAAGCCAACCATCAAGTTGACCTTCTTCACCAAGGTCATCCAGGATGCAGCCAAGCACAAGTATGGGGCCTCTTAGATCAAGAAGCAGCTTGAGCTCATTGCAACTGCCCTCCTAGAAGGGGTCAAAATGAAGAAGGGCAAAAGGGGGAGGAGTAAACTTGTTTGCTTGTTTGCCTATATGGGTTTTACTTTTAACTTTTAACTTTTTAGCTTTAATTTTACTTTTAAGGTTTGATCATTCACTTTTTAGCTTTAATTTTTTATTTTTTTATTTAATTAGATAGCACTGATTATTTAATCTATACATGGCAAGTTTGAGATGAATAGTTATAGTTGAAAGTGATTGAAATATCTTAATTTTTGTTAATTTCCTAATTTAACTTAAGACATTCACAGTTGTAGTTATATGAAGTATATCAAAAGAATATTACTATTTCTTTATATTTTGTAGAACATTTATTGTTGTGTTTAACTTTATTTCTGTATCATTGGAATTTAAATTTTTATGGTAATAAAAATATTTTTATAATGAAGAGTGTAAATTACATAGTAAAATGAAAAATAATTGCTTATTTCTCCTTATTCTTATTAGTTAAATATTTTTATTGAATTTTTGGGCTTTCTGGAGTTTATTTAGTATACTATAGTTGAATAATTAACTTTTTATATTAAAATATTTTTGTACATCAAGATCTTTTAATTAAAAAAGTGTCAATTTCTAGTAGTTGATCAGGCAAAAAGCTGAATTCTCACTTTACTTAATAGTTGATAACCAGGGAGTCAATTTCATCACAGTTGCCTTGCAACCTGATCTCAAAGATGGTGATATTTCTATTGTATCCCATAGTTGGGATCAAGAATCAATGAGGAAGCAAAGCTAATGCTGACACCAATTAAGGGTGGCTTGGTCTTTATCATGGGGTATGAAGAGAACCACTGTTAAAAGTGCTGACCTATAGTGGCTTTAACTTCAGTGTCAGGATTCACTTATCTACTACTATGAAGTTAATTTCTTTCTTGCTTCTTCTATTGAAACTCCTGCTCATGCCTTGGAACAACTTAATTTACTTTGGACATCAAATTTATTCTTTACTAAACCTGGAATTAACCTAAAAAGATTTAAATTGATTAATAATTCAGTTTCAAACTTACCTTTACTTCTGCACAAGTTTCAAACCTGAGATCTCTTTGTTCTAATTAGTATAGTTTAATCCAAAATCTTACCTTTTGCTTTTCCAAAAACCAAACTGCACATACAGTCTTGCACGGGGGTTTCCTTGCTTTCCACTGCTTTTTGATCTATTACAGTATGTCACCTGCTCTTGCTCTTTCTGTTTACTAGTTATGTCATTCCTTTGACTTTTTTAAGTTAAGTTACTCAGTTGATGTTTGTGCCTTGATTTATGCTTATAACTACTTCTGTTTAATACTTTATTTTCCTCTCTGCACCTCAAATCCCCAAGCAACAATAAAAAGGCTTGAGGGTTTCACTCTCAACTCTAGTTTAGATTGTTTTACTTGCACCCCAAAAAGGTACTTGTAAGGTTTTGTGGCTTGTGTTTTTTCTCTTTTGAACCTTCTTATTTTTTATTTTCATTCTTGTTTTTAGCTTAAATTTATGATCCCTTTTGACTACTTTATTTATCAATCAGGCAATCTTTTCAGTGGCTCCAGACCTTGATAGTAGATGTTTTTAATCTATCAGTTAGTGGTGACCAATATCCTGACCTAGAAATAAAACTTTTAACTCAGTCCTCTGTCATTAAGACTGGACTCTGTTTTATTTTCTTAGGATTGATTAATTGTCTTAGCCCTTAATTTACCTTATATAAGTTATTATGAGCTTTAATTCAGTTATTGTTGCAAACTTTACCTACCTACCTCCCTCTATTTAACCAATATAAATATCCTTGGATTAAAGGCTCTAGTTTACAATTACTTACCCCCGTAGCCTCAAAACTTAAATTCAGTCTGGATTTAATGATGGAGCTCCAAAATGTTGACATAAATTACCTGTTAATGGTTCTTGTTGATAGAGATATCCCTAACCCAGAATATCTTCACTTACAATAAGTTGTTTATACTTATATGGCGCCCTTTTTCTGTAGTTGGTTGGTATATGGTGGCTCAGAGCTTCAATCATTACTGTATACTATAACTATGATTTATTATAGCTTTGACTTGTTTAAACTAGCTCTGGTTAAACCCTGGATATCAAACTGACCTAAAGGGTATATGTTAGAGATATGGTTTATATAGTGTCTTTCCATTTCAGCATATAAAAAAATTAATATAGAAGCAAATGAAAGACAGGAGGAATAAGCTAAAGAGCAACAGCATAACTTAAGCAAGATTTAATAGTGGTTCTGCTATAAAACTGGGCCAGCTATGACTAAGTCAACCCCTTTACTGGTCTAATAAGAGAAAGGTATAACTTAACTGTTTCAGCTTACAGGATGTATGCTTAGAATCCCAAAACTTTTCATAATAATACTGAAGCTACTGCTTACAATATGGAATACTTAGTAATTTAATCTATATGACTGTAACTTTATTATACCAAAAAACCAAGACAGCCCATAAGCTGACCAATTTACACCCCTGCTCTTAGTTCAATTTATATTTATGTATTTTTACATAGCAATTCACCCCAACAATACTGAGTGTCTACATGTTCACAGTTATATTTAAGGCAGCTTTCAGGTCAGCAGCCAAAGTATATATCTTTCTTCATGCCAACGTTTGAGATGTTGTATCTAACTTTTTAGATGCAGTTTCCCCACCCCTTCCCTAATAAAAAACCTTGATGCTGTGTATTCTATTATATTTGAAGCTCTTTTGAATGTCTAATATAGTAAAGCTTGCAAAGTTATATCCTTTCATCCTAGCTTAAATCTTTTGATAGCTTAGCCAATTTGCTTGTAGTTTCTTTTCTAACCACCTTTACTTTATAGTATAGATAAAACCTCAGCATAGTAGGGAAAATCTCAATGGGGATACTTTCAAGGACATAGTTAAGACTAAGGCTTCCTCTCCAGCAAAGAAAGTGTTTAATAGACAGCCTAAATATATATATAACCCCCACACTGGCAGCTTCTGAGGAAGACTCTGATGATGGTTTCAACTCTCATAGCTGGTATGAGTCCGAGGGAGATGAGTATTTCATCAATAATAAGAAAATAAAGGCAAGCTTCAAGTCCTCTACTGAGCCCTCCTCTGATAAACATGATGATGGTGAGGCGCATGGGAACTTTCCTGGGTTCCAGTCCCCCTTTGGGTTCTGGGATCCAATAAAGGCCCAGGACACTTTCAAAGTTAAGGGTTTATCAAAATACCAAGGTATTTCTAAAAGTATTCCCCAGTGATGTGGGCCAAAGGTGGTCAGGAATGGTCAGCAATATTGATGTGTTAACTGTGATAACCAAAAGCAAGAAAGCAAGAGCAACTGTTCCACGCATGGAGACAGAAGCTGCCCTGCACACCAAAACACCCAGGGTTGGGATAAAGATACCCTAGAAAAGGGAGGGCATACCTGTGATCCCCTAATACTTTGATCAAGGAGCTTTTCAAGGTTTACCTTCTTCAAATAGCTCCTGCATCAAAAGGCATAAAGGCCAGCCATCTGGCAGTAAAGGCCATCAAGTGCATGAGAAAAGAAAAAATTAAAATTGTCTCTGGCTGGGATCAGCTTGCCAAGTCTACTTGTGATAGGCACTGCAAGCTAAAACTAATTAGAAAAGATGTGTCCCAGCTAAAAGACCTGGCCATTACTCCTGAGTTTCAGATGGCCTGAGACATTTAACAGCTCCTTCTACACAACAATGGTCCTGATGAAAAGGACAGGACTATATTTTTCCACTACCCAAAACCTGGAGCAACTGAGTGCCACTGATACTTGGCTTTATTATGAAATTTTCTATTTCCCCAATCTATTCTACCAGCTGTGGGTGTTAAATGCCCACATTGATGATAAAGCTCTCCCACTTGCCTATTTTTTCTTCCTGAAGCCTCAGAGAAAGTTTAATTAAGATCATTCAAGATTATCCAAGAGGAGCTTAAAGCTATTTCTCTGAGGCTTAAAAGAATCCTGGCCCATCAAAAAGGGCTAATACTAATGATGCTATTAAAGATGAAATCACCCTAGCTACTGAAGAGAAGGCACATGATAGAGCCCTTGTCCCTAAAATAATTATCATGGACTATGAGATAGATAAATGCAATGCCTTTGTAAAAACCTTCAATGATGAGGTACAAGGGTGTTTCTTTCATTACTGACAGGCTATTAATAGACACCTTAAGGGCAAGACCCTTCTCAGCTCTCTCTCACAACAAGATACAACTGTTAAATGCAAGTTTCTGATCCAGAAGTTTGTTGCTCTGAAACTTATTAAGCCTGAGCATGTTGGCCAAGGATTTAAGCTTCTCTGTAATGAGCATTATGCCTTGAACCATGAAGCTGAGTTCTAACCCTTTTTTGTCTATCATGAGCCAATTTGGGTGGGGCACAAGGTGGTCAGCTTCAGGGGCAAGCCAGCAGCAAAGGCCAGCTGTAACTGCTATCAGGATGTGCTCAAGGATGAAATGAAGACAACATCTAGTCTGGAGATCTGGAATAAACATCTTAAGCCCTCATTTGTTGTTAATCCCAGATATAACACCTTCTTTGAACACCTTAAGACTGAACAGGAGAAGACTGGCTCCTCTCTTTGAGATATGGAATTGAGGGCTCCAAAGAATAAAATGCAGTGCAGGGCTAGCATTTACAAAGAGAAGATCAAGAAAGCTGCCAAGAATAAATAAAAGCTATCTTAGATTGAGGAGCAGATAAGCAAGATTGCTACATTACTCTCTTGCAGAAAACCTTCAACTTAGTTTAACAAAAAACATTTTTGAATCTTTTTGATATCCTATTATAGAATTTTAATGTCAGAACTAATTAGATTAATTAAATAGATAACTTAAATTTAAAGTTAGAAATAATTGATGGTTTTTTGTATAAGAATTTTATGCTGTAGCTTGGATTATCTGGCTTAAATAGTTGTTTTAGAACTAAATTATTGTCAGGGATCCAGTCTCAGGCGGCCAGCCTGTTGTTTTCAGGGGTGACTTGGGTCAGGTTTTTTTAAAGGCTAAGCTCACCACAAGAGAGGAGCTAACTTAAAAAGGTAGGAGAAGGACTTCCCCACCCAGGACCACAGGCTGGCAGCCAAGATTATAGTGTTGATCACCCCTATGAGGGTGATGTACACAATCCCAAACAGCTTGCCAGTGTGATCAGTTGGGAGGCCAGGTGGGGAGGCAGGCATAGGCTTGGGGGTTACAGGCAGTTCTATGCAGAGCTCTTAGGCAGGAAGATAGTTTAAATTCCCTCTAAACAATTTGGGTGTTGAGAATATCCACAGGCCTTGACAATTGTATCTAACTGCAGATTGTATGCAGGCCAAAGGATCTAGTTTGAGTATCTTTTATGGGGTATAGTCCTTATATTCAGGTTTCAAAGGGTATTCTTTGAAGTGAACAGGGCCAAAGGAAGCACCTGGAGAACAGGAATCTGTGGGCAGAGGGACAGGAGGGCTGGGAAATCTTGTACTGATTTGATAGATGGCAAATAAAAAATAAGGCAGTAGCTGTGTAAGCCATAATAACATAACCTTTATTCAAAAATGGCAATAAGTTTGGAGTGTGGGGTCCTTTGGTTTCTATAGCACCCCACTCCCAAACTTAATATTTTCCATGGGGGGTTCATCAGGGTATTTGGAAAGGCGGGCCTAGGGGTTCTAGGTGCTCTGGCTCAAAGGTAGCAAAATGGCACCCAGGCTGGGAGTTCTTTCATTGGTCAGAGATCTCAAATTGGCTACTTGATTATCTCACTCTAAAGTTGTGGTCATGGGGTTGGGCGGCGGGCTTGTGCCTCCTTATGGGGATGGCTCTTGATTGACCACCAGTATAGACTTCAAACTCATGAAGCTAATGGTAGGAATTTATTTGCCTCCATTAGGCAATTCATTTGAATTTTTTCACTTTTATTTCAAAGGTTTGGCTGGTATTCCCATCTAGGGCATCATGCTTGGTCTCAGTTTGAGGGGGCTCAATCCCAGGAAAACGCGGGTGGCAGGCCTGTCAGTCCTTAGGGCTGGCGGCCTGTGGGGATTCAGGGTCAAGGTTTGAATCATGACCTTGGCCCCAGGTTTCAAGGGGGAGCAAATTGTCAATCCTGAAAATGGAGGTACATTTTCCTACAGGCACCTGCTTGCAGATATGGGCCTTTAACCTATTAGTGACAAGAGTTAGAAGCATTACATCTCTTTGATGATGACTTCATGAGCAGTGATAAGAGCTTTCTGCAAGGCTGTAAGATATTATATAATTTTATCTGCCTTTTTGATTCTCAAAAAGAGGATATCAACAACAATGGGAGAGAAGACTTCACTTTAACAGGTTTTTAAAAGCTTGAAGGTGTTATGGTATTCCTGCTCCTGTGAGAACACCAAGGTATGTCCTGGGTCAAAGTCAGAGATCAAGTGGGTTTGGAGACATTCTACAGGTGTATTAGCTCTATTAAAAAGACAAATGTGAATTCTTTGATGCCCCCAAAAGGGTCTCATCATGCCCTCAATCATGATTGGTAATTGATAACTAGGTTAAAATGTATTTCACAGTAATACATGGTCTACTCAAGTAGTTTCATAATTTAGGGTGCCATTTGCATGATAATCTTAAGTATAAAAATGTCTCTAATCTCAAGGTTGTATAAATTACTTTACTCATTCATCAGCAAGAAGTTTAATATTAGTAAATAGACTAAAGTTCTTCCTCTTCTGATTCTCTGGACCAGCTCCAGGATTACTAACACTAGGGAGGTTTTTTCTTTCAAAAGGGAAAATAGGGATTTTTATAGTATTTATTAAAATAAAAGGAAGGTCTCCTTCTAAGTCTTCTGATTTGCCACTGTTATGTAGTTCTTTCTTCAGTTACTCATTTAGTAGGTCTTCTGGATGCCTCAGATAACACTCAACTATGTTCTTGACCAATATCTCTAACGATATCTAATAGTTCTTCAAGATGTTGCCAGATATCTCTAGCTCTCCATTCAATCACTGATATGTTGCCCCTTTTTTTTCAAGTATTCCCTCTTTAGGAAGTTTCTTTTAAAGAATCTTGAACAGTTACATATAGCCTCTTTAATAACATACAATTATCTTTCAAACCTACTTTCTCAAAAGCTTAAAGTATCTTCCCAACATTTTCCCAAGCAAATTTTAAGTGTTGGGCTTTTAACCAATGATATTGGTTAGTAAAAAAGCCTCAAAATTATACAATGATTGTAACATTTAATGCTTTGTCTTTTTTACAGCTCCATCATGATCCAAATAGGGAGTTAGTTTTTCACCACCTGAACCACTTGAAATGTTAACACTTTGCAATCCATAGTGTTAACTGTTTCCTAATTTTAGCACAACATTTCCCAGAGTTTAAGATCAACTAGTTTATATAGTAAACTTATATGTGAATTTTTGTTCCTGGATTTTATTCAACATGTTTCTCAGATTATGCTCCCATAGCAAAATTGATGAGAAGTGTCTCACCAAAACCTCATTTATCTTGATCTAATAGCAAAGCACTTTGATGAAATGCTTCAGTGTGTTTTCAATAGTTCCTCAAGACGCTTTAATCTATGTAATAATAGCATGGTATATTTTCTATCTATTAAGCACATCTTTTGAATGCAATAATAGCCTAATAAATTGTTTATATATTTAGAGCATTTAGACCATATTAGCAATATCCCAGCTATGCCTACCAGAGGCCAGAAAATTGTTCTAATTCCTCTATATTCACCCAAGTGGTTAGCCTGGACTTTTCTGAGTAAATTAATCAACTTTACTTCCTAGATACCCCAAATCACTAAGTTCAGCAGCTGCTTCTCTAAATAGTCACCCAATGAAAATTTTAGGCACATCATGCTTGTATAATAGAAGTAAGTGCCCTCCTTAAAGCTAACAATAAGACATGGGCAGAGAAACTTAAACCATTGTGGTTGTTTACCCAGCTGTGTTATAGCCCCAGCTGGTCTCAGTATTTGATACTGCATGTTATATCCATCCCAGGGCACATCTTTATTGTATAGCATCAATATATGTCCCACTATTAGCAATTCTCAGGGAATAAAGGAAAAACAACCCTTGTGTCTGGACAAGCACCAATCATTGTAGCTGGCAAAAAACAAACAACAACCATTTACTTACAATAGGCAATCAACCTTTAATTGGCCAGCATCAGCATATTCCTGCAAAACAGCCTCAAATGTGTTTATCAAAGATGGCCTATATCACTTTAGCCTTGTATTCTGCCCAAGTGGTAAACCAGACTGTGACAGGTCCTGCTAAGGGGATGATACAGGTGGCATGATTTAGATAAGGTTTGGATATAATATCAATAAGGTCATACATGGGATCAATGTCATAATTGGTTTATTCTTTATAGAAAAATATGATAACCCTCTATGATGATGGAATCAAGAGTGAATATGAAGTTAGACCTGTCATGGGGTGACTGATTGAGCACCCCTTGTTTTTTAAGATGCTGTAACAACTGGGATGTCAATTTTAGTTACAACAATTGAAGTATACCTTGGTAGTTTCAAGTATACTTTTATATATGATAATAGATAAAATTTTCTTTATTTTATTTTTTACCTTCATAAATAAATTTTTCAAGTATACATTCATAGTTTTATGAGATGGTTTATAAGCCTTTTACAAGCTCCTGATAAATTTTTGGGATGTCTGCACCCGTTTGTTAAGGTTGATGATTCGAATAGTCTCCTTGTTATAGGCTTTGTTGATTTAGACTAATTTGTAGTATATATTTTTTTACTGGTTTAGGATAGTAACTTTTTATAGAGGCAACTTTAAGAATTAACTCATGCAACATGAAAAACCAGTAGTCAACAATTCCTGATAATTATTTTGCCACTTTCATTATTTAATAATGTTTTTGGGCTAAATAAGTGGTCTTGAGGATGATATATATATTTAATTTGTGTTTTGAACTTCTACGCAAGATGATAAAAAATAAAGCTAAAAAATTTGTTGAAATCTTCAACATTAACAGTGTTACATGATGTATGCATTAATTCTAGTGGTTGACTTTATGACCATGAAATAAAAATAAAAAACCTTTCTTTGGGTATTTTTTCATTTTTTCTTGAGATTATAAGATATTATATAGCTCTCTAATCACTTCAAAAGATTTCATTCTAGCTATTATATACTTCTTTATAATGTATTATGCCTAGATTAGATAAAGGCTTAAGATGAAACTTTATCATGATAAGGTAAGGTATACTTAGTAACATTCCTATAAAAGAATTTTTATCAGCCTTATACTCAAATCTGCCCCATGAAACAGGCCTGATGTATTATGTTAAAAACTGTAAATTAAGTGGGACACTTATTTAATCCAAAAGGTTTTAGCTTCAAGCTGCCAATAAATTTGTGGAATTTAAGAGACATTATTGATTATATCAGTCAATATATTTAGAGATTTTAAAGATTCAGGGATCCCATAAAACGGACCACTTCTGATAAGATTCTATTTCAAAAAGCATGATAGGGAAAATTTGGGAGAAATTTAAGCATACTATGCATAAACCAGGATACTTTGATTTTATGATGATTACTTTATTTAAAACTACTTGAAATGTTTGGTCTTCTAGAATAAAGCTTCATAAATGGGATAAATTTTAAGCCTTAGAAATAAAATGTAATACTAAATGTGTATTATACCTAGATTTATGGGCTTAAAGAATAGATCACATATGAATCAGCAACTTTAAAGCATAAGTGTAACTTAAGCTAGAATGAAGGCACAGTCATAAAGATTGAGTAAAATTAATAGACTGTGACATAATTTAAACTAAATTTTTTAATTTCAAAGATATGAAAGCACTTCAAATTTATAGAAATAGTACTTTACTCCAAAATATAGCCCTAAAAAGGTTAAATATATAGATTTTATCCCAAAAACTAATGAGAGTTATCAAAAAAAGACTAGTTGGCGCAATGGTAGCGTGATACGCTCTGACACTTTGGCCGAGCGTTTAAGGCACTTTTAAAAAAATTATTAGGTTTTATCAAATCTCAGCAGGATTATACAAGGTAAGAAGAAAAACGATGGCAGAGAAAGCAAAACCCAGAGGTCAGCCACCTAAGGTGGCAAAGACCACACATAAGACAGTGGTGGAGGAACACCCCACAACCATGAAGGAGGGACCCACAGTAGCACCTGCCCCCCAGATGCAACCCAAATGGAAGTACACAGCCAAACTCATCCCAGAGGATGAGGAGTTGACCCAAACCAACCAATCAATGGAGACCAATGAATCTCAGCCACAAAAATCACCAACCAATCAAAACATGTCACCTAGCAAGGACCAATCAGAATCTGACACCACTAGTGAAGAAGAATCCTCTGGGGACCACAGACAAGCAAACTCGACAAGCCCCAACAGAGAGGGAGAAAGACAAAAAAGACAACAACAAACATCCCATATTACAAGAGACATCCTCCTGACCAGAGGAATATCAGAGGCAGACCTCCAGAGATGGGAGGAAATGGATCTGTCCTGTGAACAGATCAATAGATGGCATAAAGAAGGCTTTTGCCCTGCCAAAGCTGCACTATGGAACCAGGAAGGCTTTTTGGCAAGAAAAGCCAGACAATGGAAAGCAATCAGATGCACGGTAAGCTGGGCTATTTTTTTCAAAGAAAATGGCCTGTCAATAAAAAAGTGGCCCTGTGGAGAGCTACACAGCTCAATATAAGAGGTATCTAATATGCACTTAAGAATAAGATCTCCCCAGAAGCATCACTTGAGTGGATCCAAGGAGGTCTGAGTATATACAAGGCAGTAGAATACCACATGGCCTCAGTCCCAAGCACGTTCTTGTCTGCCATAAGAGCCCTGGGAATGCAGGCAGAAGTGCTGTCAGAATTCTTTGACTCATTTCAAATAGGCAAAGTGGCAATGGAATGGGAAAAATGTGGAATCACCCCAAAAGTAGCAAAACTATGGTCTAATGTAGGTTTCTCCCCCCCAGGAAGCAGGACCTTGGATCAAAGCTACATTCTCCCACAAAGAAGCGCAATCATGGAGTTACACTGGTATAGCACCAGGCAACGTGTCAATCTTAAAGAAGAACAACTGGAACCCCACAATGGTGGGTCAGTGGGGACCATTAAAGAAGTGGAGCCAAGAAGAGGCAACCAAATGGATGGCAGGAGGGTTTAAAGCCCATGAAATGATGTACTGGAAGGCCAAGGAGGTAAGTCTCAAAGACACAGCAGAGTGGGCCAGAATGGGCGCCATGTCAACAACCCACATGGCAATGGGAGAAACCCCAATCACAGCAGACTAGTGGGGAGAGTGGAAGGACACCACCCATATTACAGAAGCAGCGGACTGGATCAGACTGGGATTCATTAAAGAACAAGCACAAATTTGGAAGGAATACAGAGTACTGCCCATGCAGGCAAAGATACTAAGAGGTAATATTACTCCTATGGAGGCAAGAGAGTGGCTCCACACAGGGTTTGAGGCCCCATAGATTATAATCTGGAGGTCAGCCATCCCAAACGCGAGTAATGCAAGTACATACCATACAAGAGGTATAACACCCATAGAAGTGGCAAAGTAGTGTGAAAGTGGTATTGCAGCACCCAAAGCACACTACTTCAAAAAAGGAGGCTGGAGACACAAAAAGTCAAGAGAATGGCTATACAACAGCTGTATGAACATCAATGTATTTAAAAACTACATTCACAACTCAACATCTCCAGACAGAATCCTGGAATGGGTAAACTCAAGATTTCAACCGCCACAGGCACGCCAGTGGATGGAACTAGCAATAGAAATCCCACTGGCAACCACATTAGCTGATGCAAAGATTTCACCAGAACAAGCAATGGAGTTCCTAGATGAGGGATACACTCTAGACAAGGCACTTCCACTCCTCTTCAAAGGTATCCTGCTTGACAAGGCCTCATCTCCTAAGAGAAAGAGGGGAAACATGTCGTACAGCAAGAAAATCAAGAAGGGGATCCACCCAGGCCTCACAGATAGAGGCACTGTCCTGTTCAAAGAATTTCTCCAAGAACATATGTCTCAAGGTAACCCATTTAAATCAATACCTAGGTCCCAGGTGAACCACGCAATGAGAGTCCACATGGAAAACCTTAAAAAAGGAACAATTTTGGAATGTGTTCAATTCATCTACAATACACTGGAAAACACATTCCCCAACATCAGAGTGGGCCAAATGTGGACTACAGACCAGGGGTTCCTAGATATTGGATTTCCCACAGAGGAACTAAGAGATGAAGCACTTACCTTAGACTTCACGTACCAAGATTGTACGCTTATTACAGAAACAACCCAATATGTAAACACCATAGCCAAATGGATTACATTTATCAACCTCCCCATAGATAAAAGTATCCAATGGGCCACAGAAGCTCTGGTGACGGGACTATTGTACTATGGCAAAGTACTAGAAGCAAGAGAGGAGGGAGGAAATAAAGCAAGGATCATGCTCCCAAACGCAATCCATCTCCTAATGGAATTGGCCCCAACACTAAAAGCAAGAGGCTATCAGATCCCGCAATTTATAGCACTACCGGGATGCAACCAACATGTGGTATATGTGGAACCTGAATAAGAACACCAGGTGTAAGAGAGGGGGCTAAACTAACAAAGTTTGGCTCCCATCCTGGTGCAATATACCACCAGGATACCACCCAGTGGAGAACTGGGACGGCTTCTCAAAGGGGGGACCACAAGGACAACACAGGGAATAGTTGAGGGAAGTAGGTGTTCAATCCCATCAACACCAGCCCAGTGAGTAACCAGGGTGTACAAGTGGAAGCAAGAGGGGGGTTGCGGGGGCCTGGAGGGGCACTGGGTTGCGCTTCTCAGGACTGGGCATGGGTGACACCAACTTCTCCTTATTCACAGAAGCGGGCTGAGTGAAACCGGCGGCCTCCAGATCCAGGTTGTCACAAGTCAAACTCTTACCACTGCCTCCCCAGAGAACAGGAGACCACTAGGGAGATCCAGAAAGCAAGACAAATCATCACCCACAAGACAAGCAGAAGAGGAAATCTTGGTCCACAACTCTGGTGAAGTTGACCACAGAAGCAATAAAAAGGGGGCCACAGAAAACACCACAAATTTGAGAACTGGGAGTATCATGGCTGCGTTCTCCGTAAAATTTTAAATATGTGGGCAAGATTTCTTGGGTAAGAAACAATAGTTTTGGAGCAACAAGGGGGACCCACAAACAAAAGCAGGAAAAATGGAGCCAGGAGAGCACGTGCAAGACTTGGCAGTGGCCTCGGGTGACTTTAAAACAAATATAAGCAAAGTCAGGTTTGAAATCAAGTAAATTAAAGAAAATTCAATTAAAAGTAAGTCTTTATATTGAAAATTAATTAAATTTTTAAGATTCAAAGTCATCTTTTGAAAGAAAAAGCAAGAAGAGCAAAGACTATACGTCCAAGCTTCTTCTAGAGAGCCCAGGGATGATGCCGGGTTTGAAGCGGGTAGGCACAAGGTAAACTTCAACAAAAATTCTAACACTTTTAATCTTCAAACTATAGGGAGTCAAAACAAAGTTTCAAGCCCTCCACCAAAATTCAAAAAAAGTGCAGCAAAAATTCCAAAGCTTAGTAAAATTGAGAATAGACAAGCAGGGGACTGAAAGTCCTCTTGCTGTGTAAAAGGGGAGTGTGCTGCAGGGGAAAATCACATGACTTCAGGATTAAAGTCTGATCAGGTGGGGGGGAGAAATTTTTAGATCAGAGTTGGGAAGACTGGAGAGTTTCAACTTAATTTCCGCGGTGCTCCCTGATTGGCTGGAGGGGTTTTCAAGCACTTGAAATTCACTTGAGCTTTTGGATGTTGATGTGGCAGGGCCCAATTGGCTGGATCTGATAGTTTTCAATAATGGTTGACACCAGGCCAGCAAGAAGTCCAAATTTACCAGGGTTTCTTCCAAGGAAGGAACAGTTGGAGTTGTAGAATTTGCAGGGTATGCCAATACAAATCTTTTGTCTACAGTGTGAGCTAAATCTTTTAACAAGTTGAGTGGTTTAGCTGGACTATGAGCAGATTTCTTTGTACGGCGGGGGAACACATTTCTATCCAGGGCTAAAGGGGGCAGTGAATTTACACCAGGTGTGCAGGTTCTGCTACCAACCAGGTCACACTCTTCCCCAATGTAACCACCATAAGCCCTGCCACCCAAGGGAATATGAATAAAATACTGTGAGAGGTATCATAAAGGTAAAGGAGAGGGTATTCATGAGACCCTGCTTGGCTCTCTGGCTACCGGAACACATAGTTGAACCAATAGAAATGATTGCAAGTCAAAACCAACTAGTTCAGCGCCACAGGGAAGACAGAGCAAGGGAAGAGGAAAGAAATATCAACTTTGAAGTCGGAGCCCATTTTGATCCTACAATACCCAAAGAGGAAAAAATAGACGTGGAAACTCCACCCAGCCCACTCTCATGCCACCCCAGCATGGAGGAATGGAGAGAAGTACACAGAAGATGCAAACCGTCACCAGCACAGAAACCTAAGAAAACCAATCCCAACTCCCCACCAAAGAGACAACAAGCACCACCCCCTCAAACTCCCATGGAGACAGATGAATTTACCCCAGTTATGAAAGAACTGAGCCGGCCCCTGAAAAGAAGACAAGGTAATAATATCCCAATTCCAGGATCCCAAAAAGAGAGAGGAATGGAGACAGACTTCTCTCTGGAAGAATTTGCATATTTCCAATCAGGGGTCCCTGGCATCAAAGGTAGCTTCTGGAACCCCAATCACAACTGCCCTAAGACAACAAACACAAAAAAATCCTCATACCTGTGGGTCAGGCAATCTGTTATAATGTGTATCGGAACCATAAACGCCTGAGGTATGCGAAACTGGCATACAAGGGCAAACAAGATGCACCACTTAAAAAAATTAACTTAGATATAATTATAATTACTGAAACTCAACTTAATAACCCTAAAACTAATCTTAAACCCCTCAATTGACCCAATCCACTTAATCATCTGTTCTCCATCCAAGCAGGCATCCAAGCCTTCTGGGGAAAGTACATAGCAATAGTGGCAACATCAAAAGACATAGATATAAGACTCCTTGGAACGTACACTGACAAAAGGATCTTAGAAGTAGAAGCAACCAATAAGAAAGACAGCAAGATATACAAAATCATAGGGGTATACCTATCCCCAAACCACAACAGTCACCACCAATGAGCAGAATTGGAACAACTGGAAATTACCAATAACACAATAGTTGCAGGAGACTTCAACACATGGACAGACCCCATCAGAGACACATTCCCCCCCCACAAGAAAAAACATCAGAGAGGGGACCGCATGCTTGCGTTTATGACAACTAAGGGATTGGCGTTTACACTGGATGAAGAGTTGGAAAGCCCAGGTACGCTAACGTAATGGTTATACAATGAACTTGGGAACACAGTAAAAGGCTCCCGTCTAGATTTCATCCTAGTAGCAGAACCATTGGCAGAAGTGGCATTGAGGTCTATAGTTAGAGTATCTAGAATCAGCGACCATATGCTGGTTGAAACACACATTGACAAGGTAAAAAAACCAACAAGGGAATGGACAATTAGTCCAACCACATTGCACGACCCTATATGGAAAGAAATAATATATAAAATATTAAGACACATGATAGCATCCATGGAGGCAAAGGGACGTGATCCCCGCCAAATTTGGAAAGAAATAAAAGAAAAAATAATGATTATTAGTAAAGAATACAAAATGGCAAAAAAATAAAGAAATTATAAAGAAAGACACATTAGAAAAAGCCATAGAAAAAATAAAAAAGAGTGATATGCCAAACATAATCAAACAAGAAGCATTTAATAAAATACAAAAAGAGATTAAAGAAATCCAAAGGAAAGAAGATAACAGAGTAAGAACAAACGCAACATATAAGTTCCAATGCACAATGAGGACATCATCCCAAAAAGCACTGGAACACCTTAAATTCACAAAATGCTGTACAGCTCTCACGGAGGTGGAAACCACCAAAGGGACCATCACAAGGGACCCAGCAGAAATCAAGGAAGAAATACGCAAATTCTATAGCAAACTGTACACCTATATGGAGGTAAACAAAGAGGCAGGGGATAAGATAGTCCAGATGGCACATTTGGCTCTCATTAAATGCACCCAGAGAAAGGCAGGAGAACTGTGCAGACCAATCACGGATACAGAAGTCTGCATAGCGCTCAAAGAACTGCCCAAAGGGAAATCCCCTGGCCCAGACAATATACCGGCTGAAGTATATAACAACCTGAAAGCAGTGATAGTCCTGTTGATGGTGAAGATGTTCAACTGGTGTCTTGACAACAAGACCCAACTCCACGGCGTCAATGAGGTTAAGATATGCATACTGTTCAAAAAAGGATCCCAACAACAACTTAAGAACTGGAGACCTATTAGCTTGTCTAATGTGGACTACAAAATACTGACCAGAGTACTATTGAACTGCATGATGGAAATAGTAGACAGGATCCTACATCCCTCCCAGTTTGGCTTTGTTAAGAACAGATCTATTTGGGAAAATATTGAGACAGTGCAAAACTTGATCCAAGATCAAACAAAATAAGCGCAGGGATACCTGTTATTCCTGGATATGGAAAAAGCCTACAACAGAGTAGCATGGCTGTTCCTCCTTAGAGCAATCAAAGAAGTGAGATTCCCTAACAAGTTTGACCAATGGATTACAACACTTTACTCTAATCTAGAAGCAAGAGTAATAGTAAATGGAGAACTCACCAATAGCTTCCAAGTCAAACAGGGGTTACGACAAGGCAACCCAATGTCCCCCCTATTGTTTAACTTTGTGTCCAACATATACTTAACTGCATGTCAAGTAGCACTAACAGGTATCAAGCACCTGGGTCAATGGCCAATGAAGACCTGTTCATTTGCTGACAACACGGTGTGTGGTATAGCAGATGAAAAAGACAATGCTAGATATATGTGTATTACAGACTGGTACCAGAAAGCTTCTAATACAAAACTCAACTAGACAAAAAAGTGACTGTAAAGATAGGGTCATCGACGTTCCCACCCCTGACAGGCATGTACACCATCAACAAAGACACACCGTTCCGCCATCTAGGTATATACTTCACATCTACAGACCTGGAGACCAAACAGATGGAACATAGTTTACTCTCGGACCTGGTGGATAGAATTGGCCGCTGGAAATATAAGAAACTGGATCTTACCTCCAAAGCCCAAGCTCTGAATATTTTTGTATGCTCAAAACTTTGGTATGTGGCGCACATACTACCTTTCTCAAAGGCATTTGAAAAGAAGGTGGCCACACTAACAAGAACCTTCTTGTGGGGTAAACCAAACACAGCGGCAATCACACTGGACGCAATAACACTTCACACAAAAGGGGGAGGTCTAGGACTTCTCCCATTTGCAGCCAATGCAAAGAACCTATGGGGCAAAACATTTCTCAACTTCATGGAAACAGCTCACCAAAGCCCAGCTCTGGCAAGAGCAACTAACTGGGCAACAATACTTATGAAGGGCAAACCAACCCACACAAACTCACTAAGGGAACATATCAAATGATACCCCAGAAAACCGGTCCAAGAGACACTCTGCAATACTGGAAAGAGTGCATGCGTGCACTTAAAGTATCAGAATGGACAATTGGGGACCTGAACTTAGAAAACCCAGAACCACTCCTCTTCCTCCCAGTACAGCAGAGGCTGTGGGCGGAATGCAAGACAGACAAAGAGAGAAGTATACTTTCAGTGAGAATAGCAAACACAGTCCATCTGGTGAAATACAAAGACCAGTTGGTAAGCTCAGAATCATATGCCAAAGCTTGTAAAAGAAAACCCTGCCCACAATTCCCACGACTCATAGGAGATTGGA
Organism: Entomophthora muscae; assembly: GCA_014839935.2. NCBI lineage: Eukaryota > Fungi > Entomophthoromycota > Entomophthoromycetes > Entomophthorales > Entomophthoraceae > Entomophthora > Entomophthora muscae. The sequence goes on along the minus strand of QTSX02000032.1, from coordinate 514,659 downwards.
TATTGGAGGGATACCAGACTAAGATGAAACCCAAGGAAATTAGCCATAACATGAACTGCAAACTGGTACCAGTGAAGATCAGGACAGTGATATGGCGCATCCTGAACAGGGCGTATAAATCAGGGGCACATAGTGGCAACAATTACCCATACAAAAAATGTACGATATGTGGCACTCCAGTGGCGGGTATATCCCACAGGTATTTCAAATGCCCAGTCAGTGTGTCCTTCTGGAGGAGAACCCAAGAAGAGATATGGGCACCAAGAAGACTCCTGGTGAAGCCAGGAAAGGACTTGTTCTTTGTAACAAGTATGCAAGAAGCACCCCCCATCCTAAGAACCGTGTACTACCAACTGGCAATTCACCAGATCCACTCCGCTCGAAGAGCATTTGTCATAGATCAAGAGGCAATAAGAGTGAAAACCATGGTGTCGCAATGGAAAGGAGAAGTAACCAAAACATTAGAGAGGATTAGTAAATTTGGCAACCTCATCCCTGGGAAACAATCCGTCAGAGATAACATATTAGCAACATCAAGATACATTGCCAGAGACCAATTATCCTCCTGGATCATACCTAAATGGTGGTCAGACATCCGGTCAGCCCAAGACCTATAACTAGAGCATTTCATTACCGGGCGAGTCGCAAGATGTCCCCCATAGCACTTCCAAATCATGAAAAAAAAATTCATAATATAGAAGGTATATTCAAAAAAATGGGCACAATGATAGCGCGTCTGACTCCAGATCGGAAGGCTAGGGGTTCGACTCCCTTACTGGTCATTAACTTTTTTTTAAAAAAAATTAAAAGGATGGGGCTCTAGAAATTAAATTTTGGTCTAATTGTGGATTACAATTAAAATTTTAACTTAAATGAATCAGAGTTTATTTATTAAGGCGACTTTGGATGGCAAAACAAGTCAAACACCACATGGTAGATATGCGGGCCGTAGGATTTAACAACTTCCACGTGGGTTTGGGGCGTGACGCTCCATTCCCTCTCGGGGCGGAGTTCCTGGAACAAATTGTATATCTTATCGATCACCTCCGCCTTGAGCTTCTCGATGCTGTCATCGTTGATGTTTTCATGGATGTGCAGGAAGCCTCCCGTGGTTTCATCGATCGCTTGAACTGCTAACGGATACCCTTGGATGGACGAAGGAATCAATCCCAAATTCACATGCTGAGCCTTGTTTTTAAACAGTGGTAGATAGTCTTCGTTGTTTCCTGGGCATATTACTAGTTTACGATCCTCAGGTTTAAGCCCAATGTAAGCCTTGTATTGGGAGGGGCAGTGCTTCTCAATAATTTGAAAGCTTTCGCTGTATTTGCTTTGGTAAACATCAGCAAGTTCGAATGGGATGCTATTCTTGATAGAGCCCTGTATTAGCCCTAAAACTGACCACGAGTTCCATTCGCAAGCATACACCAGGCGAGCGCCGGCATGTATCAGATAAGGGAATGTAAAATAACCTATGCCACCATACAAGTCAACAACCACTTTGTCGGACGCACAAAAGACTGGATTCTGTGAGGATATCCGTGCCTTTTCTGTGATATTTCCAGCGCTAAACATGGTGTGGAGTGGTGACCAAACATAGTAAATATTGTTCTGTCGAACCTGAGCCCAAAAGATAGAACCCGTATACTTTTCACTCTGGGGGCTAAGCAGTGCAGCTGCATCCCAGTGCTTGCCGAAAAGCGGGGTTACTTTAGGACGCCTAAGGACATCATCAGCGGGAATAGAAACTTTGAGTGCTAAATGATCAGCGTTTAGAGCTGGCGCTACTACGTTTTCAAAATAATCCAAAGCAGCTTCTTTCACACCAGAATGTTTTTCAGGAACAAGAAGTTGGAAGGCAACCTGCCATTCTTTTTCAAATGATCCTTGAGGTAAAAGTACAAAACCTCCATATTGTTCCCACTTTATAGGAAGAGTAGAAATAAGGCTGTTAATAAGCGATTCTATCCTTGATGCACTAACAAGGTTTTCTTGCCACCATAATTTAGTTTTGATACCAAGAGCCACAAAGGGAGAATCAGGCAGCCTCTTTCTAGAATAAAGTGTTTCCAAGTCAAGCCCTTCTTTTCTCAATTCTAATATATATGCTTTGCTCATAAAGGGAAGGAAAGGGGGGAGTTGAGTGGAGTTTTTGCTTAGAAAATCTGCATTTTCAGTAGTTGGTTCTTCAGAATAAAATGAAAATAGATTATGTATAGTAGAGCTAGAAAGAGAGGATGCATATGCGGAAATTTGTTCTTGAAGAAGCTTAAGTGTAGGCTGAGATGTTTCGGTTGGTAACCATTTGTAACAGTTCAAGTTGAGTCTGGTCAAAATTTCGCCAAGGTTTCTATCAGCTTTGCCCAGTGAGGTTTCAGTGATTTCAAGACTTAGGATGTCCTTGGGTGGGTTCATTATCTTTGATGTTTTGCTTATAACTTTTAACTTCTCAAGCTCTATCTTGACTTCTTTGGTGTTGGAAGCTTTAACAAGAAGATAGTATTTTGAGTTGGGCTTGGTAAAATCATCTGTTTTAAAATTTTAATTGGTTATCAATTTGAGAAAAGCTTAAAGGGAGATAAAATAAATGTAAAAATTGCAAGTCTTGTTTTAAAATCATACCTTTACATGTCATTTTAACTGAAAATGATTTTGAAGCAACTGTTATTGTGACAAGTCTATTTAAGAGTTGGTGTGAACTTAATGAAAATCATGCCTTAAGAAAAGTACAGAGTTTGATTGATTATCTTTTTAGGCTAATTGGTGCAAGTACTTAAATAAAATCGTTAAGGCTATGGGTGTAGCTTATATCGTATCAAAATGTAGGTTTGTATTGATAATTTAAATTAAAGGGATCTAAATTACTCAGCCAACTTTAAAGCTGGCTTTCATCAAGCATTGTAGTTCTGAGTCAACATGAGACCAACAAGGAAAGATAATGCGGATACCAATTTGCTTGTATAAATTCATAAAGTTTGTAGATTCACGTCCTTTAATCAACAACACCAACCATGAGTCCAAATATCTTCGACAAAGTAGCCCCAGAGCAAAAGGTGCTTTTGGTGGGATCCTTTAAAACGCCCAGTTCAGAGCTTACCCTTGCACGCGAAAACATCTTGAAATGTGCCGGGTCCCAAGATTCATTAGATTTTGAACAATTAGAAAGACTCCAAGAAGGTATTTTATTACTTTACCTCTATTAACAACCCAGTAACCATTCCATCAAACAAATACGATCACATTTTTGTCGGCTTAACCCCCTATGATTCTGAGTTATCCCCTGCTAATCTTAAGCAACTTATTTCATCTTTAAAGCCTAGCGGAAAAATCGTTTATCAAGTTTCTGCTAATCAAGAAAAGGCAAACGAACTCGAGTCACATTTTAAACTTGCTGGGTATATCGCAGTTAATTCAGAAGTTTCCAATAATGACTCCTCTCTATTTAAGGTAGCACGGTTCATTTTAAATATTTATTTTCAAAGTTCGAGGCCTGCAAACCTGCTTATGAGGTCGGCGCCTCCATGAAACTTTCATTCAAGAAGAAATCAGTTGATAATTCCAAGGTTTCGCTATGGGAAGCTGCTGAAGATGAGCTTTTAAATGAAGACGATCTTCTAGAGGAAGAGGATTTCTCCAAACCAACTAAAGATTCTTTAGCCAGTAAGCGTTATTCACATGATATTTTAAAAAATTCCAAGAGCCAGATTGCGGTCCTGCTGCTAAAAAGAAGGCCTGTAAGAATTGCTCTTGCGGTTTAGCAGAAATCGAGGCAGCAGAAGCTCTTGCTGAAAAGCCCGCCGTGTCAACTGAAAAATGCGAAATCCTCTTGTGGAAGCGTAAAGGACTATTTTTGCAATTCTTAATTCACTTTAGTGCTACTTGGGTGACGCCTTTAGGTGTAGTTCTTGCCCCTATCTTGGCATGCCAGCATTCAAGCCTGGAGAGAAAGTGCAACTTGGTGGAAATTTACTTGCTGACGACTTGGAGCTCTAATGGCATTTTAAATTGTGATTATTAATCCTAGACCTCCCAAAGTTGGACATGATGTTGATTCGACGTATATGCTACTTTAAGTCAGCCTGAATTCATCATTTAAAGCATTTGGCAGGACCTTGATTAAAGACCTTAACAGGTTCATGGCATTCTATGCACAAACTAGCAACCAATTCACATTTGAAGTTTTGTCCACCTTGCTGATATATTTATGAATAATGTAATATGATTTGTTTCTTCTAGCTAAAATCATAGTGACTATATGCTATAACCCACTAAGAAAATTAAAATTAAAGGTATACGTCTCAGCTTAAATCCCCTTATGATTATAATCATTTTTATTTTTAACATAGCATAGACGAACAATAGTGGTTTAGACCTCGAATAGACTACTACTAAACAATATACCCAATTATAACACATCATATTCAATCCCTTTTAAATACATATATCATTTGAAACCAACCTGCTTAAATTACCTGACTCATTAATGACATCAAAGCCTATTTAAGCGGATCAATATAGAGAATCAATACCACAAAGCTAAAGAAACCCCAAGCATTTACTCAACCAGCTTAGCCCGTAAATTCCCTGATACAGGCATACTCCGTTAGATTACAGTAGTGTGATGCCGAATTTGATTCGTCATCGAATATCAAATATTGAATGCATTTCTGAAACCGATATATAAACCCCAATCTATTGCAATAAAGCTCACTTGATTATTTCCTAATTATCATAAATCTGTAGTTTGGCATTACAGAAAATTGGAGGTCACGCCTTACTTACGAACTCTTGTTGTTGATTGATTGTTGTTGTTGAAAGTAGAAATGTCTACTCCGTCCCGCCCCTCCGCCACCCCACCTGGTCCGTCACCTACTACTGTAGTTACAACCTGTGACTCCCAAGCTGCTTTCAAGTTCTGGGCTTCCCAGAATGTTGGCACATTTAGCGGCGAAGGGTTTAGAGCTTGGCTCTATTCCTTCGAAGACTATTGTGACAACTTTAGCCTTTCGGATGCAGCCAGACTCAAAGAAGTTGGTTCTAAACTCTGTGATGATGCCCGCATCTGGCATCAATATATACTCTTTGACACTTGGGAAGAATGGAAGGTGGAAGCCAAGAAGAGATTCATCAGCCACGAACCTGACCCTTGACACCTCTTGAATCAAGTCAAGATCAGCCAGTTCTCAGCCCTCCAACCTTTTATTGTTAAGTTCCAAGAGTACGCTAACAAGGTGCTTGTGCAACAAACAAAAGGGTTCTCAGGTACTGAGTGCAAGCTCATCATTGACAACTTCCACAGCTTGGTGGGTATACCTACTTTCGAGAAGGCTCTTACACCAGCATATGCAGGGCTTATCTGTAAAGCCAATCCCTCAACATTGGAGGAAGCATACAACCTGGTGCGCGAGAACTACGCAATTTACGTAGAGAGAGAGGAAGATGAAGATGTCAAGGCTACATCAAAATGGAACCCCTTTGCAGTGGAAGCAAGGAAAAAGGAACCATCCTTGGTAGAAACACTTGAGGCCAAGATCAAAGAGATGCAAAACTGCTTTGAAGCCATCTACCTTGCCCATGAACACCCTTCCAGAGTTACTGGTTACAGACAAGTGCAACACAATGCTCCTTTCACTGGCAATTGCTACAATTGCAACAAACAAGGGCATAAGTAAGAAAGATGCACTGCCCCTTTCTCTATCTGCAAGGGCACTGATCACAGTAACTATAGCTGTGCCCACTGCATCTGTACCAATGTGCAGCGCTCCATTGCAGTAATGATGTCTGAACAGTTTTATCAAACTGAGAAACACCCCCTCTCTACACCCGAGGGTGTCTCTCTTTCGAATAAAAAGACAAATTCTGATTACATTATTGACCACAATGGCCCTGCCCTCTCTCCTTTGATTAAACCCAGACACATAAGATCTTGTGCCCCATCTCCTGACCAAGACTAAACACCCCCACCCTTGAAATGCCATGAAAGAGAAGCAAACCCCTCACCCAAAGAACCCCCAATTAACAGCAAAGGCTCTACTACACCAGGAAGCCAAGCCACAACTGAATTAATTGACAAAGTCTATGAAGAAGGCACCCATGCACCACCCACTACACCCTCACTCCCCACACCACCACCCACAGTCTGCAACAGCAGATGGAACCCCAAACACCCCAACCCATTTGCCCCACTCGAAGAACAACTTGACTTCAATGACCCGTTGTTGGCTGAGGAGGACCCCAGATACAATTTGGTCACTGTTGAAACAGTACCAGAATCCCCAACAACTCAAACTTACACCAACAATAGTGTTGAGCTCAATTTGGAAATTCCCTTTGAATTTCCCACTGGAGATGATTCCCTTGACACATCATCACTTGTAGCAAATGCAACAAACAGAGTGACTCACACAGACAATGATCACATTGAATGTGACAGTATTTACAATAACACACCAATGGAGACATCACCATTGGTTGAAGTAGATACCACAAATAACCCACCAATAGCGACGTCACCATTAGTGAGAGCAGGATTAGCTGTAAATCCACACATGGACACAACAACCCCTTTGGAGACGGAAGTGAATTGCAATTCATCTATGGACACATTCAACACTTCTATGGATAAAGAATTAGTGGATAATTGTAAATAAAACCTACCAATGAACCCAGAAGAACCAGAGATGAATGACAACTACAAAACAATAGTCCCAGGAATCTCAAAACATCCATCAGAAGCAGACACTCTAAAAATTGAAAAATTAAATAAGGGAATATCAATTGACAAACTGTTTGAGGATACCTTGATCACAATTTCATTGGCTGATATATTCTGGGAGAGTCCAGCAGTACGTCAGAAAGCCCACAAAGCAGTCTCAGCTTTACAACCCCATAGGAAAGAAGAATTATTCTTGGCTGGCACCAGAGCTCCAAGAACAGAAGGCACTGTCAATAGACACATGGCACACATCATCCTAGACAGAGGTGCCTATAGTAATTTAATAACAGTTAAATTTCTACAAAGCTTACCTGATGTCACCATTGCACCATCTGACGTAACGTTCATCATGGCTGATGGAAGCAAAAAATTATGTCTTGGCATGGCAAAAGGACTGAAATTATGGATAGGAGGCGCAGAGATAGAGATTGACACTGCAATCTTCAATCACCACAAATATACATTAATAATGGGAAGACAAACAATGACTGAATTGGGTATCACCACCCAATACACGGGCAACAATTGGACAATTAAATATAACAACTTGAAAGTTCAACTATACGTCACCTTTGACACCCCCCAGATCACAGAATTCCTATGCAAACCTATCAAAACAAATATTAGTAAAAATGAATGGTTAACAAATGACCAAAAGACCCAACTAGTTGGAGTCATAGAGCCATATGACTTCAACATAGTGGGTGACTCAGATGACTTACCAGAAGCTTCAGGCTTTGAACACAAAATTGACACAGGAAACGCGCGCCCCATCACGTCCAGATTTTATTGGCTACCACAATCTAAAGAGGAATTTGTTAAAAAAGAAATCAACAGATTGATAAAGCAAGGTTTAATCAAACCTAGTTCCTCACCTTGGGCCTCTCTGCTGGTAGTTGTTCCTAAGAAAGGAGGCAAGCAAAAGATGTGCATCAACTATATCCCTTTAAAAAAAGTTTACTATATGCAACAATTACCCATTATCTTGTATCTCTGACATCCTAGCTTCTTTTGGAGGAACCAAATGGTTCTCCAATATTGATCTTTTTAGTGGTTTCCACCAAATCCTAGTATGCAAAGAAGACCAACCTAAAACTGCATTTGTTAGTAAATGGGGTCAATTTGAATATACCAAGTTGCCCTTTGGACTAAAAGGCGCACCACGTACATTTCAAAGGATCATGAACAAATTGTTCTCTGGCCTCATTGGCAATTTTGTGACTTTCTACCTGGACAATATCACCATCTATTTGAAAACCTTTGAAGAACATCTGGAACATCTAAAAATCTGTTTAGATAGAATCAGGAAATCTAACCTTAGCGTCAACGCAGAGAAATCAATCCTTGTAGTACAAGAACGTAAACTCCTTGGACACACCATCAGCAAGGAAGGTAAACACCTGGACCCAGACAAGACAAAAGCAATAAGTGAATGGCCAAAACCTACAAACGCAAGCCAGGTTAGATCATTATTGGGTGTTGTTGGGTATTACCATCAGTTCATACCCAACTACAGCAACATTGCAGCGCCGCTGTTCAATCAAACACACAAGGATAGGGAGTTCCAGTGGGGACTAGAAGAGGACAATGCGTTTAATCAACTAAAAAAGCTATTACCTCAGACAGTGTACTCATCTACCCTAACTTCAACAAGAAGTTCCACATCTTCTCAGATGCCTGCAAGGATGCAATAGGAGCCGTACTGTGTCAAGACGTAGAAGGGACCTTCAAACCTATAGAGTATATTTCAAAAAAATTTCATTGATGCTGAATACCACTACTGCATATACAATAAAGAAATACTTGCAGTTATCAGAGCCCTAGATAAGTTCTGTTATTATGTACTGGGACACCCACTCACCATACACATGGATAACATTGTCGTGCAATGCATAGAGGACAGCCTAGGCAAAAACTCAAGAAGAATACATTGGTTCATTGACCTTATTGACTATGACTTTGACATTCAACATGTCCCAGGGAAAAAGAACACTATAGCCAACAGTCTGTCCAGGCAGTTCTCACTACTTACCAAGGTGTCAAGCTACAAAACAAACTTACAAAAGTTTGTGGATACTGCCACCTCAAAGTTGAAATTGAATTCCAAAGAGGAAGCCAAAGAATTCATAGCAAAGTCCCTAAAAGTCACATTAGTAAACAACAACTTATTTAGAAAGACAGATGAAGGTCTGCAACTAGTACCTGCCAAGAACAAAAGGGCAAAGATACTCATGGAAGCACACAAAGGAAACAGACATTTTGGTCAAAGCGCCACCATGGAACAACTTAAAGCATCCTACTGGTGGCCAAGGATGTACAGTGAGGCCATTGAGCACGTAGAAAGATGTCAAGCCTGCCAAAGGTTTAGTAAGAAGATCAAACACTCAAAACCAATTGTACCTATTGTTGTGGAAAAGATGTTTGACCTCTGGGGCATCAACTTCTTGGGACCCCTACCAACATCTAGACATGTGAATAAGTATGTGTTAGTAGCAACAGAATACTACTCAAGATGACCAGTAGCAGTGGCTTACCCAGATAATACAGCACTTACCGCGGCTAAATTCCTATACAAGGAAATTATGCTACAATTTGGCCCACCAACAACAATACTGACAGACCAAGGACCTCACTTCCGGAACCAAATGATAGCAGACCTAACAAAATTGGTTAGTATTAAGCATAGGTTCTCAATGGCATACAATCCATGCTGCAACAGACTTACCAAAAGATTCAATAAAACACTGGTACAAACCTTGGAAAAGTCCACCAAATACCAACCTAGCACATGGGAAGACACATTACCTATAGCATTATGGTATTACAGAACAAAAGTACACACAGCAACACAATTAGCACCATTTGAAGTAATGTACGGCGTGAAACCATCAACTACTATACCTAGAATCTAACCTGAAGGAGACAACACAACCAACTACAGACAAGTAGCCAAAGCCGTAACCACCATCAAAGAGAAGGCTAGGAAAATAAGAGAGACACAAGAAGAGATGCAGTTCAACTTACCTATATTCCAAATTGGTCAACACATTTTTAAATTAAAGAATAGCTTAGTAAACAGCCATTCAGGGAAGTTCAATACTAAGTGGACAGGACCCTTCACCATCTATCAACTAAGCAATAACAACAATTATTACCTCAAGAATCATGAAGGCGTCAGATTTGCACAACCAATCAACGGCGCGCAGCTGAAACCATACCACAAATAATTTAGTGGCAAAGTGTGATGCCAAATTCAATTTGTCATTGAATATCAAATATTGAATGCATTTCTGAAACCGCTATATAAACCCCAATCTATTGCAATAAAGCTCACTTGATTATTTCCTAATTATCATAAATCTGTAATTCAGCATTACAGTAGTTTTAAAGGCTACAGCAATAAGCAAAAACAATCCAGATTTTAAAAAAATGAACTCAGATTTAAATGAAATTAAAAATAAATGAATTTATATTGATTCACAATAGATTTATTTTCATTTCAATTTCACTTAAATCTGAATTCATTTTGTTTAAAACTGAGTTCATTTTGTTTGTTGCTGTAGATTTTAAAGCTACTGTAAAAACATCCAGCCTTGCCAAAATCCAAGGACCCTATCACAATGAAGTGCCTTGACATGAAGCTAGGGCTTACTGTAGATTAAACCTAAACGTAAAAATGTGGGATTGTCAAATCCTTGGTCCAGATTCAAATCACTTTTGCGGGCAACTCAGCTGAGTGAAAATTAAAATATTTAATAAAAGCAACCATTTAATTTGACTTTTTTGGTTTATTTAAATTGGCAAATTTTGAATCTCTTGAGCAGATAACTCAACTAACAAAAGAAAAATACAGCAAACAAATACAGGATACATGAATCATAAATGCAGGATTCTAATGTACAATTTGAGATTTCCTGTATTTCAAACAAATCATAGACATCATATAAAACCTAATAAATCTGAAATTTCAGGATTGTCAAATCCAAGAATCAAATTTCATATCAAAAATGAGGTGAATTTGAAATAAATATAATTTATGGGCATCTCAAAAAGGATGTCAAAGGATCTAGAATGGATGTGTGCTAATTCTTTTTGGAATCATAGGCATTCTCAAATATCACCCTATTCCATTTTAGGACAACTAAACTTTAGATTGTAATGTTCTCCAATTTAACATACTTAACAATAAAATTGACTAAAATGCACACTTCTCTTTTTCTGCTTGATTTTTATAAAAATTTATTATGCCTTCTTTTAATAACAACCAAATAAACAAGCTGTTCCCTGGCCTTGACAAAATTATGCAGGTCTACACTTGGTCTTCCAATAGCAAAACCTCTGTCTATGATCACTCCCAACCTGAAGGCCCCTCTGCAAGCACTACCCAGGAGTGTGTTCTTTCTCTTATGTCCTCAAGCATGGCACTGTTGCAACTGAACCAATGAGAATTCAGTATTTGAATTGGGGAAGACAACAGTCCAATAGAAAGGACAGGAATAATAAGAATAAGGTATCATTTATTGTAGAATATTGTGATTAATATACCATATGGGGAAAGCCACACAGCCACAAGGGGATGGCTTGATGGCTTGTTTCATGTAAGGATTTGAGCTGAGGAATAACTTGTGTGGGGATCAACAGGTCAAATTGGTAGCGCTCCTGATTAGGATGAAGTACCTGTCATTTGATATTGTCATCAGATTAATCCATGTTGTTAGATACGTCAAGGGGCAACTCATCAAGTGCCCCCTGTGTATTGTAAGATACGTTAGCAGGCAAGCCTGGGAGCTTGGTTGCAACACCCCCTTGCCCCCTGCTTGTTGTCAGACACCAAGACTGGAGTCTGCAGAAGGTCTGGGAAGGTCCTCACAAACAGCGTTTGTGTGGGGATGGCGCAGCAGGGGCGCAAGCAATCATGGTGAAGCTTCTTGGTATTTCCTTGGGCGTCTTTGAGTTGATAGGTATGATTGTCATAGACAGCGGCTATCTTGAAGAGCCCTAGGTGGTTGGGTTCCAACTTGGCCAAATTGGGATTGAGGGTGTAGACAGGGTCATCTACAGCGTACCTAGCTTTGAGGTGATTTGTCCCTCCTTCAATCTGCTTGTGTTTGATTTCCTGGGCTTTGGCACACCATTGGTCTAAGGATAGGGTTGTTACTAGGGGAGGCTTGCCGGGAACCCTGGTCCGTAACTTTCCCTGTTTGACTCCTGTCAGACTGTCAGGCGTCCCAAAGGCCAGGGTGCTGGGGCTGAACCCTGTGCCCCTGTTGATTCTTGCTTGCAGGATAAGTAGAGCAGTGGGTAGGTGTTCAGTCCATGCAGTGTTGGGGTGCTCTTGTGAGAGCTTGGCAATCAGTTGAACCAGTGAGCCATTTAACTGTTCCATACGTTCATTGGCTTGAGGATGGTAGGGGGTTGTAACTATACATTGGAGTGTGTTCTTGGTACTTATGCCTTCATGACATGCCCAACAAGTTTGGGGCCACCATCTGTGATGATACGTTTGAGCCGCCCAAAGCGGGCCACAATTTCCTTGCCAATAAAGTGGGTGATGGTGGTGGCGGTGTGGTTAGTTGTTGCCCAGGCCACTGGCTAGCAAGTGAAGTAGTCAATGGCAGTGATAATGTACTTCTTCCCCAGTCTGTCTTTGGGGAGTGGCCCCACAATGTCAAGGGCTCACTGCTCAAAAGGTTCCATGGCCTTGATGGGCAGGACAGACTTGGGGGGTGCAGGTTTGGACATGTTCTTTTTGCACAACACGCACGTTTTGAGGAGGTCCAAGATGTCTTGACGCATGGGCGGCCACCAAACCTTCCGTTTAATGATCTCAAAGAGGTTACACCCTCTGATGTGACCCAGGGTTTGGTGGTAGTGCAATATTTTGTCCCCTTGTTGCGTGGTGGGAATGTAAGGCATCTTTTCACCTGTCTCTGCCCAGCAGCAGACGTTGCCAGCATTGGTGGTGAACTGACTTTTGTTGTCCTTCAGCTTGGAGAAGGTTACCAAGTTAAGGCCCTCATAGCGGGTTGCCTCAGGGTGGAGGTAGAGCATGGGCCAGTCTGGATCCAAACCATCATCCCCAGTGATGGACGCTACATAGAGTAGAAAAAGGGCATCAGCTGTGACAAGTTCCTTCCCAGGCTTGTACTCAATGCGCAACTGGTAAGGGGAAAGACACTCAACCCATCCTTCTTGGTGGCGTGTCAAGTGGGACTATGTGTTAAAGTACTGGAGCAACTTGTGGTCTGTCAAGGCGCGGGGTGGAAAGGTGGCCCCCTCCAGGTAACAGCACCACTTCTCAACACAGTGCACAATTGCCGCCAATTTCTTATCATGAATGGGATAGTGTTGTTCTGAGTCAGTAAGTTTCATGGACTCATATGCCACAGGGAGAAAGATGCCATTGTCAGTTTCTACCCTTAGCATGCCCCTATGGCCCTGTCAGAGGCATTGGTCTCAAGTTTGTACTGACGGTTTTGATTGGAAAACTTCAGTACTGGTGCTGTTGTGAGTCTTTGCTTCAACATCTCAAAGGCTTGATCTCTGGCGGGGGTCCATTGGAAGCACTGTTTGATGCTGAGGAGCTCAGTGAGAGGTGCAATTGGGTCATTATTTGTTAGATTAATCTGTTTCCTATTAACTGTGCTACTTAAAACTTTAGAATTTTGTTTTAATTTTCTTATCAATAAATTTAAATAATCACAAAAATTTTATCAAAATAAATCTTATTTAATCCTTATAATATAAAAACCTATATTAAATTAATCATTTTCTACTTACAGCTAAATTAAACTGTATTAAAAGCTAGTAACAATCTTATTTCATATACCATTATTTCTTGAAAGCTGATTAGTACAAAATGACATCATTCTAAAAAGAGCAACATAAAAATACAATTAAAACTGATATGATGCTTTTTGTTGGAAATTAAATTTTTGCCTAAAATTTTAGCTTTTTTAAAATATTTAATTTAAAATATAATAATTTTTGAATCCCTCTTTTTAAAAAGAGGGCAGATAGCTTTTTGCATATTTAATAAGTAAATATTAAATAATTTTGGATTTTTAAAAAAAAATTTAGTAAAAATTTAAAAAAAACTAAAACTGAAATTAAAACTGAACTTTTATTGAAATTTCAGTGATCTCATTTAGCATAAATAATTTATTCTTAAGTTAGATTTTATAGAAAATATATTATAAGAACTTATAAGAGAGTAAAAGTTTTTCTTTTCAAAATTTTAAGTATTTAATATTAATAAAATAGCTTTATACAACTATTTAATAAAATTATATTTTTATACTGTATGCTAGAGATAATATGTATAAAAAATTCAAACATAAAAAAGAATGTATCAAAATCTTGCTTTATTTAATTAAATTTTATAAGGGTTAAGATTTATTTAAACTAAATGGAAAATGATCTTAGTCATTGTATCTATAAAAATAAGATACAAATGTAATTATACAAGAAAATATTTATATGTGATTAAAAATAACATTTTTGTTTTGATAGATTTAAGATATATAAAGTTCATTTTTAAGGAACTGTTAAAGGTTATAATAAACTTAAGTTTATTTAAAAAAAGGCTTTTGAGTTGGTTACTAAAAGTAAGCTAAATAATGATTTATACTTTAAATATAGTTTACTGATTAAAATATCATACTTCAAGAGTTAATTAGCATATTTTATTTCAAATAATAATTTTATAAGCTTACATTCAAAGCTGCTTCAAGATACTAAATTGGTATTAAAATATAAATTTACAGCACAATTCCAAAAGCTGAGATTAAGGGCTTTCTAATGATACTAGTTTTAGCGAGATTGAAGTACTATTTGCGGAAATATCAACAGTTAACCAGAATATAAAAAGGGGTAAATAAACAATGATATCAGACTTCAGGGGTGATATTGATAAATTAGGGAGATCAGTTGGGGGTCAGTTGAGGATTTATGCCTGTAGTGCAAAAGCTCAGCTAACATGGTATTTAAACAGCTCAACTTTACAGAAATTTACTTTACAATCCACACCTTTACTCCTCTCTGATAACTGCACATCTATTTCCAAGCAAGAACTGCCTGAACCAAGCCAAGGAACCCAACCACTATCATTATGGAACCTATCAAGTTTACACCTCAGATGACACCCTTCTTCTCACTGGGGGCTTCTACTAAGAGAGAAAGAATCTCTATGCTTAAACAAGCATTTCTTTTTACTGCTGGCAGTGATCTTAACAGCTTTGTTGAGCATTTCTTATTAAAAGCAGAGTTTGGAAAAAGTACCTTCTTACCTGTCATACAAAATTCTAAGACAGATGATTTCCTTAACAACTTAAAGGAATTGATGTCAGAGTCCCCTGCCAAGCACCTTCCTTCCCTAAGAGCATTAGTTACATCAAGCTACAGTCTGAAAGAGCTTTGGGATTGTGGATTTAAAATGACAAAAAATGAGTATTCATATTCTAAAAAAATAAAAAATGCTAAAAAAGCATCATTAAATTCAAAAAATAAAAAAGGAAAAAATGATTCAGTAAAAAAAGAAAACATAAAAAATATTTTAAAACATATATTAACAAATTCATTTCCAACTAGCCAATTCACTAAAAAATCCCCTGGATTGATTTATGAAGAATTACAAAAAGAGTTGAGTGGATACTCAACTAAAATAAAATACTCATTATTGAAAACAAAAAAAGAAATTTATGAAGATATGAAAATAAAAAACAATATTTCTATTTCACTTTCCACTTTTTATAAGCTTATCCCTAATAATATAATTAAAAGCAAAAAGCAAACTGATATGTGTAACATTTGCAACTTAAAAAAGTCATTAGAAATGAAGATAAAGGATTTGAGTATAAAGAAGTTGCCATTGCCTAAATCTATTAAAGAAAATTTGGAATCTATTGACCTACATGAAAAGTTTTATAAGCATCAAAATAAAGAATGTATTAGTGATATAAACAATCTTGATAATAATTCATGTGTTATAGTAATAGACTATAAAGAAAACTTTAAAATAGGTGGGGGTCCTATAGAGACAAATAATTGTTTTTATGAGAAAATGCCTATTTCTTTATTAGGATTTGCAATTGCTTTTAAAGAAAATGAGAAAATTAAATATGAGTATCATGACTTTTTATCTGAAATTTTATCTCATGACTCTTTGTTTTCAGGTCAGTGTTTGATAAGTCTGCTTAAAAATAATAAATTTAAGAATATTAAAAATATTAAAGTTTGGACTGATAATGGTAATCATTTCAGATCTTATGAATTCTTATATTATCTTTTTAAAGAGGTACCTAAAATTATAAAAGGAACAATTAAGTTTAATAGATTTGTTGAGTGTCATGGCAAAAGTATTGTTGATGGTCATTTTGGTGTATTATCTAAAATATTTAAACAAAAG
Organism: Entomophthora muscae; assembly: GCA_014839935.2. NCBI lineage: Eukaryota > Fungi > Entomophthoromycota > Entomophthoromycetes > Entomophthorales > Entomophthoraceae > Entomophthora > Entomophthora muscae. The sequence continues at coordinate 498,538 of QTSX02000032.1, read as the reverse complement.
GAAAATGAGATGTATATAAAAAATATAAATGATCTCAAAATGGTTTTTGAGAGAGAGGAAGAAAGAAAGGGTCTATATGAGACACTTTTAAATAATTCAGATTTTTCCCAAAAAATCTTTTTTCACATCTATGATAGAAAATCTAGGCCTAAAAAAAGCTGGCTTGAAGTCAAAGCATTTTATGTTAATCTTTCATATTTAATGAAAGATGGTGAGCTGTATGTTTCACCTTTGAAATTTGAGGATATTAAGGAGTACTCCAAAATAAATTATTGTGCAAAGTTCTGCACAGATGACAGAGAAGCAAAGAGAGCTGATACTAATAAAGGATTAGTAGGACATGTTCATGAAGTTGGACGCATAACAAAAACTTATATTTCACAGAGGGTAAATAGTCTTTTAAATACAACAATTTTTTTTCTAAAAATAACTAAGAAAATAATTATATGAGCCAAAGATAGTGTAATAGAAATTATATCTTTGGGGCTGCTATTACTCTCCCATGCAACTCATATATTTAATTCTTGGCTTATTAAAATATAAAAAAGGGTTTTAGCAAAAAATACAGTTAATAAAAATAAGATTTATTTCTATTATTTGTATATTTTACACTCTTAAACTTTTCTTCAGTAAAATAAGCATTATACTAATGTTCAAAAAACATAAGTTTATGACTTAAATGATACCAAAGAAGCTAAAAGGCTTTGAAATGCTTAAGCTGGCGCCTTGGCTTAATCTAACAAATAATGACCCAACTAGTTCCCCGCAAATGGGAATGAACTTGTGCACGTAGGCAACCATGCCTAAGAATGTCTGCACCTGGCCCACATTGGTGGGGGGCAGCATGCTGGTGATTGCCTTGATTTTGGCAGGGTTGGGCTTAATCCCTTGGGCAGAGATGGTGTTCCCAAGGAATAACAGCTCCGACTTGAGAAACTCATATTTGGAGGGTTTAGCTTATACCTGGTTTTTCCAAAGGGTGTCAAGGACAGCACAGAGGTATTGGAGGTGCATGATTTGATCTTGACTGAAGATAATAATGTTGTCAAGGTACACAACCACACATTTCCCAATCAATTCCTCAAATGCTTTGTTCATCAACCTAGCAAAGGTGGAAGGAGTGTTGATCATCCTGAAGTTCATGACTTGACACTCAAATAACCTGTAGTGTGTGCAAAAGGCAGTTTTTTCCTATCCCCTGGTGCAATGCAGACCTGGTTGTACCCCACAGTTATATCAATCTTGCTAAAGACCTTTGCACCTGAAAGTGTATCAAACAGGTTGTCAATCAGCGGCAGGGGGTACTTATTCTTAACAGTCACCTCATTTAGGGCGTGGTAGCCTGTGACCAGGCAAAGGGACCTATCCTTCTTGGCTACAAAGAAGACAGCTTCCCCGTATGGAGAGAGTGAGGGGCAAATGAAGCCCTTATCAAGCATGTCCACAAGGTGCTGGCGGAGGGTCTCATCTTCCTTTGGTGTAAGACAGTATAACAGTTGTGCTTTAGGTAACAATCCTTGAAGTTGTACAGCGTGCTGGATATCCCGGGGAGGAGGTAGTTGCTCAAGTGTCTCACTGAATAAGTCCTTGTACTCCTTGAGGAGTGCAGCAAGCACTGGTGGTGGTGAAGTGGTCAAGGGAGGGACTGCAGATGGTTCAGCGTGGATGACTTTGACTGAGCATTGGTTAAAGTCTAGTTCCCCCTTGAAATTGTACGAGCCTGGCTCTGTTATTCTGACAAACACAGTATCATGGAGTAACTTGCTCATTTCCACAGGGTAAATCTGGAATCCCACCCCATTTCTGTTGAGGGTGATGACAGAGGTATCCCATTCAATGTAGGGGCAATTGTACCAAAGCCAGTTGAGGCCAGCAATTAAGTTGTGGCTGAGCCCTGCCATGATTGGCCCCAAGAGCTTCATCTGGATGTTCCCCATTCTTACAGAGAAGGGTACTGTCTTGTGGGTGATTGCAACTCTGCGGGAGTCAGCTACTTGTACTGCCTTGAACCTGCTAGGCACTTGGTCCAGTTGTTGAGAGTCAGCAAACGCCTGGTCCACCATAGTGTGGTTGGCCCTGGTATCTACCAGCAATTTGTGGGTTTTTCTTGGAACCAAAGCAATAGGATAAGTGTGTTACTTTATTTGAGGAGTGACTTGCTTGCAGTACGGGGTTGTCACTGTGGACTTGGAAAACATCCAGGGTTTCAACTTCATGAATGTTGTAGTTGCAGGGGTTTTTTGCAAGCAAGGATTGAGATGATGGGTCAGGTGGGGTTTTAAGGCCTCTTGTTGCTACAACCCCCAGGCTTTTCATGGGCTCTCAATATGCGCAAGCTGGAGCTCCTCTTGCGGGGGCGTTTAGTCCCATTATCCTGCTGATGGGGCTGACGGCGGCCTACTTGATTATGGTCATTGCCAGGTGTTGTACGAGGTTGGGCTGGTGCGTCACTGGTACAGCAGAAGCCCATTGAGACTTGGTTGTTAGCCTCCAAAATGGCCTTGTAGCAGTCATCAATGGAGGTACAGTGACCTAAGGGACCCACTTACAGATATGGGGCTTTAACCCATTTACAATGAGGGTGAGTAGCATTGCATTTCCGTTAGTCACAGCTTTGGGGGCGGCAGCAAGGGCTTGTTGCAGGCGGCAAGGTACTCAGGGACAGAACCAGTTTGTTTGATTGCTAGGAAAGGAGTCCCCACAACAATGGGGGAGAAAGTTTTTCTGTAGCGGGACTTGACAGCGTCTTGGAATGCTGCCCAGGTAACGTCAAGTTCCTGGCTGGCCCAGTTGGTGAACCACACAGCGGCGGGCCCCGTGAGGCAACCAGACGCTGTGGCAACCCACATGGGCTCAGGAAACTGACAGATACAGAGGCAGGTTTCAGTAGATTGGAGCCAACTGACAATTTTGGCCCCCTTGACGCCCCCGCAAAGGATTCTAGCTGAAGGTTGAGCATGCATTGAGACAGGTCTGACTGGGGCAGGATAACACTGGTGTTGTGCTACCCAAGGCGGAGCTAATTGTACACACTTGTGAGAGCTAACTGGTCTTGATGGATGACATACCTGTCAGGGATGTCCCCCTTGGGGATTGGGAGGAAAACTTCTTGTTGGGGAGTAGCCATACGGCCCGTACTCTGTCCTTTCTTGGGGGGAATTTCGTTTTTAGGTAGGTCGTAAACCTACTGCTGCTACCACTGTTGCAACTGAACTAATGAGGATTCAGTATTTGGAATTGGGGAAGACAACAGTCCAATAGAAAGGACAGAATAATAAGAATAAGTTATTGCTTATTGTAGAATATTGTGATTAATATACCATATGGGGAAAGCCACAAGGCCACAAGGGGGTGGCATAGTGGGAAGTTCCATGTAAGGTTCAAGCCAAGGAATAACTCATGCGGGGATTAGCAAGTCAAATTGATAGGGCTCCTGATTAGGATGAAGTACCCGTCATTTGATATTGCCATCAGATTAATCCATGTTGTTAGATACGTCAAGGGGCAACTCATTGAGTGCCCCTTGTGTATTGTAAGATACATTAGCAGGCAAGTCTGGGAGCTCAGTTGCAACAGCACTGTTTGCCCATCACACACAGGCAGCTGCTAACCCAGATGGTGTATCAACATTAGTATCCAGAATTGGCCAAGTGAGCCATGGGGTCACCCAGGGAAGCTGGAATCCAGAAACAGCCAATCAGATGGCACTGTCTGGTTCCCAAGACAGATACATCCCACCTCTAGCCAATCAGCCTGCAAGACGAAGAAAAAAGCTAATCACCCCAGAGATTATACTTGAAATTGTCAAAAAACAAGAGATGCTTATGTCCCTTGGGGAAATTGTGGCCACAATGGGTTTTGCAAAGTCTACTGTGGCTGCAACCCTGCAAGCCCACACCAATTGTGGCCCCCCTCCCAAGAAGACCCCAACTGGTGCCCGTACTTCAACTGAAGGTGAAAAAGCTCACCCTCTCATGATGGCTATCATGGAACGTGACCTGCAGATGCCCTTGGTCCAGGTTTGTCTCCAACTGGGACTCCATGTCATTTTCACAAATAAAAGAACAGTCAATTTGTGGATGCACAGAGTTATAGTTACTGCTAGAATCTTGCCCAATCAAGTTCTCATTGGTCCCAGTTTGGTAGATACCAACCCCTAAAATTCAACCATAATTAATTTTATTAAAGAGAGGGCAAGGAGGACGCACAATGACGTCAACTTCTTTTTGTATGTCAAGATTTCTGCAAACATCCAAGATTATGGAGAAAAGCACATCCAATTGGGCATCTACAAGCGCGGCCTAATTTTGTATCAATTTTTAGGGGTTTGCTGGCAGTTTCACCTTTGGGTGTCAATTATCACTCAGAAATATCAAACACTGCAGATGGGTATGCCTAACAGACAAAGCTCAAGGCCATTCTGGCAGAGTGGGCCACACAAAACGCCATGTGCACAGTTGGACTGAGTGCAGAGATAGAGCAGCAGGAATGGGCAACCCAAGAAATCAGGGCTGTGGGGCATACCTGTTGGTCCTACCTCATCAACCACGCTGACATACATCTTGCAGATGTATGTCTTTACAATTTTGGTTTGGCACTCAGGTGATCAAAACCTGCCACCTACAATGAACTGTGCTCCCAAATTGAGAAGGAGTGTGAGCTTTCCCCTTCTGTATTTGTCCAGGACTTATCAGATCTCATTATCTTCTATGCAAGTGATAGTGATAAGTCCAGAAAGAACTCCTGCCTTCCCCCACGCTCATTCATTTGTTTTTTCAAGCCCACATATGTGACAGAAGAAGAATTCAAGCAATTGAAACAATCAGCTCTTGACGCCTCTTCCCAGTCAACAAACCCTACCTCCCAACTCCTCCATCAAGACCAAGTCACCTGCCTTCCAACCCTGACTCCCAAACCACCCACTTCCTCCCCACTATCTCTGATGCCATCCCTTTTACAGGCGCAGATGATGGCAACGTAAATTCTGCCCATTCCCTCTCCTACTTGTCCTTTGATGAGTAAAATAAAAAATTTCTTTGTGACAACTTATTAAAGTTGATATTATTTCTTCCAATTCATAACTAATAATATATTTTTTATATTATTGACCTTCCTTATAACTAATAAAATGGTATACATCTGTTTCAACTGAACCAATGAGGATTCAGCATTTGAATCAGGGAGGACAACAGTCCAATAGAAAGGACAGTAATGATAATAATAAGGTATTGTTTATTATGGAATACTGCATTTATTATATTATGTGGGGAAAGCCACACGGCCACAAGGGGATGGCTTGATGGCTTGTTTCATGTAAGGATTTGAGCCAAGGAATAACTTGTGTGGGGATCAACAGGTCAAATTGGTAGCGCTCCTAATTAGGAGAAAGTGCCTGCAATTCAATATTGCCATCAGATTGGTTCATGTTGTTAGATACATCAAGGGACGGCTCATTGAGCGCCCCCTGTGTATTGGAAGATACATTGGCAGGCAAGTCTGGAAACTTGGTTGCAACACCCCCCTTGCCCCCTGTTTGTTGTCAGACACCAGAATCAGAGTCTGCGGAAGAACAGGGAAGGTCCGCACAAACAACCTTTGTGTGGGGATGGCACGGCAGGGGCACAAGCAATTGTGGTGGAGTGTCTTGGTGTTTCCTTGGGCATCTTCAAGCTGATAGGTGTGATTGTCATAGACTGCAGCTATCTTGCAGGGCCCTAGGTGGTTGGGCTCTAACTTGGCCAAATTGGGGTTGAGGGTGTAGACGGGGTCACCTACAGTGTATCTGGCTTCAAGGTGCTTGGTACCTCCTTCAATTTGTTTGTGCTAAATTTCTCAGGCTTTGGAACACCATTGGTTTAAGGATGGAGTCATCAACAGGGGGTTTCCCGGGCACTGTAGACCATAACTTTCTCTGCCTGACCCCTGTCAGACTGTCAGACGTCCCAAAGGCCAAGGCGCTGGGACTGAATCTGGTGCCTTGGTTGATTCTTGCTTGTAGAATAAGCAGAGCAGTGGGCAAGTGTTCAGTCCACGCGGTATTGGGGTGTTCCTGTGAGAGCTTGGCAATCAACTGGACCAGGGAGATATTTAACCGTTCCACATATCCATTGGCTTGCAGATGGTAGGGGGTGGTAACTACCCGTTGGAGGGTGTTCTTGGCACAGTATGCCTTCATGACTAGTCCAACAAGTTTGGGACCACCATCTGTGATGAGACGTTTGGGCTGTCTAAAGCGGGCCACAATTTCCTTGCCAATGAAGCGGGTGATGGTGGTGGCGGTGTGATTAGTTGTTGCCCAAGCCACTGGCCAGCAAGTGAAGTAGTTGATGGCAGTTATGATGTATTACTTTCCCAGTCTATCTTTAGGGAGGGGCCCAATCACATCAAGGGCCCACTGTTTGAAGGGTTCCATGGCCTTGATGGGCAGGACAGACTTGGGAGGTGCAGGTTTGGATGTATTCTTTTTGCACAGCACACATGTTTCAAGGTGATCCAGTATATTTTGGTGCATGTATGGCCACCAAACCTTTTGTTTCATGATCTCAAAGAGGTTGTGTCCTCTGATGTGACCCAAGGTGCGGTGGTAATGCAGTATTGTGTTGCCTTGTTGTGTGGTGGGAATGTAAGGTGTCTTCTCACCTGTCTCAGCCCGGCGGCAGACGTTGCCAGCATTGGTGGTGAACTGACTTTTACTGTCCTTCAGCTTGGAGATGGTTACCAAGTTAAGGCCTTTGTAACAAGTTGCTTCAGGAAGGTGATACAACACTGGCCAGTCAGGATCTAAGCCATTGTCTCCGGTGATAGACACTACATAAAGTTGTGAGAGGGTGTCAGCTGTGACAAGTTCCTTCCCAGGCTTGTACTTGATGCACAATTGGTAGGGGGATAGACGCTCAACCCAGCCTGCTTGGCATTGTGTAAAGTGGGACTACGTGTTGAAATACTGAAGTGACTTGTGGTCTGTCAGAACACGGGGTGGGAAGGTCGCCCCTTCCAGGTAACAGCTCCATTTCTCAACACAGTGCACAATTGCCGCCAACTCTTTATCATGTATAGGATAACATTGTTCTGAGTCAGTGAGCTTCCTGGACTTGTATGTCATGGGAAGGAAGACACCTTTGTCAGTTTCTACCTGTAGAACACCCCCTATAGCCCTGTCAGAGGTGTCAGTCTTGAGTTTGTACTGATGGTTTTGATTGGGAAACTTCAGTACTGGTGCTGTTGTGAGTCTTTGCTTCAACATCCCAAAGGCTTGGTCTCTGGTAGGGGTCCAGTGGAAGCGCTATTTAGTGTTCAGGAGCTTGGTGAGAGGTACAATAAGTTCTCCACAGTTGGGGGTGAATTTACGCATGTAGGCAACCATGCCCAAGAAGGTACACACCTGATCAACATCAGTGGGAGGTGGCATGCTTGTGATTGCCTTGATTTTGGCAGGTTTAGGATTTATCCCTTGGGCAGAGATGGTGTTCCCAAGGAACAGCAACTCCAACTTGAGAAACTTGCATTTGGAGGGTTTAGCTTTTAGCTGGTTTTTCCAAAGGGTGTCAAGGACAGCACGGAGGTGTTGGAGGTGCGTGGTTTGATCTTGACTGAAGATAATAATGTTGTCAAGGTACACAACCACACATTTCCCAATCAATTCCTCAAATGCTTTGTTCATCAACCTAGCAAAGGTGGAAGGAGCGTTGATCATTGTGAAGTTCATGACTTGACACTCAAACAACCTATAGTGTGTGTGGAAGGCAGTTTTTTTCCTCATCCCCTGGTGCAATGCAGACCTGATTGTACCTTGTGGTGAGATCAATATTGCTAATGACCTTTTCACCTGCAAGTGTGTCAAACAGGCCATCAATCAACGGTAGGGGGTACTTATTCTTAACCATCACCTCATTTAGGGCGCGGTAATCTGTGACCAGATGAAGGGACCTGTCCTTCTTGGCTACAAAGAAGACAGCCACCCTGTATAGAGAGAGCAAGTGGCAAATGAAGCCCTTTTCAAGATTGTCCACAAGGTGCTAGCAGAGGGTCTCATCTTCTTTTGGTGTGAGACGGTATAAGGGACGTGCTTTGGGTAACAACCCTTGGAGTTGTACAGCGTGCTGAATCTCCCGGGGAGGAGATAGTTGCTTGAGTGTCTCACTGAACACGTCCTTATACTCCTCAAGGAGGGTGGCAAGCGCTGGTGAAGGTAAAGTGGTCAAGGGAGGGGCCGCAGGTGGTTCAGCCCGGATAACTTTGACTGAGCATTGATTAAAGTCTAGTTTCCCCCCTTGAAATTGTACAAGCCTGTTTCTGTTATTCTGACAAACACAGTATTGTGGAGAAGCTTGCTCATTTCAACATGATAGATCTGAAAGCCCACCCCATTTATATTGAGGGTGATAACAGATGTATTTTAATGAATGTAGGGACAATAGTGACAAAGCCAGTCAAGGCCAGCAATTACATTGTGGCTGAGCCTGGCCATGACTGGCTCAGAGAGCTTAACCTGGATGTTCCCCATTCTCACAGAAAAGGGGACTGTCTTGTGGGTAATTGCTATTCTGCGTGAGTCAGCTAATTGTACTGCCTTGAATCTTCTGGGTACATGGTCTAGCTGCTGTGCATTAGCAAACGCCTGGCCCACCATGGTGTGGTCAACCCTGGTGTCTACCAACAACTTGTGGGGGTTTCCACAAAAACAGAAGGGATAAGCCAAGCGGGTTACTTTATTGAGGGAGTGGCTTGCTTGAAGCACAGGGTCATCACTGTGGACCTGGAAGACGCCAAGGGTTTCAACTTTGTGTACATTATAGTTGCATGGATTCTTTGCAAGGAGGGATTGAGAGTGTGGGTCAGGTGAGGTTTTAGGACCTCTTGTACCTACAACCCCCAGGCTTTTCCTGGGTCCTTGATTGGGCTAGCTGGAGCTCCTCCTTGCAGGGGCGTTTAGTCCCATTATCCTGCTGACAGGGCTGGCGGCGGCCTACTTGATTGTGGGCGCTGCCAAGTGTTGCATGATGTTGAGGTAGAGCATCATTTGTACAGCAGAAGCCCATTGAAGCCTGGTTGTTGGTCTTCACAATGGCTTTGTAGCAGTCATAAATGGAGGTGCAGCAACCTACAGGGACCCACTTACAGATATGAGGCTTGAGCCCATTGACTATCAGGGTCAAAAGCATGGTGTTCCTGTTGATCACGGCTTCTGAGGAGGCAGCAAGAGCTTTTTGCCAGGTGGCAAGGTGTTTGGGAATGGATCCAGTCTGTTTGATTGCTAGAAGGGGAGTTCCCACCACAATAGGAGAGAAGGTTTTGCTGTAGCGGGACCTTGTGGCATCCCTAAATGCCAGCCAGGTGACTTCAATTTCCTGACTGGCCCAGTTGGTAAATCACACAGCGGCAGGCCTTGTGAGGCGCCCCAACGCAGTAGCAACCCACATGGGCTCAGGTACTTGGCAGATACAGAGGCAGGTCTTGGTGGAATGAAGCCAGCTGACGATTTGGCTCCTTTGACCCCAATTGCAAAGGATTCCATCTGGAGGTTGAGCATGCACTGTGAAAGGTCCAACTGAGGCAGGGTGATGCTGGCGTTACACTTCCCAAGGCAGAGTCAATTTTACACACTTGTAAGAACTAGCTGGTCTTGATAAATAACGTACCCGTTGGGGATGTCCCTCTTGGAGATTGGCAGGAAGGTCTCTTGATGGGGAGTAGCCATACAGCCCATACTCTATCCTTTCTTAGGGGAATTTTTTCTTTAGGTAGGTTGTGAACCTACTGCTGCTACCACTGTTGCAACTGAACCAATGAGGATTCAGTATTTGAATCAGGGAAGACAACAGTCTAATAAAAAGAACAGGAATAATAAGAATAAGGTATCATTTATTGTAGAATATTGTGATTAATATACCATATGGGGAAAGCCACATGGCCACAAGGGGATGGCTTGATGGCTTGTTTCATGTAAGGATTTGAGCCAAGGAATAACTTGTGTGGGGATCAACAGGTCAAATTGGTAGCGCTCCTAATTAGGAGAAAGTGCCTGCAATTCAATATTGCCATCAGATTGGTTCATGTTGTTAGATACATCAAGGGACGGCTCATTGAGCGCCCCCTGTGTATTGTAAGATACATTGACAGGCAAGTCTGGAAACTTGGTTGCAACATATCTGATGTGGTAACATATAATTATTTGCATGAATATTTTTTTATTGATAACAAAGTAAGGACCAATAAGTGTAAATATTACATTAGAATATTGCAGATAGACATTAAATACTAATGTTTAGATATTATGTGCATAACTCAATCCATTATGTATAATAAAATTCATTGTAAACAAGGCCTTTTTCATTGTAATTTATATAAATGGACTGTGTTTATATTAGGTAGCCATTAACACTTAGTATAAATATTGATATATAGTGCATTTTACTTCTTGTATATTTGCCTATTGATAAAAATTCTGTAAACTTATATTTGGATTTGTGAGTAATAATAATATAATGGATCAATAAATTACTGTTTATTTCTCACAAAATCTGACTAAAAAGTTTTCAGAATTGTTATCAATAGGAAAATATGCAGGCTGCAAAATGCACTATGTATCAATACTTATACTAAGTGTTAATGGCTACCTAATATAAACACAGTCCATTTTTATAAATTACAATGAAAAAGGCCTTATTTACAATGAATTTTATTATACAGAATGCATTGAGTTATACACATATTATCTAAATATCAAGAGTTGACGTCTAATTGCAATGTTCTAATGCAAAATTTATATTTGTGGTTTTTAATTTATTATTGTTAATGAAAATATTCATGTGTTGAAGGTAGTACTATAAAAACCAGTTTTTTGATGTAATTTAAACAAAATTATCAAATATCTATAACTTGATAAATGAATCAGAAGCATACCTGCAAAAGGTTGTTAAAATAGAAAAAACATCAGGTAAATAGTAACAGGAAAGCTGGGCAATAGAGGCCAGCCATTGATCCAGCCAAAGGAAGATGCTCTGGATAAACTAGAAAATATTATAGATGAAAAGAACAAATAAGCATTACTTAATCTACATGGAAAAATTCTATCAAGTCTGAAGTTCAATGATGCAGCCTGCAATTTATGGAATTTCTGGAAAGGGGCCAAAGAAAACAATAAGAAAATCAATCTGATTGAAGGGACTGAAATTATAAAGGAAATCAACACAAATGAAGAGGAAACTGATCAAATGGAAACAGATGAAAATGAAGCATAATAAAGAAGCAGAAGAGCTACAATAAACAATGAACATGTATCAAATGAAAATCAAGAAGAAGAAGAACAAGTAGCATGGAAAATAAGGAAGATATAACCCAGGAAATCAAATGAAGAGCAGCCAACACTCATGAAGTTTGCTGAAGGGGCGCTGGTGGCTGAGGGGGCAACAGGGGAAACAATAAGTAAGTTTTTTATTTTTTTCTTATATTTACTTTAGTTATAACTAGGAATGGGGACAAGGTTGCTGAAGTGGCGGCCTTTACGCCCAGTTGGTTTTATGGGGGTTACCAATAATTGGTAGCCCCTGTAAAGCAAATAAATCAAAATGAAATAAATAAAACAATTCAAATGAACATGAATCAATATGGAGATAGGGAAGCAAAAAACAAGTAATATTTACCACCCACAGGGTGCTTGCTGTGGATTAGGGAAGCATATGAAATAGGAGCAAATATCAATTTTAAAGAGATTAATGACATTTGAGGGGAAATCAAGTTGGATTTTGATGAATATATTTATGAAAGTATTCAAAGATTTCTGCTTTCAAACATAAATGAATATGAAAAAATCTAATAAAAACAGACTTTCAAATAGGACCAGAATATCTTAAAACTGAGATTTTCAACAAAGTGTTCAAAGCATTATCAAATAAAGTTGGAGACACAGTCCTCGTGAATAAGTTCAAGCCTTTATTAATTTTGTTTGCCAAGGCATGGGGGGCAGATACAAGCCAGGCACCCCCTGGAACCATCTTCAAGCTCAGCCAAACATCCTGCATCAACATATTAATTCAAATATGTAAAGATATGCATGTTTTCAGAAAGATGTACCTCTCAAAGGATTCACGTTGCAACATACCTAGGAATCCTACTACATTACATATTAAAAACAATTGTTAAAAAGTTGGAGGACATACCAATTCAAATAGACATATGTCAATTAGCACTAGAACAACAGAAGACACCACGGGGGTACAGGACAGTTGAACACGTCCTGTGCGGCTCCTTTGCACTGACATTGCTTTTTGGGTATTATGTGCCTCCTGAAAAGAACCTATTAATAAATTTTCTTACCCAATTGCCTTTTATTAAGCGTTCAGCAACCACTGACGTTCTGAGTGCCACCCCTCTTGCAATTGCATCCAGAGTTGTCCACCACATACAAAAGAGTATGTGGTCCCAATTAGACACAATAGCAGAAATTTTAATTTTGGGGTATAATACCCCAGAATAATTGCATTCCCCTTTGCAATTAGCATCCCCTTAATAAATAATTTTCTCTTGCAATTTATTTTTATTCTTAATTTTAATTTTAAATTATAATTGTAATATTTAAGTAGGTTGATAATAATAAAGAGACAGTTTAATAAAGTGAACACATGTAATAATAAAATATGATTTATAAATTTGTTTATTTATTTGCTTGTCAAGTACAAGTTCATATTTTACGTAGTTAAACAATGAGAGCTCTATTTATCTGCATCAAGCTGCCTGCTCCACTTATGTTTTAAAATAAGTGATTGTTTAGAACTCAAATTACTTTTCCCTTGTAATATGATTTGATAAATAGATTTGCTATGCTCAACCTGCGTCATAAGTACTAATTAGTTTGATATACATGAAAATCATTGGTTTTTGTGTTATGTGGCTGTAGTGGCACTAAATTAATAAGATCATGTGATGGCTTGCAAGGTCCAATTTTTGGCTCAAAAAAAGCCAATGTACTAAAAAGGGCTCACAATTATTTAAATAAAATTAATCTTTATCTATCTTTTTTAATTTATTTATTTGTTAAATCTACAGTTAATACAATATTTGGTGCAATATAATAAAAATGTGTGTCTATATATCTAGTATAATTAATTTTATTTATCTTTTGTACTAATTCTTATATTTCTATAATACAATCCAATGTCTTATCATTATATATAAATACTAATTTTGCATCCTAATAAAAACAAAATAAAACTGAAAACAATTGATATCCAGAGCGCTCATTTATCTGATTGTCTCAGATGCAAGGACTTTAGGGAGGAAGGATTCAGAGTGCTTTTAAAAAGCTGCCACCACATTGGGTGGCATTGCAAATTAACTGATCTTGAAGATATTGAAGAGATCTTTGGTGTCCTGTGGGAGCCCTACTTTAACCTTAGTCTTGATCCACCCAAAGACCTCCTCAATTGGGTTAAGGGGTGGAGAATATGGGGGGAGGAAGAGGAGTCTCATTGGGCAGTCTGCAAGGCAGTGACTGGCCAAATGACTATTTTTGTTGATTGGCAGAAACTTGGAAACAACCTGATCCACTTTTTGGAGCCCAACATTATCAAGCACAACAATGTTAGTTGTGCCCCGGTAATTAATTTGAAGGTACTCCTTGACGGGTCAGATAAAATCAAGTAATGTCCAGCTATTATGGGAACCCTTGATCATCTGAAATTGATCCAATCTGTGGGGACCAAGAAGCACAACCATTGAATAGGTCTGGGAACAGACAGCTGCACAATGTACTACACCATTCTTGGACCCCTTCTCAACTCACCCATGCCTAGACCTGAGTGAGGAGGAAACAATGGTTTGTCAATATAAAAGAACAGGACGTTCCCAGTCCGCTTAAGAGCCAGATAGGTCTCAGCATAATTCTGTCAATCCTTGATTGTTTTGTTGCTGTTTCTTTTATACAGCAAAACTCCCAGTACTTTCCAGGAGAAGCCCAACTCAACCATGGTTTTTTAGACAAGGGTTTTTGAACCAAAAGCCAAACTCTGTGACCAACATTGATTGGACAGCAAGCGTGTTCAGGTAACAATCCTTGGATACCCACTGCTTGATTGCATTGATATGAACGGGCTGAAGAAGTTTTGGCTGTTGTTTAGTCTTGGTAGATTTGCCAATTTGTCTAGTGTTGCTATATTTGGTGTTGAGGTTGCCAATATATCTGGTTGTGACACCAAATTGGGACACAATATCCCAAAATGTCATTCCCCTGTTCAAGCAGTTGAGGAGAGCTTCACACTCACTATCTGTCAACCTACACTGGCCCTTGGCAGGTACCACGGCATCCTGGCTAGCAGTTTGACACAGGGGATGGGGACCTTTGTGTAGAAGGTGGGACCACACTTGTTTGCGGTGGCGCTGTCAATGGTGGCATACATCACAGGTACCAATGGCTCCTCAGTTGTGGCCAATGGCTTATATGATGTATCAAAAACACAGGGGCAGGAAGTGGCAACTCTTGGATCCAGAGTGTGGGTCCAGGTGACTACTGGGTACACAGTGGAGGTGTAATTAACCTCATTGCTACCAGTGACCCTGGTATAGGAGACTTTGATGGCAGGCCTTGAGAGCAGCTTCTGTCTGGGATTCAGGCTGGTTGATTGGGCTTGGGATGCAAGAGGTGGTTGACTGGCTATGACACCTTGGGAGGCCTGTGTGTTGGCATTAATCCCTTCACTTTAAGTTCTGGGTCTGTTTTTGGACCCTGTGGGACGCCCTTGTGGACAGGCTTCCCTGCGGGCTGGTGCAGGAGCTGGTTGGGAATGCAATTGTTGGTCTGAAAAATAAAATAAAAATATATATTTTATATTTATGTGTAATTATTTAGGTTTTTGACTTAGTTGTGAGTAGTTATTTTCTCTTGATTTAGCCTTGAATAGTAACATAATTTCTATATCTGTGATTTGAAGTGTATAATATTGTATACTTTCCGGGTTTGGATAATTTTAAAGTTTAATTGCTTTTTATGTCCAAACATGGTTATTGAGATTGAATTTTTCATTTGATTTTAGTTGTGGTGGAGCTTCTTGATTTGGGTTGGTGTTTCATAGTGTGCTTACTGTACATTAAATTTGGATTCCAGTTCCTGAAATTAATATCTGAGTTTACTAGTGGAATTCAAAAGTGATTTGAACTTTGGTTCTTGGATTTGACAATCCCGCAATTTCAAAAAACATAGTAAACTTAATGAAAATGGTTGATGGATTTGAATGCTTCAAATCTGATTCTAGTTAATTCATTTTGTCCATTGGAAATATGCAGTTTGACTTGGACTTTGCAAAGCTTCTATGAGTTCCTGTATTTTTAAAAATTCAAATAAGAATACAAAATCAATTTAATTAAGAAAAAGGCCATCCTGCAAAAGTGATTTTCAATTTGGACCAAGGATTTGACAATCCCACATTTTTATGTTTAGGTTCTGAATTTACAGTATAAAAATGGAATTAAAAAAAATAAATGTAGAATGTACAAATTAGAAGTATATTTTATTAACATATATTATTATGCTTTTATGAAAACCTTCTCTGAGATTTATTTTACAAAACTTGTTTGTAAAATAAGAATTAGAAATTTTTAATTTAATAAAAATAATATAAATTGTAATAAAATTTATTGGAAGAGAGAATTTATTAAGAGGCCTGTAGTGAGTTCTTTGTTATGTACCCACCTGGTGATGGATGTGGCGCACAACCTCCACTGCCACACTGTATACAGTGGATACACCCTGATTAAAATACTCCTGCCTGCTGGTGAAAGGCAGTAGGGTCAGGTGGGAGTGAAGAAGCAGCTTTTCAGGTGGGCTACAGACCTGTAAATTCCAGCCAGGACCAGGGCGTCCTGGATAACATGGTCAACCAAGTTGTAACCTGGGTGGACCTTCTTCCTGCCCAGGAAGAGCCTGGCCTCGTCAATCCCTAGGAGGACCCTGTCAAGGTCTGCAAAGTTAGTCTCCATCCAAAAGTAGAACAGGAACCCCAGGTAAACAACCAGATGAAGCCTTTGCCCAGCAAAGGCTTTTGTAAATTTGCACAGTTTGTTGTAGACAGTACTAATTTTCTTTTCATGCTTTTTCTTTGAGAAGGTCAGCTTCATGGCTGCAGGGACCCCTGTCTTGTCAGCACTCCAGGATAGCCCAAAGTCAGCATGGTGAATTTTGGTCTTCTTGACAGATTTTGCGTCTGCAACAGCCAATTTACCCACTGCACGCCCAAAGTTCTTCAACAAGTAAGACAAGGTGTGCTTAACCAGGAAGCAGAAGCAAGCAGCCGCATGGGCCCAGCCCATCTCTGGTATGTTCTTGAATGGGAGCATTACCAGGATATCCCTAATAAGCTCAATCAAGTTTACACAGTAAAGTCCATTGAGAGATACCAGGTCCAGGCAGACCAGTTGGGCATCCTTGTAGGCAGTAACTGCCCACTCAGATTCCACCTCATAATGTGTCAGCCCAGCTAGAGCGTCCCTTGTCATTGGGAAGGACCTGTGAATTCTGTCTTCAAGCTCCTGCAAGATAAGGGGGACATAAACAGCTGCCTAGCCATGTAATTGGCGTAGTTGGTGTAGAAGATGGGGGGACCTAAGGGACCTGGAACTGGCAGAGTTCACTGTCAACATTTTTTAACAAAAAAGGTAAGTATTTGGAAAATTATATTAATTTTATTTTTTAGGTTACCTTTGTGGGTTTCCTCCTTGCCTGCGGCTTTGGAAGGCTTGGCCATTCTTGGCACAAGAAGTTGAGTGGACAATTCAGTATCCTCTTTTCTTGCACAATTTGCAGGTTTCAGGTGGGCATACATTTCAGGGTTGTCAACCCAGACAGACGGTGCAGAAAGATTGTACACCTTAAACGGGAGGCCCTCAACCACTATCTTCTGAATGTGTAGTAAGTGCTTGATTGTCTTCTCAGGGGGTGTCTGGTATTTTAGTCATAAGGGTCTTTGCAGACACATTGTCTATTTTGTCTCTTTCAAAGACGGCAGACTTAACTCTTTGTTGTAACTTCAGCTGTCAGGTGGTTGATAGCTGTATTCACTTAACTCAAATACAACCTTAGTTGTTATTAAAGACTAAGCTAAGATAAGTTCTTTGGCCTAATGCATATAATAAGTTATAAGCTATATAAATTCATCCTTATTTAATAAGTCAAGGAGAGAGTTATATAGTAAGGAAGGAATTAATGAGAGCCGCAGAGTGCCAGGATCTTCTGTCTACAGCCCAGTTTCTTCTATTACTTAGCCCACTATTAACCTAATGATCAGATGATTGTTAGTTAATATGAGCTCATAGTGCAACTTAGTTGATTAGTTGAACCAATTATCATCCAGAACAAGAGTACCATTGTACTCTAGTTCACTGAGCTTAATGGATCAATGTGTGATTACAATGACAGCTAGTTTACAACCAATCACTTCACAACACTCTTGCTTTGACCTCACAATCAATTTCTTTGATCTCTGCAATTGCAGAGTCAAAGTCCTTCAAAAGCTTCTCTAATTCTCTCATTGATTTTTTTTCTAACATTTCCTTATGTTTTTATAGCTTTACCTCCAATAAAATCTGTATTATTCTAATAATATTGCCTCTTTGTCTATCCCTGTTTGTTTTCACATTACTCCAATATCCCATCTTTTACCCATTGTGTATATGTTTTACGCTCAACTCAATATGTGTTGTTGGTATTGTCCCTTAATTGCCATATTATTTTTAGCACTTAAACACAGCCCCTTGTGAAAATATTAACAACAATTTGGTGATCAACTAAATTTAAAGTAGAAAATTATAGGTTAATTGTGTTTAGGTAAAGTTGGGACTGATCTGAATTCAAAACCTTAATGATAAACTTTAAGCCAATCATATTAATTAGCACACATGCATCAAAGAATTATTGGGTGACCCTTTATGTCACAACAATCACTTTATCAATTGGCTCCTGATTGGCTTAAAGTTTATCATTAAGGTTTTGAATTCAGATCAGTACCAACTTTACCTAAACATAATTAACCTATAATTTTCTACTTCAAATTTAGTTGATCACCAAATTGTTGTTAATATTTTCACAAGGGGCTGTGTTTAAGTGCTAAAAATAACTGTGTTCTGGATCTAGATGTATGGCATAGTAAATATATGATTTTATAGAAATAAGCTGAACATAAAGAATAAAACCAACTATAAACAAAGAGAACATAAACAATTGAAATTCAAAATAAAGATAATATAAATAGAAAATGTTTGGCAACAGGGGGTTTCTTGGAACAGGGAAGAGTAATCCCTAGTAGGCAGAATAGCACAGGAAGGAAGACGTAGATGCAGTGCTGGACTGGGGGGTCTGGGATTGGGTGGGTGGGGCTGGAAGGTGGGTGGTGGTGGGGAGGGGGTAGGGGTAGGAGAATTTTGCGTGATGGCCACCATATACTGCTCATCATATTCCTTGTCTGTCATTGGCTTGATTGGCTGGTAGGCGGCTGTGGCACGGGGTGAAAGGCGCTTATCCTTACGTGATTGGTTGCCCATATTCACATGGAAAACCATTTGCGCAAATAAGTCAGCCACTATTTGGTGACCAAAGAGAGAATTGTGGTCAAGGACCCCAAGATAGAGGTTGTTGAAAGCCTGAGGGTAGCACTCCTGTACTGTGTCTCTGATGTTGAAAAAAACATCACCCAGATGGATGTCTGTGTGGCCAGCGGGGTAGACCAAGGCCTGGTGCCTGCGTTGATAGATGGCCTCAAGGGTAGTGTAGCTACCCTCTATCTGGTGGCTCAAGAAAACCTGGTGCTTGTAATTCAAGCCATCCCAGGAGTTGAGTCATCCACCAAGGATGTGGCTGTACTTGTAGCCATTGGTGAAATCTGGGTTTGTTCAATAATAGACAGAACCCTTGGCTGAAAAGGCCAGAAACACACCAATGAAAGTCTCCTTCTTGACCTTCTTCCTTCCTTTTTGAGTGGCAGCTCTTCCTTGCTTGCCAAAATCATCAAAAGCTATTGATAGCTTATATTAGGAGATAAACATGACATCATCAGACAAACTTGTCAGACATTTGACTAGGGTGGATTTGATGGCAGAATCATATGGGGGATCCTCAGTGCCATCCCATTAGTCACCGGCAACATTGGTCAGCACACAGACTGACGCCACCTTCCCATACATCCAGAGCTGCACCATGCTCTCATATACCCAAATGCCATGGTGTGCAAGTTGCTTCCAGACCTGGGTCAAGGGAAGCTTTGGGTCCTGCTGCAGGAGGTCAAGCATAATTGGGTACGCCTCCATGATTTGGGACTCAGAAGGCCTTCTTGGGCTTTTTGGCTGTCCTGATCAGATTCCCCTTATTCATCAGGTTGTTGAATTCCCACATGATGGTAGCCCAGGTGAATTGTAATTGGTTGGCTATCTGTTCCCAGGACAGACCCTGCAGGTTCAGTGCCACAATTTCTTGAAGAATTTGGGCAGTAATTATTCTGCATTTGGGGCCCTGGGCTGCAGGAGCTGAACCCTGATTGGCTGTAGGGGGGACAGGTTGGCTGGTGGCAGGGCATTGTTCCAAATCAAGGTTGCCATCCTGATTGGTGTGTTGATAGGCAGCTTGTGCAGGGGTGAGTACGGGAGCAGGGGTAGAGCTAGACACTAGGTGATTGTTGAACAAGTCAAAGCATAGGGGTTGAGAGCCAAATACAGGTCAACTCCCTTGTTAACCACATCAAAGGCTTGGGTGTAAACAGGTGCATACACATTATGAGCCTTGCCTCCATTGAAGCTGGCTTGGCTGCTGGCGCCGTCAAAGATATTGCCGTTAAAAACCATTGTAAAAAACCTAGGATAAAATCACTAAAAGTAGAAATTTAAAAATTTTATGATTTATTTTTATTGTAATCCCAAGTCCATATTTGGAAGGTTCTCAAAATCATTTCATACAAATCAAGATCCTAAAAATGAATAAAATACCTCTGTTCCTAAATTGAATAGCTGTTGATTGGCTGTAAACCTGCTGTACTTCTATTTTAGGCTGTTCATACTACACATCTTGTGTGACTTTATTTTGTTTCATGCTTGTTGAATCCCGCTTCTAGATTGCCTAAATTTTGTTTCATTTTGTCCTTCTGTTGGTGCCTCATATGAATCCTGATTGGATTGTAATATACTATGGAACAGCGTCCATCTATCTCACTTGTTGTGTCAGTTCATTTTGTTTGTGGTTTGAACTGCATTGCTTGATGTTTGATATAATTTTGTATAATGGGCTAGTGAAATTTTGTTTTTGTTTGAAAGTTCATTTATTAACTGAATTTTTTTAAATTAATTGAATCTTGAATCTTGCGCAACTTGGATTTTGTCCAAATCTGAAATCATTTTGTTTAAATCTGAGGTATTTTTGATTGTTTTCATATCTTTAAAAACTACTGTATATCAAAATTTGACTAAGCAATATCACCTGGATCCTTGGCTCCTATTCCTTTTGCATTGTCAAGTGACTACCTAGTCCAGTTTGCAAAGAACCCCTGTGTGACCAACTTCTGATGAATGTGCTGATAAATAAGTTTGTATCAAGTGACTCTCAGATTACATCAATTTATCAGAGTTAGCTTGCAAGGGGGAATTAAATACAAATGGCAAACTGGAGCAGTAGTAACCCATTTTTGATCAACTGTTTAATTTAAATCTTTCAAATCATTTAATTTGGTTAATGGGCTTCCAAGCTTTCCAACTTGGGCAAATAATCTCCAGCATTATGGAATTTACCGTGACAACAAGGTGCTCATGTCTTGTGTACCTGTCCCTGATCAGGAGCTGGATTCAACTACTCCCGCTAAGGCTACCTGGAAGGTCATTCCTGACATAAAGGCCATCATCCTTCTTAGACTTATGCAGGAATCTGGTAATTACAAGACAGCTGCAGCCCTTGTTGGGGTGGATCCCAAGTATCCCAGTAAGATATTCAACAATTACATTGATACTGGTCAAGTTCTTGCTGCAGAGAAATCCTTGCATGTGTCCACCATGCTCACCAAGGAGCACAAATGGGCAATCCGCCAGTGGATTAACCAAGACTGTCATCTTTAACTAGAAAATATAAAGTCAATGATCAAGTCCACTTTTGGGGTTGAGGCTTCTATTTCCTTTTACTACCATGTGGTCAAGGGTCTGCAGTTTTTGTCAAAAAAACTCTAGGTATTTCCCTACAATAGAAACAGTCCTTCCAATATTGAGACCTGGAAAAATACACTGAGGCAACCACTGCCCGCAAAGCCAAGGGGACAGTCAAATTTTATTACATTGACAAATTAGCATTCACTTTGTCTATTAAAATGCCTATGGTATTTTTCCAAAGGTTCCAATGACAGGATAACTTGGCGTGCTGCAGTCCGCGCCACAGCCTATTCAATGGTGGCTCTCCTCAGTCCAAAGGAGGTTGAGCTATACCAAATGATACTGGGCTCTCACAACAACTGTACCTTTTTATCATTTCTATGATTGGTCCAGGAGCACCTGAGGCGCACAAGCCCAGGCTTCATCAATTTTATTGTGCTGGATAATGTTGGACTCCATAAGGTGACAGGTATTCTCAAGGAATTTCCAACAATTGACACCAGCATTGCAGTTGGCCCCCAATAGTTTGCCACGTTCAATTTGTGCACTCTCTTCTTCCCTGCCTATTTTCCCTTCCTAAATCCCATTGAGGAGGTCTTTGGGTGGCTCAAGCAAGTTGTCAAGTGTGGGACCCCAACTGGGACCAAGGACCTCTTTGATTTGCTGCAGGCTGGGATCCACACCCTTCTAGCAGAGACTGTGGCCAAGTTTTATGGCCACACTGATTCATTCATCTCTGTGTGCCTCTCCAAACAGCCAATCAATTAAAGGCTTAGTGTGTCCAACTTTTTTTATATTCTCTAATTTACTATTTAAGATTTATTGATTATCATTTTATACTTAGATGGATCCACACCTGCAATCATATAGAATGACACCACTGATGCAGATGCCTAATATTTTATATTGTAAATTAACTTATTTTATTGTATTATGTGGTGACAATACCAAATATTTAATACAAAAATATTATAATTATATAAAAATGTGACTTCTGTCAAATAAATATAAAAATTCAATTAAAAAATAAAATATAAAGAACTCAAGTTAGAAGTGAATTTTATTTACATATATTACTATGCTTTTATTAATACCTTCTCTGGGATTTTTTATATAAATTGTTTGCTAAAATAGGAGTTATAAAGTTAATTTTTATAAAAATAAAAAATA
The DNA here is from genome assembly GCA_014839935.2 of Entomophthora muscae. Taxonomy (NCBI): domain Eukaryota; kingdom Fungi; phylum Entomophthoromycota; class Entomophthoromycetes; order Entomophthorales; family Entomophthoraceae; genus Entomophthora; species Entomophthora muscae. The sequence continues at coordinate 476,266 of QTSX02000032.1, read as the reverse complement.
AAAAGTGTATAATTATATTGCAGAAAGATATTTTGATTGTGGGCGCCTATAGTGGTTTTTTCTATATGTACCTACCTGGCATTGGAGGTAGTACACAACTTCCACTGCCACACTGTATACAATGGATACTCCACTATTAAAGTATTCTTGCCTGCTGATAAAAATTAGGATTGTCAGACAGGAATGCAGGGGCAGCTTTTCTGGCAGGGCTGCAAACATATAAATGCCAGCTAGGACCAGGGTGTCCAGGTCCTCTACAGACACACTCATCCCAAAGAAGAAGAGATATCCAAGGTGAACAATGAGATGAAGGCTTTGTCCAGCAAAGGCTTCAGTAAAATCACAGAGTTTGTTGTACATGGCACTATTTTTTTGTGCTTTGTCTTGGCAAAATTAAGATCCATTAACAAAGGGAGCCCCGTCTTGTTGGCACTCCAGGCCAGGCTGAAGTCTGCCAGGAGGATTTTGGTCTTCTTGATGGCTATTGCATATGCAACAGCCAATTTATCCACTGCATGTCCAAAGTTATCCAAAAGGTAAGAGAGTATATGCTTCACTGGGAGGAAGAAGCAAGCAGCCACATGCGCCTGGCCTATCTCTGGTATGTTCTTTAATGGGAGCATCTCCAGGATGTTTGAACAAGCTCAATGAAGTTTACACATTAAACTCCACTGAGGGATATTGGGTCCAGGCGGACCAATTGTGCATCCTTGTAGGCAGTAACAGCCCATTCAGATGTTCCTTCCCCATGTGTAAGCCCCAGAAGTGTGTCCTGCAACATTGGGAATGAACCATGAATCCTGTCTTCAAGCTCCTGAAAAACAGGGGGGACAGAAACAGCTGCTTGGCCATGTGATTGGCAAAATTTTTGTAAAGGTGGTGGGGACAAAGGGGACCAGGACCTGCTGTACTGTAGATTCAGAACCTAAAGGTAAAAATGCGGGATTGTCAAATTCTTTTTGTGAACTCACCAACTTACTGGAATATTTTTCATCCTTTTATATAAAAAAGTAAGTTGTTCTGGGATGAAAATTACTCCATCAAGTTGGTGAGTTCAAGAAAAAGAATTTGAAAATCCCGCATTTTTACCTTTAGGTTCTGAATATACAGTATTTCTCTGTCAATGTTTTCTAAAAAAGGGTAAGAATTTAAATAACTATATTAATTTTTTTTAGATTACCTTCTTTGGTTTCCTCCTTGTTGGCGGCTTTGGCAGGCTTGGCCATTCTTAGTGCAAGCAGTTGGGCAGGTAAATCTGTATCATCTGCTCTAGCGCGCTTTGCAGGCTTAAGATGGGTATACATCTCAGGGTCATTGACCCAGACAGACGGTGCAGAGAGGGCAAAGGACTTAAACTGGAGGCCCTCAACCACATATTTTGAACGTTAAGAAGGCGCTCAATTGTTGTTTCAGGGTGTCTGGCATCTTGGCCATAAGTGCCTTGGCGGACACCTTGTTGATTTTGTCCCCTGTAAGAACGGCTGAATTTACTTTTTCTTTGACCTTGTGGTCAATTTAATTGATATCAGCAATTGTCAAGTCAAGATCCTTCAAAAGCTTCTCCAATTCTCTCATATGATTTTTTGCTAACTTTTGCATTTATTTTTACAGATTTTAACCCAATAAACACTTTGTTATTCTGATACTATTGCCTCTTTGTTTATCCTTGTTTTTTACCATTTACTACAATATTTCATCTTTTTACCCATTGTGTATATTTTTTACACTTATCTAAGTATAGTTGTTTGCTTTGTGTTGGCATTGCTTCCATAATTATCATATTACTTTTGGCACTTTACACAGCCCCTTGTGAAAATATTAGCAATAATCTGATGATCAGCAAAATTTAAATCAGAAAATTATAGGTTAATTGTGTTTAGATAAGGTTGTTACTGATCCAAATTCAAAACCTTAATGATAAACTTTAAGCCAATCAAGAACCAAGTGATAAAATGATTGTTGTTAGCTGAAGGGTCATTCAATAACTTTTTGATGCATGTGCACTAGTTAATCTGATTGCTGGTTGTTTTGCCATTGTGCGCCATTGCTGCTGTGGCAAGTTGTTTGTTAAATAGTGCTAACCAAGCAGCTTATTGGGAACTAGTCCACAAACAACTTGCCACAGAAGCAATGAAGCACAATGGCAAAACATCCAGCCAATCAGATTAACTAGAGCACATGCATCAAAGAATTATCAAACAACCTTTTATTTCACAACAATCACTTTCTCAATTGGCTCTCAATTGGCTTAAAGTTGATTATTAAGATTTTGAATTTGAATCAGTAACAAATTTATCTAAACACAATTAATCTATAATTTTCTAATTCAAACTTAGCTGATCACCAAATTGTTTTTAATATTTTCACAAGGGGCTGTGTTTGGGTACTAATTTCAGGGATCCAGTCTTGGGCAGCCGGCCTGTTGTTTCCAGGGGTGACCTGGGCCAGGTTTTTTGCAACAATGCCCACCACAAGAGGAGAGCTAACTTAAAAAGGTAGGAGACAGACTTTATCACCCAAGACCACGGGCCAGCAGCCAGGATTATAGTATCAATTACCCCTGTGAGGGTGATGTACACAATCCTAAACAGCTTGCCAGTATGGTTGGTTGGGAGGTTGGGTGAGAAAGCAGGCATAGGTTTTGGGGTCATGGGCAGTTCTATGAGCAGGTTGTAAGCATGGAGATAGTTGAATTTCCCTCTGAACAACTTGGGTGTTGAAAATATCCACGGGCCTTGTTGGTTGTATCTAACTGCAGATTGCATGCAAGCCAAAGGGTCAAGTTTGAGTATCTTTTCTGGGGTGTATTCCTTGTATTCAGAGTTCAGAAGGTAGTTGGTAAAATGGATGGGTCCAAAGGGTACACCAGGAGGACAGAAAACAGCAGGCGGTGGGGTAGGCAGGCCAGGAGAGACTTGAACTGAATTGGTAGACAGCAAATACAAAATAAGGCAATAGCTGTGTGAGTCAAAATAACATAACCTTTATTCAAAAATGATGATAAGTTTAGAGTGTGGGGTCCTTTGGTCTATATAGCACCCCATCTCCAAAATTAATATTTTCCATGGGGGGTTCATCAGGGCATTGGAAAGGGCAGAGCCAGGGGAACTGAGTGCTTGGGTCCAAAGGCAGCAAAATGGCACTTGGCCCAGGAGTTCTTTCATTGGTCAAGAATCTTGATTTGGCTACCTGATAATTTTGCTTTAGTGTTGTGGTCATGGGGTTGGGCCGCGGGACCATGCTCTTCCTGGGGACAGCTCTTGATTGGCCACTGGTGTAGACTTCAAATTCATGAAGCTAATAGTTGCTGCTTCAGTACCTCCATTAGGCGCTGTGATTAGCCTTTTATTTGGTGCAATGATTTCCTTGGTTTGGCCTGTTTCACTGCAAGGGCCAACATTCTTGATATCAGCTTGTGGGGTTCAATCTAAGAAAGACGCAAGTGGCAGGCTCTCAGTCCATGGGGCCAGCGGCCCGCAGGAATTCAAGTTCAGGGTTCAAATCTTGCCCTTGGTCCCAGGTTTTGAGGGGTAACAAATTTTCAATCCTGACATCATCCCCTTCTTCCCCCAAGGGCCCTCTCTTCTGGTTCTTTTTGTCCAGATAGAGTTGGATGGCTTCTTGGGCATTAGCTAGGTTGCTCAGTGGTTCCCTAGTGCTTTCCTCTAGCGGGTATCCTTTTAATTTGACATAGTACTGGGGTTTTTGGTAGTGGATTCTATCACCATGATGTATTCAACTTCATATTTCTTGGAGCAGCCTATTTGGATGGGTGGGGGGCTGTCTTAATCTGTTTGTGGGGAAGTAAGTTCCCATCCTTTTTGAACAACAGGGAGCAGTGGAACACATCATGAATCTTCCAGGAGGGGGGTAGGTCTATCTTGAAGGCAACTCACCAACTAGTTTGGTGATCTTGTGGGGGGCACTTCTTCTGTGAGCTAACTTCCTGCAGGGCACGTGCAGGGGTACATTCTGGTAGTCTAGGTATACCTTGTTTCCAACTTTTAAGGGTTGGCCTGGGGTTTGTTTGCGGTCAGCAAAGGCTTTGTATGTTTGCACTGCATGGTTCAGGTTGGTCAAGAATGTTTTTTGTGTTGTGAGTCTGTTCAATCCAAGAGCGCCCAGTGGTGTTTGATTCCTTCCTGCCAATCTGGGGATCCCAGGTGGGGTCAAACCCATAGTTGGCTTTGAATGGGGACATTCCTGTGGAGGCGTGGTCTTTACTGTTGTAGGCAAACTGGGCCATGGGGAGCATTTTGGCCCAATTGTCATGATCAACCTTGGCATAGCATTAAAGGTATTGTTCAAGGATCTGGTTTACTTGTTCATTTTGGCCATCTGTCTGTGGGTAGTAAGAGGTAGATACACATCAATTGATTCCCAAGTCTTTCATCACCTGTGTCCAGTAGTTTGACGTGAGTTAGGGTCCTCTGTCTGTGATGATTTCCTCAGGTGTTCTGTGTTGCGTGAGGATGCAGTCGTGGAAGTGTTGGGCTGTCTCTGCTTCTGTGCAATTAGTGGTGGTTGGTATAAAGTATGCCATCTTGGTGAAGCGGTCTACCATGACCAGGATTGCATTGAAAAAGAGGAATAAAGGCAGTTCCATAATGTAGTCCATGGAAACAGATCTCCAAGGTCCATGGGGTATATTCAAGGGTCTTATGAGTTCTTCAGGTTTGTTTCTGCAAGTTTTGGTCCGCCCACAGGTCTCACACCCCTTCAGGTACGCGCTTACGTCTTGATCCATTTTTGACCAAGAAAAGTTCCTTCTGATGCTCCAGAGGGTCTTGAGCTTACCTGGGTGTCCAGCCATCTCAGAATTGTGGTAGTCTCTCAAGATGTGGATTCTGATGTCCCCTTCTGGTACAAAGATCCTGTTGTGGAGCATTAGTGTTGTTCCCTTCAATGAGTAGTATTTTTGGTAGTGGGCGCTATCCAAGGATTTAGAGAGGTCAGAGATCATGATCTTGGTGAACTTGTCTAGTGTTTGGGCCCTTATTACTTCTGGTTTGCTGGCTCTGATTTTCATCAATCCCAGGTGAATGCCTAGACTTGCTGTGTCCAAGAGGACTTGGGTGTTGTGGTTGCAAGTTTCTAGGTGGGTAAGCACCAGGTCAGTTCTTCTACTTAGGGCGTTTGGTACCAGGTTCACCTCCCCTGGCTTGTAGTCTATGGTCAGAGTGTAGTCAGCCAGTTCTAAGGCCCATCTTGCTTGTTATTGGTTAAGCTAGTGTGGTTTGAAGAAGTAGACCAAGTTCTTGTGGTCTGTCAGGACCTTTACTGGATATTCAGCGCCACATATGTATTGGGGCCAATGTTTCAGGGTCTTTATTATGGCTAGCATCACCTTGTCACATATTGGGTAGTTTCCTTCTGCAGGTAGCATATTATTGGAGTAATATGCTACAGGATGTAGCATACTATTCCCTCCTTCCTGAAGAAGGACCCTGCCCACCGCAAAATCTGACGCATTGGTTTCCAGAACAAAAGGTTTAGAGGGATCTGGCATGGCCAGGATGGGAGCAGAGGTGAAGGCAAGTTTCAAGGTTTCAAAGGCGGTGGTACATTCCAGAGTCCAGGCAAAGGTGACCTTGTCAGAGAAAAGGCGGGTCAGGGGGAGGGTAATGTGAGAAATTTTTTGGATGGAATCTCTGCAATAATTTACCAGGCCCAAAAAACTTCTCATATATTTCCTGCTTTTGGGCACCAACCAATATTTTATTGCTTCTACTTTACCCTGTGCCATGGCAAAGCCGCAGGTCTTCACTATGTATCCTAGGAATTCAACTTAAGACTGAAAGAATTTGCATTTCTTAAGCTTAGCGTATAAGTTTGCTTGGGAGAGTTTTTCTAGTATAAGGTCCAGGTGGCGCAGGTGTTCCTTGTGAGTCTTGCTGTAGATGGGAATGTTGTCCAGATATGCCACACAAAAACGGTCAAGGTATTCCCCTAAGACAGTGTTGATCATCCTTTGGAAAGTGCTGGGGGCGTTGCAGAGGCCAAAGGGCATTACAAGGTACTTGTACAGCCCATATTGGGTTTTGAAGGTTGTCTTGCACTTGTCTCTGTCCTTGATTTGGATTTGGTTGAATACATCTCTAAGGTCAATTTTTGAGTTCACCTGGGCTCCAGTCAGTACATCACAGAGGTCGTTAGCATTGGGGATGGGATAGTGGTTCTTCACTGTAATGTTGTTCAGTTTTTGGTAATTCACACATGGACACATCCCACCATCTTTTTTATTACAAGCAGCATGGGCAACAAGCAGGGGGGCTTTTGAAACTCAGATGAACCCTTTTTTATCATACCCTCAAGGTATGCTTTCAAGGCTACTTGCTTGCGGTGGTTACAGCTGTAGATGAGGCCGTGGTGTGGTTGGGTCCCTGGTAACAGGTCTATGGCGTGGTTGTAGATTAAATGGCTGGGTAGTTTTATGGCTGCTTCTTCACTAAACACATGGTTCCATCTCTGTAGGGGGTAGGCAGTATCCCAACGCTGGGTTTTATCTTTATGGTCAAGAGTTGGCTGGTAGGAGATTGGTCATGGCTTGTGCAAGAAGAAACAGTGTCACAGGATTCAGGTCGGCCCAACGTGGCAGTTTGCTCATGATAGTTCAGGATCAGGCCATGTCTGTCAGACCAGGAGTCACCCAGTATAAGGGGGTGTGGTAGTCCTGGCAAGAGGATCAGGGACAACGGGTATACATTGTGTCCAATGGTCAACAAAGTTCTTGTTCACACTCAAAGCCGGTGTTCAAATAGCTGTTTCCCATGATTACTTGTAGGCTATGCTCTGAGGCTGTCAAGCCTATACCCTCTGCTAGGCTGACATTGATAAAAATTTCATCTGCCCCTGTATCAATAAAGGCTTCAATCTTGCGCTTGTTCCCTGCTACTTCTATGGTCACTTGGATAAATTTGTAAGACTGGTGTGATGGATCCAGGAAATTCATTCTTGCTTTTTCATTATCCTGTTCTGACTCTTTTATGGGTTGACAGGGAATCCTTTATGTAAGCTTTTATGAGCTTGGATTCCAGGCAAGCAATCTTGGCATTAAACTTGTTGCCATCTGGTGATTACTTTCATATTTTTTGCTTCCCATAGTCTTAGCTGCAGCCATCTCTTTCATTCCATGGTAGTCTTATTTTGGTTAAAAGCCAAAAACACAAAGCATAAAAAGATTGAGGGGAAAGCTACCATTGTCACATATAAGTATCATTTTTTATTAATTATTATCATGTTTCCATTATATACCAATTGGGGTACATTCAGCTGAAAACCCCTCCAGTTCCAGAATCACACCTGGATTCCTATCACATGGTTTATGACATAACAGCGTCATCCAATCCATATCTTTACCAAAAAGATCTTCACACTCTTAACCTATAAGAATGTGCCATAATACATTCCAGAATCACCAGATTCCTTCTGTGGAAATGTATTGCTTTGGCTTGAAGCATTCCGGACTTCTGGCACTAAAACCCTGTGGAATATATGTATTCCTGATCCAAGCTATCCTTGTTTTAACTGGGAACCAGCTGATTAATAATGAATGTATAGACATCATTGTCTACATTTAGTTATTTTTGCATTTAATGGGTTTCCCCCTAAAACCCATTAAAACGCTTTGAAACTTGAACCAGGCGCCACTGCGGCGCCCAGGAACTTTCCAGGCGGCACCCCAGCGCCTGAAACATTCACTGGGCGGCGCCTTGACGCTTTACAAATCAATTAGGCGGTGCCGCAGCACTTCTAACCTAATTAATTTGTTGAAACGGCGCTTTTAAACCAAAATTCAGGGGTTTACTTTTGGCTAACCTTAACCAAACTTCTTGACACAGTCAAGACAATTAAACAATATAATTAAATCCTCATTAATTATATTCCAAGCATATAGTAATTAACCTTCCCAGTTAATTAATCCATTTGAAGACAACAAGTCTTTACTTGACACAGTCAAGTCTATTTTGGCCCTATGATTAAATCCTCATCAATCATATTCCAGTATATCAATTAATTAACCTTCCCAGTTAATAAATTACGTTTGAGACACCTAGCTTCATAATCTGAATCATTCAGAGTATTCATTGCGGCCCTCAATTAGTATAGCCTAATTGATTCCTGGGTATCAATTAACCTCCATGGTTAATTAGACGGTTTGAGATACCTAGTCTCATAATCTGAATTGCTCAGATTATTTATTACGGCCTGAATTAGTACAGCCTAATTGATTCCTGGGTATCATTACTATGCTGGAAAGTCTCTCCAAGGCCAATCCTATTGTTAGAATTTCAACCTATGAAATTCATCACAATTAACCTCTTGGTGAAACCACAGCCCAATGTGACTGTAGTACGGTCACAACTGGGAAGAAGTGTTTATTTGCGCCAGTGAGATTGGGGAAGTGTTCTTCTTAGGGCAAGCTCTGGTCAATTGGCCTGCCTTGTGGCAGTGGAAACAGAGTCCTTTGCGGTAATTGGTATTGAAGTTCTTCAGGTTTCATCCCTTTTCTGTTGGGGGTTGGTGTTTGGGGTTGGCAGATCTGGGAGGGGCCAGCGTTCTCTTGGTTCATGCTAAGACCCTTGCACAGGGGAATTAGCTTGTCTAGGCTGAGGGTGGTCGGGTGATGCTTCAACAGGTCCTTCATTGCTAGGTTGACTCCCTTTTGGAAGATAATGGCTACCAGTTTGTCCTCAAGTTGGGTGTGGGTTTTCAGTTTGAGGAATTTGTCAATATATGCTTGGATGGGTCAGGGGCCTTATCAAATTTCTAACAGGGAGTTCAGGGTGTATATCTAGTGTCAGAATCTTCCCCAGTGGCCATTAACTCAGCCTCAAACTTGGCGTAGTCTAAGCAGAATTCTACGTCTTCAGCTGTGGCTTTGCAAAACCAGTCTAAGGCCTATGTAAAGCCATGCCCAAATCTGCATCCCTCTACAGACTCTCTCCCATGGAGACCCAAAACCTCAAAACACACATTGAGGACAATCTAGCAAAAGGATTCATTCACCCATCTGAATCCCTGTGGGGGGCAGTGTCAGGATTGACAATTCTTCCTCTCTGGAAACCTGGACCTGGGAGCAGGAATCAAACCTCAACCCTGGACCCCCCTGGGCTGCCAGGCCTGTGAACTGCCTGCCTGCCTGACTGCGTTTTTCTGGGATTGAGCCCCCACAAGCTGATACAAGAATGTTGACCCATGCAGTAAAACAAGCCAAACCAAGGAACTTATTGCACCAAATGGAAGGCTAATCACAGCGCCTAATGGAGGTACTGATTTGGCAACTATTAGCTTCATGAACTTTAAGGCTATACTAGCAACCAATCAAGAGCCAACCCAGGAAAGAGGCATGGGCCTGTGGCCCAGTTCCATGACCACAACACTAAAGTAAAATTATCAGGTAGCCAAATCAATATTCTTGACCAATGAAAGAACTCCCGGCCTGGGTGCCATTTTGCTGCCTTTGGACCCAAGCACTCAGTTCCCCCGGCCCTGCCCTTCCCAATGCCCTGATGAACCCCCCCATGGAAAATATTAATTTTGGAGATGGGGTGCTATATAGACCAAAGGACCCCACACTCCAAACTTATCATCATTTTTGAATAAAGGTTATGTTATTTTGGCTCACACAGCTATTGCCTTATTTTGTATTTGCTGTCTACCAATTTAGTTCAAGTCTCTCCTGGCCTGCCTACCCCACCGCCTGCTGTTTTCTGTCCTCCTGGTGTACCCTTTGGACCCGTCCATTTTACCAACTACCCTCTGAAATCTGAATATAAGGAATACACCCTGGAAAAGATACTCAAACTTGATCCTTTGGCCTGCATACAATCTGCAATTAGATACAACTGACAAGGCCTGTGGATATTTTCATCACCCAAGTTGTTCAGAGGGAAATTCAACTATCTCCCTGCTCACGACCTGCCCATGAAACCACCCGTGACCCCAAAACCTATGCCTGCTTCCTCACCTGACCTCCCAACCAACCATTCTGGCAAGCTGTTTGGGATTGTTTACATCACCCTCACAGGGGTTATTGATACTATAATCCCAGCTGTTAGTCCATGGTCTTGGGAGGGGAAGTCCGCCTCCTACCTTTTAAAGTTAGCTCCCCTCTTGTGGTGGCCATTGCCCTAAAAAAACTGGCCCAAGTTACCCTTAAAAACAATGGGCCAGCCACCCAAGACTGGATCCCTGAAAGGCAGCAGTGTTTTTTGTAAAGAAAAATGAAGGCACTCTGCGTCTAGCAACTGACTACAGAGCACTAAATTCAAGCACAGTAAAGAATAAATACCATCTTCCACTTATAGAGGATCTGTTTGCAAGACTCTCAGGAGCCAAATTTTTCTCCAAAGTTGACCTCACCTCAGGTTACAACCAAGTTGAAGTGAAGGAAAAGGACATACCAAAGACCGTGTTCCATCTGCATTTTGGATCCTTTGAGTGTAGGGTAATGAACTTTGGTATGATCAACGCTCCTGCACTGTTTGTCACCATGATAAACCAAGAGCTAAATGGTCTTCAAATACATTATGCTACCTTGACAATATCATCATATTCTCAAAAACAAAAGAGGAACACCTCATGCATGTCTGCAAAACACTCAATTGACTTGCAAAGCACAAAACTTACACAAAACCAAGTAAGTGCCAATTTATGGAAAAGGAACTCCTGTTCTTGGGCCACATTGTCTCTGACGGTGGCATCAAAGAAGATCCAGACAAAATAAAGACCATAAATAACATACAACGCCCCACCTCCATTAAACAAGTTAGATGCTTTCTTGGTATGGTAGCTTACCTAAGGAAATACATCAAAGACTGCAGAAAACTCACCGCATCAATCAATGACTTAACCAAGGGTAATGCCAAAAAGAAATTCATCTGGACACCAGAATGCAACAATAATTTCCAATTATTAAAACAAGCTTTGATTTAAGCACCAATCTTGCAATACCCTAATAACAACAAGTGTTATAAGCTTGAGTCAGATGCCAGTGAACTGTCATTGGCACAGTCCTGCGCATCTGCCAGCCAGGGCAGCAAGACATCCTGCCAGTATGTTACAAAAGTAGAAAACTAACCAACACTGGCAGAAGTACCCAATACATGACAAGGAACTGCTAGCAATATATCACACATTCAAGAAATAGAGATGTTATCTAGAAGGACATTTAAATGTCTAAGTACTAACTGACCATAAATCCTTAATATATTTCAAAACTCAGATCACACTTGCACGGCAACAAGAAAAATGGATGTCCCTGCTGGAACAGCTTAATTTGGACATCCAATACAAAAAGGGGGCAGAGCTGGTCACAGTTGATGCTCTCTCTGGAATATGTCAGCCTAGAGAGGATCATCCTGACCACCTGGACCCTGACTGGCCAAACCTATACAACACTGAGTATAAAACCAAAGGAAAAGACCCCTCAACACACCAACTGACCCACAACACATTAGTAAGGAACAAAAATTATTTCCATGTATCAAATGGCACTGTATACTGAATCATTAATGACAAACATGTCCCTTACATCCCACTTGCACAAATAGTTGACACCATATTAAGACATTGCTGCCTACTAGGACACACAAAGGCTAACAACCTATACCTCACATCAAAAGAGATAGTATGGTGGCCCAACCTCAAACAGGATATAGTTGATGTTCTGGAAAAGTGCACAGTGTGCAAGAAATACACCAGCACAAAGGCTCCTCAGCCAACGGTCAACCCAGTACTGAACCCTGAACCATTCAAGGTTTGGGGGCTAGATGTAGTGGGCCCCTTCCCAGAAACAAAGACAAACCAACATTTCTTAATTGTAGCTATTGACTTTGCCGCATGCTGACTCATCTGCTGGGAAACAAAGGACCATAAAGCAGAGACCATAAATCAATTAATTAACAAAGCAATCATAGCCAACTACAGCACTCTAGACTACATCATAACTGATGGAGCAACTGAGTTATCAGGTCACGTAGTAAACAACAACTTAAAATCCAAAAACATTAAACATTCCACAACCTCTCCATACAGACCACAGGCCAACAGCAGAGTAGAACGCCTAAATGGCAGTCTTATCAGCACCCTAGAGAAAATAATGGATGGCAAAGCCAAAGACACATTGCCACTATACGTGAAACATGCATTACTAGTATCCCTGGTCTGCACCAATCAAGGGACAGGCTATTCACTGTTTGAGCTAACCTACAGATACAAACCAGAAATAATTACCTGCAACAAGAAGTCATACATAAAGATCCCCCCAGGGAAACCCCTCACAGTAGAACAAGTACCAAATCTAAAACACATACTCCTCAAAGCTAAAATAGCAGAAATAAAAAGGCTCAAAACACAAAAGGTAACCTCCACAGAGGAACCACTTCCCATCAACTCCCCCATCTGGGTTCTAGCTGGCAACAGAAAGAAACTAGACTCAGTACATAGAGGACCAGGAAAAATCATCAAGTACAGAACAGATCACAACACCTATCTAGTAAAAATTCAAGGTACCAAAACCCCAACTGTCAAGAAATAAAACAGAACCTGTCTCCGTCTTAGTAAAGGAGAACACTTGACCAGACTGGTTCCAACTAGTAAACAGCTCCAGGAGCATCAGGTGGCAGCTGTTAAAACAAAGCCCCCTCCTGATGCACCATAGTAACCCCTTAAGGGGGGTGTTGAGGGTCTGGATGCACAAGCATTCTGGCTACTGCCAACCTACTTAACATCCAGCCATCACCCAATTTGGTGCCCTTCCAATATACTGTTTGTCATACCAATAATGGTAATCAAGCAATATCACATGACAATCCAAGTATCCAGTGGCCCAAACCCATCCTGCACATGACCAACCTCTAGGTTTGATCCAACTAAACCTCTGTCACAGCCCAATCTATATAAGTCTAAAATATTATCCAATAAAATATACTTCTCTTCTCTACTAATTCCATTTTTGAAGCTTCCCCAAAAGGCACTCCTTATCACTATTATGAACATTCTCACTCTCTCAGATGCTGTCAACTGGGATATGCTCCTCTCTGCTGCCCTTTTTGCTTGTTGTATAAGCATGTATTGTGTAACAACACAATCTCATTTATCATGCTTTATAGACATGAATCTAATACTCCCTCAATCTTGGGACCCCTGCTAGTAGAGTTTAATGCTGCTATCAATCCAGAGACCCATGTGAAAAAACTAATCAACTGGATTATTGACATTCAGGCCACTTCCTACACCTCTGCCTACAAGGTCAAGTCACTAGAATTGCTGCCATTCAATGCCTCTTGGGCCTCCCTTCACGAGTTACATATAGGTAATCTAGTTCTATATTACCAGAAATGATCTGGCAATTGTGTGCAAAAGTTGTTTTCTCTGTGGGTTGGGCCCTGCAAGGTCACCTTTAAAAAGAAATTTGAGTGTATCATCAAGCTGTTTTTTTCTGGGTAGACTTTCTCTTGGGTTCATGATAAGTTCTTTTTCAAATATAAACTCCTTTCATCCAATATTGAGGAGGGAAGTGATGTAAATTGTGCTATTAACACTATTTTAATATGGCCTGAAAATTGTGATGATTGCAAAGATCTAGTTGGTTTTGCTTTTTTTTTCAACAGCTTCCCCTTTTTAAAATGGGTTGACTTCAATGTCCACACATTCCAGATTGTATCACCTGAGATATTCTGATCCTTGTACAAAACCAGACCCCATTAGCCCCCTTGTCTACATATCAAACAATCTACATCCACATTTTACTATATAAGTAGAACTATTTCTCTAAATAAAGACAATTTTATCCATATTTGTGTTGGCTTTTGTATTCTTCAAGCACTTCTATCCTTTTTTAAAAGAAAACTATCTAATTTTTCCAGGAAATTAAGGTAGGACTACTTAATTTTACACTGAAGGCTAACCCAAGGCTAGCTTCTTTTGTGTTTAACTCCTAAATAAGACATCCAAGATTACACTGTGATAAAACCTTTATTACAAAAGGTTTGAGGCTCAAAGCTAGCCTTGGATTAGCCTTCAGGGTAAAATTAAGGAGTCCTACCTTGATTTCCTGAAAAAAGATTAGAGAGTTTTCTTTTACAAAAGGAAAGAATTGCTTGAAGAATAAAAAAGCCAGCACAAATATGGATAAACTTGTCTTTATTTAGAGAAATAGTTCTACTTATATAGTAAAATGAGGATGTAGATTGTTTGATAGGTAGACAAGGGGGCTACAGGGGTCTGGTTTTGTACAAGGATCAGAATATCTCAGGTGATAAAATCTGGAATGTGTGGACATTGAAGTCAACCCATTTTAAAAAGGGGAAGCTGTTGAAAAAAAGCAAAACCAACTAGATCTTTGTAATCATCACAATTTTTAGGCTATATCAAAATAGTGTTGATAGCGCAATTCATAGCAGCTTCAAAACTAAAACCTTTTCTATCAAAAGTTTTCTGATGTGCCCTCTTGGATGTCATTATTAAGAGCCAAACATGTCATCATCTGTTTATTTTAAAAAGTACTTTTTAAAAAAGTATTTTCAAGAGTGGCATAAATTTCAACAATATATAAAACTTAATATTCAAAGCATAAATATAGAATTAGAAGTCTAGATAAGTAAATAATTTCTATTAAATTTAGCAAAACCAAATAATAATTTTACAACCAAATACTTATTTTTTAAATTATACCACAATATAGAGTAATTTGTGGCTTTAAAACAAGCTATTAAATATCAATAGTGACTTATTATTCACAGATATTATATTTTTAGTTTTTTATGTGTGATAAATGTTAATTTGAAAAGACCATGTTAAGTCCAGATCTTTGATTATGCTGCAAGCCCAATTCCAGCACTTAACTATATATATGAGCATCTAGAGCAGCTGGAGCTATCATTTTTGGTATCATTTTTATAGTAATTATCTGAAAACATATCTAGATTCCTTAAATTTTATGAAAATTGTTTAATGAGTCTTAATATTATTATTATCAGTTCAGGATTTTAGAATATTAACTAATTAATGGATTCAACTAATTAATGCAGGCTGGCTATTAATTGCTCTTAGGAAAGGTTTTAACAAAATAAAGTGGGCTGCAAGATGATCAAATCAACAACAAATCATATCCTGGCATCAACAAATTTATGCATTTTAATTAATGAATGGAACCAGCAAATAATGCTCATTAATTAGTTCCCTTTGCAAACACCTCAGTATGCATCTCATAATAATTACTATTCTAAACTTTAATAATATTCTAAAACAAGAGGGCCATCATCTGAAACACTTCTAGAAGATCCTGCCATGTACTGGGATTCCAGGCCAAACACCCTAAGATAAAAGGCTCTGAGCCTATTATATTAGAGTAGCTCTGATTAGATACAGTATAGTGTAACAATCACCTCCACCAACTAGTATCTAGTCAGGCTATCTAGCCCTGGAACATGGCCTATATAGACAGCTACTCTACTCAGATCAAGGGATAGTTGTACAGTGTCAGAATGATACTGAGCTGTGGAAGTTATCAAGTAAGCTTCCTTCACAAATCACACACACCCAAGTTTAGGCCCCCTGCTGCAACACTGTCATGAATGAAATTTCAATACTTGTATTGAAAACCCAGGAATCAAACCCTGGCCCTCAGAAAATTCCTTGCACCAACCAGGATAGACAGGGACCTGTCAGCCTGCCAGTTGAGTCAAACCCTGGGCTGTGAGAGATACCTTTCCCCAATCAGGAAGGACAGGAACCCACCAGTCTGCCAGCAGCCAAGACTGGAAGTTTAATACCAGCATTGAAACCCCCAAAATCAAACCCTGACTCTCCAAAGACAAATTGAGTCACCCAGGATAGACAGGGACCCTCCAATCTGTTGAATTACAGACTCAAGTTGTTGAATTACTCCCCAACCTGCCAGCTTGTTAAGGGAGATTCCCCAAATGGCCACCAGATTGTCGTCAAACTTGCGCCACTGAAGACCCAGACCTACACAGAGGCTGTGCCTTGCCTAAAGGAGGTTAAGACAAGGCCTAATACTAGCCCTGCCAATGATCACCAGCTGCTGCCAGTCTCCAGTCCAGACTGAGCAATACAATTGGCTGGCTCATGTGATGTAGTGAACAGCAGCAGCAGAACAAAGAATTGTCACTTCTGTTTTCCAGAGCTGATCCAACCAGGATCTGCTGTCCTCAAAACCCTGTCCCAAGGTCCACGCCCTGCTGGCAAAATGCCCACAGACTTGAAGTCTGCAAAAATCAAAGAAGCAAAATCATATGGTATAAAAACCCCAGTGGTATGGGGATGACCATATTGTCATTTTTGATAATAAAGATTTATGAACCTCTGGTTCCAGAAAATTTTACCCTATTTAGCTTTAGTGATCTTCCACCTCAACTCTAGTTAAGTAGACAACAAAGCACTCACCTGCTCTAGTGACCAACCTGCCAACCCATTACTGGCGCTATACTGTCCCCCTGGAGCACCTTTTGGGCCAGTGCATTTCACTAAATACCCCCAAACCCCGCCTACTCCAAGTTCAACTTGGAGAACATATTAATTGCCAACTCCTTGGCAAGGACTAGAGAGATCAAAACTATAGGCTGTGAAGGAAAGTTGTATGTGAGGCCGCAAAGATTTTTCAAAGACAAATACAACTACTTGACCACCTACTTTATACCTATGACCCTGCCTTTAACACCGCAACTCAACTGCCCCATGTAATCTACTTCCACTGCTAAGACTATGGCTACCCAGCTGTTTGGAGTACTCTTGTTGTCAATTCTGCCATTCACCATATTCTGATTTTGCCTTCAATGGGTTATTTTGAGGACAAATATCTCTCTTTTGCTTTTGCTCTTTGAAATGAGTCTGGCTCTGAATTGGGAGATTCAATTGTTCAGTTTCCTGATTTGATGCAACTCACTTGGCCCATTTATGCTTGTGGTCAGTGATCCTACTGTCCTGGTAGTGCTTTGTGGTATTTTTAACCACTATATATTCTATTTATTATTCACCAATAAAAATTAAGTTCTATTTACATTTCTGTCTTTGTGTCTTCAAGTACTTTGGTGCCTCTCTAGCCACATCTAGTATATATTAATCAATCAGGGCCACAAGGTAATTACATGGCCTTCCCTGCCATTCTAACCAAGACTTAGTACAAATCTAATCCTAAGGTTAGGATTCCCCATTGTGTATCTGTGCTGCACCTCAGGTCACAACAAAAATAGTGCTCACTACAGGGGCTGTAAGCCCCTTGGTTATCTCTTTTGCAACCATGTTTTCATGTCCTTCACACCCTTCTATACATGAGCCAACTTCACCTGAAATCACCAGTCCTCCTATCAAAGAAGACATTGTAGACCCACCTATTGTCCCTACTGTACTGAACCTCAGGAATGGTCCCCACCTAGTGGCCTACCCTTTGGGTACCCCTGACTTGGAACAAGTCATGGCAGTAGCCCTTGGGATAGCCTGTGAAGAAGCTGTCTCTCACCTCCGATTGCAGTTCAGTCAAGCGGAATACTATGAATTGATTGTGGATTTGCAATTTCCACAGCATCTCCTCTCAGCAGCTGGCTCTGTTGAGCACTTATTGTCCTCTTTTGTACAACCCACCTTAGCCCACCATCAAATGGTGTTAGGGCTTCATGTACATGAGATTTTGTCCCTACTAGAAGCTGTCACTAATCACTGGGATTAGTTTGCTGCATACCAACAGTGGATTCACTCCCTTTTTCCCTTGGTATCAGACAATCAGCGCAACTTTGTCACCTCTCAAACCTGCTTGGTTAATTACATTGAGCAAATGCACCAGTCCATCCTCAAATATTTCAGAGAGCGTCTACACAAGTTTCATCAGTTAGAACAGCCCTGACAAGCCCAAGTAGATTCTACCTTGAACGCCTATCTTACCAATTTCAAACAATTTGTACAGCAGCTCAATGCATTCAGAGCTTACTCCTTTGATCAATTAAAACAAGTATCAGACCCCACTGCTAAAGGCCTTCACAAGCTTGGTGAAGAATTTGATCAAGAAAGGGTTGCCACTGTTGCAGCTATTACCAAGCTCCAGACTCAAGTGAATGAATTGTCTATGCCTAATCCAGATGTTCTGCCTTCCCCCATCTGACAATTTGGTGGATAAAGAACAGAGGCTATAGGATGCCATTCAAGAGCTGTGAGTGTCTACTGCAGTCAAGATTGCCCTACTGAAGTACATCAGCCAGATCTCCAGGTGCTTGCTTTGACAACTCAAGTTGCTGAGCTACAGCAAGAGGTTGCTGCCTTACACAAAAGGGTGGCAACTGCTGCTAGTCCAACTGGGGTTATTGATGAAGGTGCCTGCTGCCCTGGCCTGCTAGGAGCCCCCTGAACCCACTGTGCTAGAGAGTTGATTTCTCTAGCTAATGAGGTGGACCACTTGAAATGGGACCACTCCAAACTTGATAAAGACGTGCAGGAGATGAGTTAATCAATTCAGTAAATGCCAGGTTTGCCCCTTGCCTTTCAGTGGGTCTTTCCCTTACCTCCTAACTGGCTGAGCTTTCCACAGTAGTAACAACACAGGGCCAACACCTAGACGTTATTGAGCAACAAACATCTTAGCTAATGATATGGGTGCCTGCACTTCTGAGGCCTTGACTACTCTTGAGGAGAGTGTTTGCCAGTTGTGGGCCAGGCAGCCCCCACCAAGTCAGAAGCATAATTCTCCCCACGCATAAACGTACTTGCAATAAGCAATGGTGGCCCAACTCCAGAAGCACATTTCAAGCCTACCTTTAAGCAATTTTTTGACCCCAGAACCTCAACCATTGCAGCTTTCCTAGCTATCTCAAATCTGCCATGAGAAGAGCCTCAGATGGGGTTAAGAAGGAACACATTCTGACCTGTCTACACCCGATCTTCCAAGAGATAGTAGTGCCAGAGCTGCCCACCATTGAAACCTGGGAAGATATGAAGCAACTTCTGATTGACAAATTTGGTGATGACCTTAGTTTGGAAGCAAAGAAGGACACCTTCATGCACATTACTTTAAAGCCAAAGGAGACCCTAGCTTAATTTGCAGATAGATTCTACATGGAAGGACAACAACTTATCACAAGCCAACAGTTGACCGCACATGAAGCATACATGGCTTGCACTCAAGCCCTCAAGGTTAACCAGCTCCTGTGCCTTCACTTCAAGGCCCATAGAGCCATGCTTTCTTCTATGAAGAGCATAAAAACACTGTTTCAGGATATGCACCTTACCCATTCTGGGGCAGTTGTGCAGAAGAATTGTGCCGCCTCTACCTCTGGCTTGTCTTCACGTGGCCTGTGTATCCTTACCATGAACTCACAGAATCCTTCTCAACGCCAGGGTTACCATAACTGTGGAAAGATAGGTCACCATTCCCAATTCTTCACCAATCCTTGGGTTGAAGGAGCTGATCCCAAGGAGCAGGCGGGAAAAGAACAGTCAACCTAGAGGCAGAGATGCTCTTGGTTGACAATTCTTCCCAGTCTCCTTTGATTCCCCCTCTATTGCTAACTCTGAGCCTGCTGACACTGAGGCTCCTCCCATTCTGCTTCTATTTAACAATATCTCAGATGACTCTGACATGGAAGATTCTGATATAGAAGATCCCAACGCCTATGGATATTCAGTCCTGGCTGTCCCTGAAACTATTGTAGTCCCTTATAAGCTACATTCTGAGAAAACTACAACAACTGCCAAGCCTTTGCCTGAATCCAAAGAGATTGTCTCTTGTCCCTACCTCACTCAGGCTAAGAGGTCCCCTGTGCTTGTGGAATCATCTTAAGAAGCTGCCGAGGTTGCTGACGCTGTATTCAAGAATGTTTTGGTTTTAATTTCTCTCCAGACTGTCTATAAGGAGTTTCCAGGCTTTAGATGCATGATTGAAAAATGGGACAAAGAGCTAGAAGAAGCCCAGGATATCCTAGCCATCCTTCCACCCTTTGGTTGTACTACCACTTGTGTGGAAATATATATCCTGTTAGGAATTTTGACCAAGCAATGATGCCAATTATGACAGAGCCCACAGATTGGGATTGCTACAACCAAATCCATAAATTAGTAATATAAAATACAGTGATGCCAATTATGACAGAGCCCACAGATAGGAATTGCAGCTACCAAATAACATAAATTGGTAGTAGAAATCATATGCATATTGAATCAGCAGTAGCCTGCTGACCTGAACCTAAAATTAGCCAATTATAAGCGCTGCCGCGGCACTCAAGTGATACATAATTTGCCGCTGCACCACTTGGGAAAGGACACAAGCACTGCCTAGCAACTGGATTAGGCGCCAAAGCGCCAAACTAATTTTATGTCAAGCGCTGGGTTTGATTCCCCATAAATTCAAAATCCCATATTTATCACACTAATAAGCATTAAGCTTGCAGTATGCCAGAGAAGTAGGAAGTGATCCTGAAGTACTAAGTTATTCCACACCAGCAATTATCACCTGTGCTGGGTGAAAATGTATATATTCTATTGGTTGATGTACAATAAGCGCCAAACCTAGACTAATAATTACCCAAATTAGGGGCATTTTATAATGTCCTAGAAGACATTGCTAGCAGCCCAGGGATTAATCTTTTCAGAAGGTATAAGAATAATGAATCACTCACAATAAAAATAAGCTTTTAATCTTGAACCATCTTTGATATATCTTTGATTGGTTGCCCTTTATCCTGATCCTTAAGTGCTTCTGCGCAATCAGAAGCCATTGCTAGATAATAATCCTGGTTCCATTTGATCCTGGCTCTTCTGATACAATACTACTCATATCCTCACATATGACTGTATTCAAGCTAACATCCTTTCCCTATAATCTCAAATAATTGTGGCGCTGTAACACAAAAAGTGCAACATATCCAAAAGGTGAAAATCAAGGCTGTCTTGGACACTGGATCTCCTGTTAATGTTGTCTCCTCAAAGCTTGTCAAGAAGCTCAAACTTTCCCCTGACCTTAACTATCATCAGTAGTATGATACAGCTGGGCAATCCATGATTCACACTATAGGGGCTTATTCTGCTCTTCCCATGTGGTTTGGCAAGCTACTTTTAGTTGCACCTGCCGTTGTCTTGAAGAATGAGAATTACAATCTCCTAGTTGGTACTCAGTTCCTTAGAGAATACAATGGGATCATCAACTTAAAGGATGGTTACCTCTCTATCTTAGGGTACAAAGTCCCTCTGATCTACAAAGAGCCTGTGTAAGTCCCCAGAAAATGCCTCAAGATATGTGCCTTAGAATACCCCACTGGTGTTTTCACCTTAAAATACTGTACCCATTTGTCCAATATGAAGTGTCCTCCTATGGCTTTCCCTGCTTCTGAGGGGATTCCTCTTGTCATATGTTGCGCCATTAATGCCATTTCAATATGGCCTTTGAATATTGATAGCTGCAAAGATTTGGCTGGGTTTGCTTTCAATTTTGGATATTCCTTGCCTTCCACAAATGGGTCTGGTTCAATATCCACCCATTCCGGATAATCATACCTGTCTGTGACTGATCCTGGTATGACCTCATCCCAATGTGACCCCTTCTGCCACTCTGTCTACCTAATGAGTGATCATTGACCCTTGTCTACTATTTAAGTAGAATCATTTCTCCTAATAAAGACAAGATTATCCACATTTGCGTTGGCTTTAATATTCTTCAAGCTTTTTCCTTTCCTTTTTGCCAAAAGGAATTTCACATCTTGTATTCCAGGAAATTAAGTTATGTGCTCTTAATTTTTCCCTGAAGGCTAACCCAAGGCTAGCTTCAAACCTCAAATCTTTTGTTATAAATATTTCCCACTGTGTCCTCCTGGATGATGTC
The DNA here is from genome assembly GCA_014839935.2 of Entomophthora muscae. NCBI lineage: Eukaryota > Fungi > Entomophthoromycota > Entomophthoromycetes > Entomophthorales > Entomophthoraceae > Entomophthora > Entomophthora muscae. The sequence continues at coordinate 454,440 of QTSX02000032.1, read as the reverse complement.
CCCAGGAGCTGAACACAACCCCTCTCATGGCCACTTCTGCTGTAACCATCCCCCCTGGATCTCAAGCTATCATAGACTCTCAAATATCATATGAGTTACCTGAACGCACATTCCTAGAGTTATACTGTCCTCCCTTGCTAGGATGAAACAAACCCTACCTCTGCCCAGGAATCTTGGATGTCTCTCATAAAGACCCTGTTCAATTGCTGGTTGCCAATTTAACCGCTCTCTCTATTCATGTGTCTAGAGGGCAGGTTGTTGGCTATGGCAAATTGTTGAATGCTCCTGATGTCCTATTGCTACACCCTTTTGGTACGTTCCAGGACTTTAACTTACCTGAGGACAAGCCCCAAGTCTTACCCTTGTTCACTGCACAGGATTTCCCACAACTATCCTTGGTGCAGCAGAAGGGGGTGCTCAATTTGCTAGATCAGTTTTCAGATATCTTTTCCAAAGATAGCACTTATTATAGTCTAGCCAAAGGCATTATTTGTCAGATCAATACTGGTGACGCTCCCCCTTTTGAGCTAAACCTTATTGCTGCAGTTGATTAGAGGACGCTCAGGTGTTTAAAGAGCTCAAACAACTGTTAGACGCTGGGCTACTGGCTCCTTCCTAAAGTCTTTGGGCCTCCCCCTTGCTCATACTAAAAAAAGGATGGAGGTCACCGCATTGTGATGGATTACCATTGCCTGAACTTGCTCACAAAGAAAGACTTGTACCCTTTGCCTAGAATTGATGATGCTCTCTGCTGCCTTGGTGGCTCCAAGTTCTTCTCTGCTATGGATTTAGCATCTGGGTACTGGCAAGTTGATCTCTCTCCCAATGATATACAGAAGGCTGCACTTATCACCTCCAAAGGACTGTTTTAACCTACATGTATGCCACAAGGACTCTGCAATGCCCTGGCTACCTTTCAACAAGCTATGGACTCCATCATATGTGATCTGAAGTTTTCATGTGTCTTAGTTTACCTAGATGATATAATAGTCTTCAGCGCTACCTTTACAGATCATCTGGATCACCTCAAGGAAGTTTCCATAAAGATTCAAGAGGCTGGCCTTAAACTAAAATCATCTAAGTGTGCTTTTTTCAAGAAACGCCTTGAATTCTTAGGCCATGAGGTAACCCAGACAGGGATTTGCCCAATGGCCAAGAAAGTTGAGGCCATTGACAAAATGCTTCCACCCACCAACCTGCAAGAAGTACAAGTCTTTCTGGGCATGATGGGTTACTACAGACAGTTTATCCCTGAATTTACTGATACTAGAAAACCTTTAGTCCAGCTTTTATGTAATGTCTCTTTTAAATGGACCGCTAGTCAGCAACAAGCCTTTGAGACCCTTAAACAAAAACTCAAAGAGGCTCCCATACTAGTGTATCCTGACTAGATAAGGAATTCATCCTTTACACTGCTGCTAGTGACCTGGCTATTGGAGCCATCTTGGCTCAACTAGATAATGAGGGTGTGGATCACCCTGTAGCCTATACTTCCCATGTCCTGAACAAGCATGAGAAGAATTACAGTGTCACAGAGAAAGAGTGCCTTGCTGTGTTGCATGCAGTCAAGTAGTTTTGCTATTATGTGTATGGTACCCATTTCACTGTGTCTACTGACCACACTTTGCTTAAGTGGTTATAACAGCTTAAGGAACCAGAAGGACAACTAGCTAGATGGGCTCTCTGCCTGCAAGGTTACAACTTCACTGTGCTATACTGTCCTGGAATTCAACATCAGAACACTGATGGCTTATCCAGAATGCCCATCCTTGCTCTACACCCTACTGAGGCTGATTGACTGTATGAACTATTTGGATATCCTTCCTCTTGGGAGAGCAAGACAGAAGAAGTCTAAATCGCCCTATCTAAGCTATCTGAAGATACACTCATTTGTGACAATCAGCTCTTCATGAAAGTACAAGACAACTACCTGCCTTATGTATGGCCTAGTCTTTGCCTTTTATTGGTGCTTCAAGCTCATAAGGAGACAGTACATGGAGGCATTGTCAAGACCTATGACTGGCTCTAGAAAAACTATTTCTGAGGAAACCTCTGCCTGCTGATTTCAGATGACATTACTAGTTGCCACAATTGCCAGCTCCAGTGACCTCAAGCTGCCTCTCACGAGTTCAAACTAGTCCCCCCTCAACACACATTTCACACTGTCAGCATTGATGCTGTAGAGCCGCTCCTCTGCTCCCGCTCCAGTTGCCGCTTTATCCTAATTGCTGTTGATCATTTTAGAAAGTGGGTAGAAGCTTGCCCTACTAAAGACATCACCGCCAAAACAACTTCTGCTTTCCTGTTGCAAGATGTTTTCTACCATCATGGCTGCCCTCAAGTGTTATTGTCTGACAACAGGACTAACTTTAACGCTAATTTGATAACCTCTGTTTTCAAGGCCTTGGGATCTCACTAGTTTTCTCTGCCTCCTATAATCCTTCTACCAATAGGGCAATTGAGCATGCAAATTCAACTCTGGTTTCTATCATGAGGAAACTAACTTATTCTGACACTGCCAACTGGGATCTATACTTACCTGCTGCTCTCTTTTTTTATCGCCTTAGCAAGCATTGTGTCACCGGGTATTCTCCCTTTGCTATGCTATATGGGTGTGAGACCACCATTCTGTTGCTCCTGGGGGCCTCTACTCTCCTCTGATGAGGCTATGAACCCTGATGACCATATCAAAGATCTAGTCAATTGCATCATTGATATACATGCTACTGCATATACTTCTGCATATAAGACCAAGATGCTTGAGCTCTCCCCTGACAATGCTGGACACTCCCCCTTGCCTGAGTTTAACATTGGGGACCATGTATTCTATTATCAGCATAGAGTAGGAGGACGTGCTCACAAGCTAGATACATTATGGGTTGGACCCCTAGAAGTGATTTTCAAACAAGGGTCAGAGTACACTGTGAAACTCATCTTTAGTGGTAGCCCATTTGACTGAGTGCATGCCAAGTTCCTCCATAAGTACTACCCCCTAAGACCAATCTAGAGGGGACAATGTTGTGAATGCTGCCATTCACCATGTTTTTATTTTGCCTTCAATGGGTTATTTTGAGGATAAATCTCTCTCTTTTGCTTTTTCCCTTTGAAATGAGTCTGGCTCCAAATTGGGAGATTCAATTGTTCAGTTTCCTGATTCTGCGCAACTCAATTGCCCCACTCATGCTTGTGGCAAGTGATCCTACTCTCCTGGTAGTGTTTTGTGGTATTGTCAACAACTATATATTCTATTTATTATTCACCAATAAAAATTAAGTTCTATTTACATTTCTGTCTTTGTGTCTTCAAGTACTTTGGTGCCTCTCTAGCCACATCTAGTATATATTAATCAATCAGGGCCACAAGGTAAATGCATGCCTTCCCTGCCATTCTAACTGAGATTTAGTACAAATCTAATCCTAAGGTTAGGATTTCCTGTTGTGTATCTGTGCCACGCCTTAGAACACAACAACTTTACATTACTTTGACAGGCTTAGTGGACTCTATAGTGCCCAACTCCAGACCCTGGTCTTTACTCAGACAATCCCTATCTTATATTATCATGTTAGAACCCATCCTGTGGTGAGCATTACCCACTGGCCCAGCAGTACCCTGTCCTGAGTCACCTAATGCCTCTAACTATGCCTGGCTTCCTGAAAGACACCCTAAAGCTACTTCAGTCTCTTATTAGCATTGTGAGCTAACTTGGATAAATGCGGGCAGCTGGGCCAACCTTAATATCAGTCATCTAATAAATAGTTGATATTCTGAATCCTTTCCCTAGTTTGATTCTAATTAAGTGAAGAGCAAAAAAATAATACTGTTACCATATAATATTAATTCCTATAGTAAAATATAGAGACAACAACTTATGGACCTATATCCAGAAGTAGGAAGAAGAATCCCAAATTCTTTGGGCCTTGGGCCCTGTCAGACTTTCTACTTCTGATGACAACTAAATATTCTGGACTGCAGGTTATGCCAAAATCACATGTTTCCTGTACTTTTCTAATGTTATAAGGCTTAGGATATCATCTGGTGGATGATAAAATACCAGAGTCTGCAGACATCTGATAACCAGTTTAATACACTAACATCATTATTAAGATGATAGAATGATAAGCAAGGTTAGCTATCAAAAAATCTGCTGCCACTTGGATTGGGGTAGGAAGATATTATATCAATTATTTTTCTGTTGACTGATTTTTGGTTGTCAGAACTTTTGGTTCTTCTCTCAGACCTGGCAGTCTGATTACAATTTGCTTTATTGGGTAGTTGAGTGATCTTAGTCATTGTGTTAATAGTTAGCTTGTATGGCAACAAGCATTACTTGCAACATCTGGTATTCCTTGGCAAGGCAACGGCTAGCAATGTCCAAGGGAGGCAACTTCCAAGTGGCTTTCTATACAGGTGACTTTCTAGTTCTTTGAGTACTGACAATGATCTTCAAACTCGGATATCTTCTTCTACTGTGAAAAGGTTCTACAGTAGGATCTTGGTATTATTGTCTGCCTTCCATTAGTCCAATGGAAGGGCTTTTATAGAGCCAGCGCTCTCTTGCCAGGATAAGATCATCTGGTTCATCTAACTCTTGCTTGGTAGTCTTTTCACCCCCAGACTGCCAGCATCAACCCCCCAGAGTTAGGCATCCATGCAAGGGCATGGGATTCCATATCATAGTACCCTGCGCTGGGTACTAATTGCCATAGAGTGATACATAATCTATTAGCATGCCAACAGTGGTGGCACTAATTTATGACTCTATTTTTAGCGCATGACACTTTGTTCCTGGGCAACCTTTCTTGCATTGATTTGCAATGGCACTAGCGGTTTGCTAGTGCAAATTGGACTCATTCTTTTTGATCCTTGGGGAAACCCATAATAACTAACCTGTTGGTTTACTAGAGTATTCCGGAATAACTCTAGCCAATTGGAAACTAGTTGTAATTGGAGTCTATAGTATTCCCAGTTGTTCTTGTAATAAGTGATCTGAACCTACTTCATGAAGGCTTCTCAGATCAATTAAGCCTGCTAGTAATATTGGAAGCTTCTCCAATAGATGGCTTGGCAGGCTGCTAAGATATTCAAGGTAGAACAAAGTCAGTATAAATTCCTGACATTGGTCAAATTTGATCCAGCTATAATGTTCTTGATATGTAAATTTTTTAACTTTGCAACAATAAAAAATTAAAAATAAAAAATATATAAAATGTATTCTATAAAAATTCTTCCTTAGCCATTTTTATATTTTTATTTTATAATCTGGCAGTGAAATTTAATTTAATTGGTTTCTAAAAAGCAAACTTTTAAAATTAAGCCTCTTAAATACAAAAAATTGAATTAAAAATAATTATATGTGTAAATCATAGCCTTTATTAGTAAATGAAATATGTTTAAAATTTTGATTTATTGTAAAGCTAAAAAACACTTATGAAGAAAATTATAGTTGGATCAAATTTGTCTGAAAATAAGTTGACAGAAAAATAATTGACAATATATTCCTGCCTCCTGGATTGAGTGATGCATCCAAGTGGAATATTTTATCATTTCACTTAAAGAAAAATAAATTTGAAATGTGAAAGACAGCTATCTCTTACTTGGACTTGTATTTATATTTTTAATTTGAATCATATTGCTTTAATTTTGACCAATATGATAGCAAATTTGAATATTCACTGTATATTTGTTATTGACAATTACATCAACTCAAGTATTTAAACCCAAGCTTATCACAATAAAGACCATATTGGTATTTTTTTAAATATTTCACATTTTTAAATCATCCTTACACAAAGATCTATTTTATTTGGTCAATTCAATCCTTAACAGAGTTTAAATGTTGTGATGGTTTTTATAAGGTTCCCTGTGCTAATACAAATTTATTATAATTTATGCTTATAAATTATGTGAATTGATGAATGAATCTCTTGTGCACCTTTATGATTTATTATGCCAAAACTGTACATTATGTCATTGAGATTTGGCATGATTTTAGTAGTATAAATAGAGGCATTTCCCTCTATTTTCATCATCACAGTTATTGAATAAAACTTCATAAATGAAACTGCACCTTGTGTACTTTGGCTTATTTAGTAGAATATCCAATAATATAAAAGTATATTAAACAATATGTTGCTTCTCTTCAAATTTTAATCCACACATTCTAAAGTTGGATAAGCTACACAGGTAAGCCACTTTGTAACAGTTAAATAAATGATTTGAAAATCAAGTAATTAAATATATATTTATTAAAGCCCAAGTGGCTTATATTCTCATTTTACATAATTTAGAGCACTCAACCGAATTTAACCTTTAAACTTTCAAAGATGTAAGGGATTGAATGTAAGGATGAGCCAAATCGAGCTTTTGGCTTGGTCATCAACTTTTAAAAATAAATTTACAGAAAATCAATTCAGTCAAATCCCTTACGGCTTGAGCCTTACTCAAGGCGACATTGCATTTTTTAAAGGGAACAAGATTTTATTTGAGTTCAAAGAAGGCGTTAATTGAGGCAGCATTACAGATAGACAAACCCGCTTTTATATATATTGATGATAATAAATATATATTTTTTATTTTTGTTTTGCTTTTATTTATCTTCTCATGTTTTAAAGCCTAGTGTAAAATTTTGTGGTGCATCTTTTCATACTAATTTTACACATTTTAATCTGTAAAATCCTGCATTATCTTAAATAATGCCATTGACCTATTACATATGGAGGTTACTGTACAATTGATGTAGATCGATAACGCCGGCTTTGAAGTGAACTAAAGTAGTAATCCTATTCTAACAACAACGGGTGGATGAATTAAAGGTATTCTAAAACTGCCAACGTTCCATCCTTCTGGGGCCGGCACGTTGCAATTTTAGCCCTGTCAAACAAAATCAAAATAGAATTATTAGGAAGTTACCTAGAGGAGAGAATAATAATCGTCAGAGCCACAGATACAACATCAAATCGTTCGCTCCGAGTTATCGGAGTGTATCTGTCGCCTCAACACGAAGAGAGTACAATACAATGGCAAACACTAGAAGAGATCCCTATCACCGATGACACTGTAGCGGGTGGTGACTGGAATACATGGACAGCCAAATGTAGAGATGCATTCCCAATCAGGGAGCGAAATCATCCACACGACTCAACCATGTTAAACTACATGGCTAAGAATGGCTTGATGTTTACGCTAGATGAAGAAAATGACGGACCAGTCACCCTCACTAGATGGGGTACCTGTCCCGTTAATAAAACTACGATAGGCAGCAGACTTGATTTCATTTTAATAGCAGGAGCCTTGGAGAGCAGAACCTCACGTTCCATAGTATGCCCCTCCAACGTGAGCGATCATATGATAGTGAAAGTCACAATATGCACAAGTAAGCGCCCAAAACTAAACTGGAGCATAGCCCCCAATACGCTGCGTGACCCTGAATGGGTCAAGGAGATGTCCTTAGAACTCAAGACCTTGATGGGAGATATGGACAAGCAAACAATACTTCACCCGCCTACAAGATGGTCTAAGATCAAAGAGCTCATTCGCTCCTACTCTCAAGCATACGAGAAGCGCAAACGGCTTAGATGGGAAGGAAACCGTAATAAAGCTCGAACACGAGATCAAAGTCCTTCAAAGAACCAGACCGAGATCGGACGCTGCAAAACAGAGCTGGTTGGAAGCTTTTCAGAAAGCAACCACCCGGCTCCGTATATGGCAGACTAAAGACGACACCATCACCCGAACAAACGCTAATTACAAGTTCCAATGTGTAATGGGGACATGTACAAAACTAGGGCTCCAATCCTTGAAATTCTCAAGATTACGCACCCCTCTTTCCGAACTCATGGACACAGATGGAACAGTGACATCAAGCCAAGAACACATGATGCGCATTACAGAAGACTTCTACGCAGCTCTGTTTGCAAAGGACCAGACAGACCACTCGGAATATTTAAAACTAACTAAAATGGCCGAGCCCTTCCTAAAAAGCTGCTCCACACAAGAAAGCTCAAACCTGATTCGTCCAGTCTCCCGAGGTGAATTAATTCGGGCCCTAAAAGATGCACCAAAAGGGAAGGCGGCTGGCCCTGATCAAATCATAGTAGATATATACAAGGCTTTGAACAGGTGTTGCTAGACGAACTAGTCACTTTATTCAATTATTGTCTTACGAATGACAATAATATCCCTGGAGGGAATAAAGTCAATATTTGACTCCTATACAAAAAAGGCGACCCAAAGACTCTTAAGAACTGGCGCCCAATAAGCCTGTCTAATGCCAACTACAAGCTGATCACCAGGATTCTTTCTGACAGATTAATGAAGGTAGCGCCAAAAGTCATTCATCACAGCCAGAAAGGCTTTATGAGCAACAGATATATATGGGACAACACAGACACGGTACATAATATACTGGAACGCCCCGACAGGCAACAGGAAGGCTACCTGCTGTTTCTGGATATGGAGAAGGCGTACGACCGGGTGAGCTGGGAATATCTTGATAAAGCCCTCCCAGCGGTGGGTATCCCCAAGAGATTCCAAGAATGGATCCATACACTATACAGCGGCCTCGAAGCACAGATTATTGTCAATAACGAACTGACCAGCCCAGTTAAAATATACCAAGGCTTAAGACAAGGTGATCCAATGTCGCCTATACTGTTCAACTTTGCTTCCAACATAATGCTGGCAGCGGCTGAAAGCCAGATCCAAGGCATTAGACACCCAGGCCAATGGCCACTACAGGCCCTCGCATTCGCTGACGACACTGTGTTTGGACTTTCGTGTACAAGAGATGCTACACGGTTTGTTGAGATCATGGACCTATATCAGAAAGCATCCAACGCAAAATTAAACGTAGATAAGACAACAGTGATTAGATGCGGCTCTCCGCGTTATCAGCCGCCCAACGGATACTACCCCAGCCCATCGGGCGAGGTCTTCCGACATTTAGGCATTTTATTCACAGACAAGGGGATAGCAACTAACGAGATGGAATCCAAGCTGCTCTCTGACCTGGTAAACAGAATGAGCTAATAGAAATACAAACTACTTGACCTAGACGCAAAGATACAGGCGCTTAATGTGTTTGTATACTCTAAGCTTTGGTACACGGCCCACATTGTCCCCTTCACAAAACACTTCGAAAAGAAAGTAGATACAATTACCCGTACCTTCTTGTGGGGAAGCCCACAAAGGGCTCCTATTGGGTTGCAGCACCTTCACCCACCTAAGATGTCTGGAGGCCTTGGACTTCAACACGTAGCAGTCAAAGCAAAACACATGCGAGCAAAGGGTTTCCTGGACTCCATCGAAGTCTACTTCCGCAGCCCAGCGCTAGGTAGAGCATTCAATATGATGGCATCTGTATCAGGGGGACCATTCACCACGAACTTCCTTCGCATATGGATGCTCAAACATAAAAAACTGCGCACCCCACATACCTGCCCACCTTTCTGGAAAGAAGCATGGAGAACCCTGCGACAAGGAAAGTGGTCCATTAACGCGCGCGTACTCTCAAGTGACGACAAAGCAAAACTCAGAGCCTTTGAAGTCTTTTACCACAATACAAGCGAAAACTTGGAAAAAGGAAGAGTATCGATAGAAATAATTAAGACAAAATACCCGGCGTTCATAAAAGGCATAGAGACCAAAGCAGATACATTCCAAGAAATCCGCAAGCGCCCCCCCAGACCTGAACGCCCTAGACTATTTATTGATTGGTCCCAAGAGGGCCGAGACGTATCGATAGCACTACGCGACTTCATAAATTGCATGAACTGTAGACTGGTGATATCGAGACATCGAACAACCACTTGGAAGATAATGCATAGAGCCTTCAAAACCGATACGCATAGCGGACCTAACTATCCGTATAAAGGATGTGATATCTGCGGTAACAATACGGCCAGCGTGGATCATAGATATTTTTTATGCCCGTCCAGCCAGGCCATATGGAGGCTCATATACGAAGCTATTGGGATTAAAAACCCCAAATCCCTGACAGAAGACATTTTCTTCTGCAGGACTCTCCACAGCTTCCCACTCCAACTTAGATCTATCCTGTACCATAGTGCCTTGTGGACCATTCATGCGGCCCGCAAAGCAAAAGTATGTAGGGATAAACCTATGGTTCCTCGTCTAAGCGTAATGGGTTACAAGACTACAGTGGACTCAACATTGGATAGAATATCCAAGCTTTCCAAACTGATCTCTGGTGGGAAGAACCAAGTTAAAGCAATACTTAATAAGAGATCTTTGGTTTACAGAGATTTCAACACGGGCCGCCTAGCTTTCAGTTGGCTCCCGACTCCAAGTCCTGTCTCAGGATGAGTCTTTTTCTTATCGGGCGACCCCAGATGGTGATCCCCCTTGTCCCCCCCCAAAAAAAAATTCTCCCAAATAAAAGTTTTTTTACCAAAAAAAAGGATGAATTAAAGGTATTCGAGGTTCCAGTGATAAACGTCTATGGTTCGATTCTTGTAGAGAACTTAATTAATAAAATTGAGGCTTCTTTAGAATCACTAGATTATTTCTTTCAAAATTGGTAGACTAAAGGCCTCTAGTGGTGTCCTCTCTATATCAGAATTAAATAAGTTAATTATAACGTCTCTCCAATGAGTACCCCTGAGTACATTTCCACTTTTTTGGTTGATAAATACTAATTTAAAAATGCGAATGTCCTGGTTACTTTTAAACCACTTCTTTATTTTAGTTAATGAGGTACAGGCTAATTTGATTTTTTACAATCATCTAATTCAACCCCAATGGAAAATCAAGTCTCTTTGATATACTTTTTTAAATTATAACTATACATAATGATTGCTTCTAACTTATTTGTATAATTAAGATAAACTCTTACATACAGGGTGTTACTTTAAGTACTATACCGTTTTTAAATATGCATGTTAACCGATTTTTGTACAACCCAGTTTGATTTAAAATATTTGATTTATATTTGCACCTTTACACAGTGATAGAAATTCCACTATGCTTGTATATGTTTAGATTATCAGAACCGAGCTAATAATTATATCTTATCAGATAAAATATTTATATTGCTTATATACTAATTTATACAAAAAAGTCGTTTAAAAAAGTTTACGAGATTCTTTATATATATTTTTAATTGTAGTGGTTTTCAAAGCTGTGAGGAAAAACAAAAACAAGCCATCATAAACAAAATAAACTTAGCTTTAAATGAATTCCAGGTACCAGTGTAAAATATACACTCAACTAGTAGGGTTGAAATTTTGAAAGAAAAACAACTCAACATCACAAAGGAACCTAGATCATAGAAGAATATGATCAAGGTACAGCACAAAATAAAAACTCAAACAAAATAGTATAGTTTTATGTATATATGATCACTATGTAATTCAGTGATAAAATTAACTCAGGTTTGGAAAGTTGTCACTAAAACCAAACTAAAGTACAATGTCAACCCAATCCACAAACAAAGTTACTTAATTATTTGGAGAAGTGGTATGTATACAAGCATGGTACCTATCTCTCTAAAACAAGATACATAATCAGAAACATTATCCAAGATCATATTTTTCTGACTATCTACTTTTGGAGTAAAAAAGAAGTAAAATGACATAAAAAAATTACTTTGTTCTAAAAATTTCATGTACAACCAAAAATGACCATTTTAGGTATGAAAAGCAGATACCACATCATTTCCAATCACCATTTTTCTAACAAAGTTATTTTCAACACCTTAACTTTTAAACTCTTATTCCCAATGCAAATAGTAAATTATATTTATAAATCATATTTTTGACACTTTGAAAATAAAAAAATAAAAAAATTAAAAATAAAAATTAAAAAAAATAAAACTTTTAAACTAATGTCGTGTATATACTTCTGGGAAGTATAATAAACAAGATAAATGGGAAATTAAGAAGAGAAATGCTATTTTATTGGATATGAATATAGGGTAATATGTAGTATCATTGAGAGTCACATACTGTCCATGTACATCATGGAGGTGATGGGGCTTATCTAAGTAATGTTCCTCTTAAGTCATCAGGATTATTCAAGTTGTGTTCCATTTAGGATCTGGATTATTTGATCCCTGTAATAGATGGTCAACTGATAGTAGTGCCACTGATTCACTGGCTGGTCAGTGAGCCATTCAGTGACTCATTTAGTGATCTACTCGGTGTGTTATTTCCCCAAGAGGGAGTAATTGAAGATGTTGCAATATCTCTCCTTGGGGTGCTGGAAGGCAGAGCCTTGGGGATTTTCTTAAGAGTATTGGGGATACGATCTTGGTATTGATCTAGTTTGGCGTTAGGGACAGGGAGTCTGGAATTTTGTTGGGAAGTTCTTGCTTTATATATGCAGAGTTGGTCATGGTGCATACATTTTAATTCAGTTCAGGCTCCAATTTCCTTGATGAGGTAGGTATTGCTGGGCTTGACTTCCATGACAATGCCTGGTCCACGTAACCCTGGTTTCAACTTGTGCTGATTGTGGTGACAACCCAGATTTTGTCCCCAACTTGGAATCTTTCCTACTGTAGTGAGATTGCTTCTCTCTCAACTCTTTTGTGTTCCATGTCTTCTTGGTCTTTTCTAGTGTGTTGTATGTTGGGGTCACTGTTATCTGGCACCTTTTTGGGCAGAGGTAATTATGGTCCTGCAGTTGTACTAACAAGAGCAGGTTTTTGTCCATAGACAAGTTCATAAGGGCTTTTGCCTGTGTTACAGTTGACTTGTGTTCTACAGACTATGAGTGCTGTTGGCCGCATGTCAACCCAGACCTTTGGATTGTTAGCAGATAACTTACTGAGGGCTTCTACTAGCAAGCTGTTTAGTTGTTCTACTTGTCCATTTGCTTGAGGGTGATATGGGCTGGCTGTGATGTGTTTTATTCCGTTTTTGGGAAGTTAGATGTTGGTGTCAATGGCCTTAAGTTTGGTGCCTCCATTTGTGATCAGAAGGTCAGGTTTCCTGAACTTGGCTATTATCTCTTTCCCAATAAACTGTCTCACATCATTGCCTTTGTGTTCCTTTGTAGCTTGTGCCACAGGCCACCTGGTTGCATAGTTGATATGTAAAGTCTCAAGGCCTGGGGCAAATTATTATAAACTAAAGCCTTTAAAGCAATAATGTTTATATTAGTTAAATATAAAAAGATAGGTAGAGTTCACAATAGTAGCTGAATAAAGGCTCCTAAGAGTTTATATGAGGTAAAATAAGGACTAAGACAGTTTATTAATCCTAAGAAAATAAAGTAAAGCCCAGTCCTAATGACTGATGCTTTAGTTAAAAAGCCAATTTCTAGGTCAGGGAAATGATCACCACTAGCTGATGGATTAAAACCATTCACAATCAAATTGTGAGTACCACTGTAAAAACTTCCTAACTGCTGAAAAATATAGTCAAATGGTATCATGGATCTAAGATGGAAAATGCAAAGGTAAATAAAAGAAACACAAGCCACAAAACCTAACAAGTATCTTTTTTGAGGTGCAAGCCAAACAATATCAACTTAAGTTGAGACTGAGTAAAACTCAGGCTTTTATTCAAGTCTGGGTTTTTGAGGTAAAGATAAAGGGTATGGGGACTAACCAAAGGTAGTTAGTTGGGTTTAAGGAATGAGGGCCAACCACAAGCACATGTTTACAGGTATCTTAACTTAAAATAGTTAAAGCAAGGTAAAGGGGAGAACAGGGAAGCCAGTGGTTAATTGTATTGCTTAAACCAGGAAGAGCAGAGGCAGAAGAATGAGAAAACTTAGTCCAAGGCTTCTGGTGTAAGCAGGAAGGGAATCAGAGCAAAAGCAAAAAGGTAATTGATCTTGGACTTGTTTAAACTAACCTAGTGCATAGGTACTGGGTTCAAATTTTTTTGCAAAGGAAAGGTAAGTTTGAAAAAGAAACTAACCGTTAATTTTAGGTTAATTTGAACCAGAAAGTAAGGAAATGAGGAGGGTTACACGGAGGGATTAAAATCTTGAAGTTCTTAAACTAAAGAATAGTGAAATGAATCAATTATAGTAAAGTGAATACTAGCGTCAGAAATAAAATAAAAGGAGAATCCTGACATAATAGTTGTTATGATGTACTTCTTGCCCTTGCTCTCACCAGGCATTGGTCCCACAATATCCAACAACCATACCTTGAAGGGTTGTGTGATAGATACAGGTACTACTGACTTGGGTGTTGCCTTGGTTTGGGCAAACTTCTCACAGACTTTGCATTGTTCCAGGATCTCTCTGATATCATCTAGCATGTTGGACCACTAGTAGCAGCAACTGTGCTAAGTTCAACTCCCTGGTACTTGACACCTTGTTGAGTACCAGGGAGTCAAGTGTCACATATCTGAATCTATTAGTATTTTTGGCTTAACTGATTTTAAGCTAATTTTTACTAGTAATATAGGGGTTTGAAACCAAAAACCAAGGTTAAATTTACTTGAACTTGACTCCATTTAATAATTTGGTTAGCTAAATTATCAAATTAAGGGGTAATTTATTAGTAAATTTACTAATAGAAATGAAAAAACCTGTGTCTGACACTCTAAAACAAAAAGTGACCAGTTTGACACTTTTTAAGCCAAATTTTAATTTTATTAATAAAATACATATGCACTTATATAAAATTTGTTATTTAATATTATATTTTTATTATTAGCATCCATATTTGTCAATTAGGCTCCCAAGCACCACTATACTGGATTTAGTGGTATAGACATTAATCAAACATACCACTTGTTTTACATTATGTCATTCCCGGGTTTGTGGATTAAGTGGTGCCACATGAATTAAGCCCAATTTATTAAGAGATTTCATATGTACTTTATAAAAAATGGAAACTTGAATCCCCTCTGTTTGACTCTATCCACCTGCCACACAATTGGCTTTGGATTTAACTAATCAAAGGCTCAGAATTAAGGCCAAATCAATATGTGACACACTATGAGCGCCACTTGACACTCATCCACTTGACACTTTAACTTGGGGATTAGTACAGAGAGCTTATTAACATTTTAACCAACACTATGGTAATTAAGTCACTCCCAGCTCCTCACAGCATAACTTAAACACTAATAAACACATTCCTACTCATTTACTTTTTTAACTTATGTTGTATTTTTTATTTTTAAGCATATGAAACTGCCTTGCTTTTGGGTTAACTTTTGAACCTGTTTTAAATTTAAGCAAGTTTTATATGTAAAAAACATAGTAAATTTGATTTTTCTGCTCAACTCTGGCATACTTGACAGTGAGAATTCAGCTTTTCCCAGCTGATTGACAGTACCAAACTTGACACTTTACTATATTTTGAATTTTCAACTCCTAATAAAAAAATCCACATGATATTTTTTTAATTTTTTTCAATTATAATCTACTACTTTTCCTGCTACTCTCCATATAATTTATATATATTTTTTGATTTTTAATTATACTTTTACATTGATTTAGCACTAAGATGCTATGCTGAACCTAAAATCTTTGATGCTTCATCATAAATTCACTTATTTTCTATGTTTTAACCTTTATATCTATACTTTGAGTTTCTATTTTGCTTCTATTTACTTTGCTATATTTTTTTCTTGATATATAAAGCTTTATTTGCATACTTTTTATTTAACTTTTACTTTGCTTTACCTCTGTGCTTATATATTTCATACTTTTTTATTTATAAAACTAAGCTTTTCTTTAGCTAAGATCATCCAAATCCAACAGCCTACCAAGTGCCAAGCCTCCAAGGGCTCCAAGGAACCAGTCACCACCCCCAAGCGTGTCAAGAAGCCTGCAAAGGCAAAGCCTTCAACTCCATCTCCTCCCCCCTCCTCCCTCATCTTCAACTTCCTCCCCCAATTCCCCAAAAAAAGTGATGACTCCCTCACTGACCACTCTTTTTACAAGTCAGAGGCCAACTCCAAAACCACCAAGGAGCGCCATACCAAGAAGTCAAAGGCTGCCAAGGAGCCCATCTCTTCTTCTGGTAAGAAAAAGGAGGCATCCAAGCAGGCCTTGAAGAACCCTTCCCCTCCCCCTCCTGATGGCTCTCCCCCCTCCCTCATCTGACCCACAGGATGAGCCTGAGGAATATTCCAAGAAGTTCAAAGCTTCTGGTCATGTGGCTTGGAATCCACTGGCCATCCACAATATCTGCAATGTAGACAGAGAGTTCAAAGTCCCTAAGCGCTTCCCCCGTTTTTCCCCATCATGTCAGTAAAGGGCAGCCCTGGCTATGTTGCTGACAATTACATTTTCAATTGTAATAATCAAAAGCGCGCCACCAAGAGCAAGCACTTTGTATGTGAGGATAAAACTTGCAGGCCCTGGCTAAACACCAAGGGATGGGAGCAAGTAACTGCCAAGAAGGGGGAGCACTCTTATGAGCCCCCAATCACCTTATAACCCAGATGCTAAAATGGTACCTTGTCCAGATGATCCCAACATCCTCTCACCTCTGGGAATCTGATCTGGCTATAAAGGCCCTGCAGCATTTAAAACCCAATAATCTTAAGTTGGTACCAACCCAGGAACAGTTGGTTAAGTTCATCAGCAATAAATTTATTGCTGCCAATCCCCCTCCCCCCAAGGCCTTGGACATCCCCTCAGAGCTTACGCTCACCTACAAGCTCAAGCAGCTTCCAAGTGGGGAGCTCTTCCTCCTTCACAACAATGGGCCCGGCAGCAATGACCACATAATCTGCTATGCCACTCAGCAGAACCTTCTGGAGTTAAAAGGGGCTTCAACCTGGCTAGTTGATGGTGCCTTTGCCACTTGCCCCCGGATGTTCAAACAGCTCTGGATGATCCATGCCCATATTGACATCCAGGTGATTCCTTTCAATTTCTTCCTTCTCCCTGGGGCCACTGAGGCCATCTACACCCGTACTTTATCCATCTTTTGCCAAGAGCTTTCCATCCTTCCTGACAACAACAATGCCAAGAAGACCCTCCTACACCCACGCCAACCCTCCTGCTGCTGACAAGGACCAGGCCACCCTGGACTTGGAGGAAAAGTTAAGGCTGAGAGCTCTGGGGCCTCACATTTGCATCATGGACTTTGAGCCTACTCAATTCAATGCATTTAAGAAGCTGTTCAGTGGGAAGGTGAATGGGTGCCACTTCCACTTCCGCCAAGCAGTTGCTTGGAATGTGCAGGCCCATGCTGATCTTAGTAGGTTGAGCTGGAGGGACACTTTGAACACCTGCAAATTTGTGCTTGTACAATTTAGTGCCTTGGCTTTTTTAAAGCCAGAGCACACTGCGCAGGGGCTCAAGGTTCTCTCAAAGGATCCTTACATAGTAAAGCACTCAGAGTTTAAGCCTTTCCTTGAGTACTTCAAGCCCCAGTGGATTGGGAAGGTTGTCACGCAGAGGCGAGGCAAGGCCCGTGCCAAGGCCAGCTGGAACATGTACCGGGCGGCTGTCAACGGGGAGCTGAAGACCACTTTGGCATTAAAGGCTTATCACAAGCATCTTAAAGCCAACTTTGGGCTTCATCCAAAGTTCAATAAGTTCTTCTCCCTCCTGCAGCATGAGCAAGAGAAAACCATCTCCAAGCTCAGAGATCTTGCCAACCGCGTCCCCCCATCAAGCCTACAACCTGCTCCACCCTCTTCACCAAGGCCATCCAGGGTGCAGCCAAGCACAATTATAAGGCCTCTGAGCTTAAGCAGCAGCTTGAGCTAATTTCCACTGCCCTCCTGGAAGGGGCTAAAATGAAAAGGATGAAGAAGGATGAAGAGTAAAATTGCTTGCTTGGTTACATGATTTTTACTTTTAACTTTTAACTTTTTAGCTTTAATTTTTACTTTTAATTTTTGATTTTTTGATTTAATTAGATAGCACTGATTATTTTATGTATACATGGCAAGTTTGAGATGAATATTTATAGTCAAAAGTGATTGAGATATCTTAATTTTTGTTAAATTACTAGTAAAACATAAAATATTCACATTTGTACTTATATGAACTATATCAAATAAAATTATATTTCTTGATATTTAGCATAACCTTTATTGTTGTGCTTATGTTTATTCTTGGTTCATTGGAATTTTATTTTTTATGGTAATCAAAAATATTTTTATAATAAAGAGTGTAAATTAAATAGTGAAATTAGAAACATTTGCTTATTTCTCCTTAATTACATTAGTTAAGATACACTTTTTTATTGCATTTTTGAGTTCTCTGGGGTCACGTTAGTATAATATAGCTGTATGGCTTAATTTTTTATATTAAAAGCTTTCAGTGCATCAAGATCTGTTAATTAAAAAAGGGTCAATTTCCAGCTGTTGATCAGGGAAAAAGCTGAATTCTCACTTTAATATAGTGTTGAGCACCATTAAGTCAATCACCAGGGCACCAAACTTACCACAGTTGCCCCAGTAGCATGTCTTGAGAAATTCATGCAAGTTTCTGCTATGGGTGTGTCCCAGGTCTCTGTGATATTGGAGGACTGTGTCAATCTTTTGTGTTGACGGGACATAAGGTACAGTGTCACCACTTGGAAGTATTTGGTGCAAAGTGCCATATATGTTTTTGAACAGATTTTTGTTCTTAAGGACCTTCTCTTGGATGTCTATTGGTGTGCCAGGTGGGAACCCTTCCTGGAGATTCCCCATGATTAACATGGGCCAGTCAGGGTTGCCATCAGCGCAAAAGACATGTTTGCTGTATACCCTTGACAGGGCATCTGCAGTAAGCATTTCCTTGCCTGGCTTGTTTTTGATTTGCATGGGGTATCTCTGTATGAGACTCATCCACTCAGCTTGTCTTCTTGACAGGTGCTGTTGTGTTTTAAAGAATAGTAGCAACTTGTGGTTGGTGAGTACTTTGATGTTTGGCTCCTTCCATATAGCATCACCATTTCATGAGATAATGTATGATAGCTACCAACTTTTTATTGTGTATGTGATATCTTTGTTTGCCGTCAGATAGCTTCCTTGACTTGCACGCCATGGGGAGGAAGTTCTTTTCTTCCATTTGGATACATAGTACTCCTCCTATGGCGTAGTCAGATGCGTTGATTTCTAACTCATAGATTCCCTTGAAATTTGGGTATTGAAGGATAGGGGTGGTAACCATACATTCTTTTAGTTGACGGAAGTGCTGGTCTTGCAGTGGCGTCCAGACAAACTTGGTTGTTTTTTCCGTAATGGCAGACAGGGGGCTGCTAGGGCACCCCAATCAGGGATGAACCTTCTTACATAGGCTACCATTCCAAGAAATGTGCAGAGTTCACTCTTGTTTCTTGGGGCTGGCATTCCAGTTATGGTGCATACTATCAAAACAGCAGGCTCAACCCGCCAGCAAGGTTCTAAGCAAGCAGGTTTGTGACCCGCAATCTAATTGCCTGGTCACTCAAAGCCAGACTAGAAAGTCAACTCAAATTGCCAAATCCAACAACATGAACAAATGCTGATCCCTTATGATGGATACCTTGTTTTGGCGCTTGACTCATTACCAGGATCAAGCCACCCCCTTCACCATCCAACTGTTTGATTAACACAATCATGTTCCTGTTATCCTTGATTAACAATGACTATATAATCACTATCTCTCAATAAAGAATATTATCTAGTTTCTAATATTTTCCTTTGTGACTCTGCTAAAACAGCACAGTTACAACATTGGTAGCACAGGTAGGTTTTCCATCCTACCTCATCTTGTAAAATTCTGCCTGTTGCCTGTACTTGCCGTAGCCAACAAATCCTTGACAGAATCATGTCTGGGCTTCCGCTGGACTGGACCCTGTACACCCCTGGTGCCAAGATACCTGATAGCTTTTTCCTGTACCAGAACACAGTGATTTCACTACCCATCTTCAATGCCATGTCTGCACAAGGGTTCTTCCAGACAACCACCATCATTCCGCAACCAGCCAACAAAAACACTATGTCTGCCTATGTAGCCCAAAGACTAAAAAGCGCTGCCTTGGAACCTTTTGCCAGGGCCAACAACAACAAAGCTGCCACATGGATCCAGTCCTCTCAGAGAAAGCTGGCCCAGATGGAATGCCCACAGCAATTTTGGATTATAGAAATCTCCATTCAACTGACCCACAACACTGGCACCTGGTGCAACAAGTGGCACAAAGAACATGCCAAGAAGAACTGGGATACCTTCAAGCAGGACTTTCTGGAAAGGTTTGTGCTTAAGGACACAGCGCTCATGATCATACACCAAGTAAAGAACCTAACCCAGACAGGCACTGTGAAGTAACTCACCCGCGCCTATGAGGAACTCTGACTTTGTGCACCCTCTGACATGGCCTTTGACACCTCAGCTACACATCTCATGTACTATGACGCCCTTAAGCTGCATGTAATGAGGCACATGAACCTGTACCAGGTGACCAACATGCAAAGCCTGTACTGCAAGATGGATAAAGTGGAACAAACATCCAACGCCCTTCATAAGACACAAACTGAAAAACAAGAGAGACCCAAGGATTCTCACACAGGCAGGTACTCCACTCAACCACCCCTTTGAAGCAACAGGAATAACACCAACCATAAACCCATAAGCTTAAATGGACATGGGAGTGGGAGCAATGGCCAGTCAAATTGTACTTATTTCTGTATCACCACCACACAAGGCAATCAAGACAAGGGAAAAGCCTGGGGAGACATTAAGCAAGCCAAGCTCTCCCCACACAACTCCTGACTCACCAAATGATGAGTATCAACCTGAGGACGTGGACCAATGCCCAATGATCCAAATACCCTTGGAGGACCCAGTACTGTACACCATTGCCAGACATCCTAATAAACTGATGTCCTATCCTTTCTGTTTTTGCAGTTACACAGGCTTGGAACTCCTGGACTTGGGCGCAGATTGAACCCTAGTCAACAGCAGCTTTGTGGACAATTTTAAGCTAGCCACTAATCCTTTGTGGATTAAAAACATGGTTTTAGCTGATGAACATCACATCACTGTGACAAGGGAAACTGCCCCCTTCTCTGTCATGCTTGAGAATCTACACTCCACCATCCAAGGCCCCGTCATTGACTTTCCAAAGCTTGATATTGTACTGGGGTTGGATTGGTTTCAAAAGAATAATCCTCACATGGACTGGGCGACCTCAGTATTGACCATTAAGCGTGAAGGTGTCAACCACCAGATCTACCCTGACTCAGTGGACCAATTCCTATGCAATCATGTCTTTGTGCGCATCACAGAGACCCTGGACGCAAAAGGAAACCCTGAAGGCAATTGATTGGGACTCCTTCCAGTACAAGATCATACACTTCAAGGACCACCAGGATACCTCCACACCTCAGTATTGCAAACTGTGGCCTGCCATCCAGAAATCTTTAAGGAAGCTCTACCCAGGTTGTCCCCAGAGAAACACATTCAACACTCCATCCAGCTCAAAGGAGCTGTACCCAAAGCATGTCCTATCTACAGGATGACCCCAAACAAAGACAACACCCTATGCACCTACCTCAAGGATGCATTGGAGAAAGGACTTATCTGCCCCTCACAGTCTCCCTTTGGGACTGCCATATTCTTTGTGGCCAAGAAGGACAGTACCTTGCGTCTGGTCACAGACTACCAAGCCCTAAACAAAGTTACCATCAAGAATTGTTATCCACTACCACTTATTGACAACCTCTTTGACGCCTTGGGAGGAGCCACAGTCTTCTCCAAGATTGACCTAACCGCAGGCTACAACCAGATTTATATTAAGGAGGAAGACATCCCCAAAACAGCCTTCCACACTAAATACGGCCCCTATGAGTATGTGGTGCTCAACTTTGGCATGGCAAACGCCCCCTCCACCTTTGTGACCTTAATGAACAAAGTGTTTGCTCCGCACATAGGCAAGCATGCCCTAGTCTACCTAGGCAACATAGCTTCTACAGCCCCTCAGTTGAACAGCACCACAAAGACCTAGAGGCAGTCTTTGCTACCCTGGTGCAACACAAACTGTTGGCCAAGCCCTCCAAGTGCCAGTTCTTCTGCAAGCAATTACCTTTCCTGGGGCACATAGTCTCAAAAGACGGCATCAAACCCAACAGTCAAAAGATACAGATCATCTGCAAGATGCCGCCACCCAAGGATAAGTCAGAACTCTGTACCTTCTTGGGGATGGCTGCCTATGTACGCCGCTTCATACCTGACTGTGGCGTTTTGACTGCCCCCCTTATCCACCATAACAGGCGCCAAATCCAAGTTTGTGTGGACCCCTAAAGTTACCTCTGTTTTAGACGTCTCAAAGAGAAACTCATGACAGCTCTCATCCTGAAATACCCCAAACATGACAGGGAATATCAAATGAAAATCAACACCTCAGACACATACACTGGGGGAGTACTACAAATCAAAATAATAATGGTGACTTCCTGCCTGTAGCCTATGAATCACAAAAGTTGACAGATGGCAAGTGTTGATACCCTATCTGCAACAACAAACTGCTGGCCATTGTACACTGCCTAGTCAAATAGTGTTGTTATCTAGAATAACAGGAAGAATTCACAGCATTGACTGACCACAAGTTGCTCATATACTTCAA
This sequence comes from Entomophthora muscae, assembly GCA_014839935.2. Lineage (NCBI taxonomy): Eukaryota > Fungi > Entomophthoromycota > Entomophthoromycetes > Entomophthorales > Entomophthoraceae > Entomophthora > Entomophthora muscae. The sequence goes on along the minus strand of QTSX02000032.1, from coordinate 431,957 downwards.
AACCCAAGCAAATCTATCTTGTTGTCAAGCCTGCTGGATGGAACTCTTGGAAAGATTCAATATGCTCATACAATACAAACCTGGTCCAGAACTTGCCATGGCGGACACCCTCTTGCACCTGTATGTCTGTGCCACAAGAGGAGAAAATGGGCTCAACTCAGACTGGCCCCTCTTGGTACTACAGACAAAAGACAAGGGCTTCCCCCTGGCACAACCAATATAACAAAGGAAACAGTCATCAAAAACAAACACCTATTTGCCGCCGTGTATGGAACCTTACACCAAAAAATGTCTGATGGTACTACCATTCCTTATATCTCCACACACCAGCAAGTGGACACCATCCTATGACATCACAGAGACCTAGGACACACCAAGAGCCACAACCTATATGAGTTCCTTAAACACAAGGTCTGGTAGTCAACCCTGTATTGTGATATTCAAGAAGTCCTAGACCAATATGAAGTGTGTAAGAAATTCACAAAAAGCAAAGCCCCACCAAAATCAGTACTACCCATCTGCACACAACTGCCCTTCAAGGTGTGGGCCCTAGACATTGTTGGCCCCATGCCAGGGAAACACAACAATAAGAAATAATCCTCACTGGTATAGACTTCACTACACAATGGCCAGTAGCCCAAGCAGTAAAGGCGCACACTGGCAATGATGTGCAGTAGTTCATAGGGAGAGAAGCAATCAGCAAGTTTGGAAAGCCAGAACTCCTGATAACTGAAAGAGGGAAATAATTAACCTCCAAAGACACCAACATATACTTTGCTAAAAATGGGGTCAAACATACTGTGACAACACCATACCACCCATAGGACAATGGAAGTGTAGAGTGGCTAAATAGCAGCCTTGTGCAAGCCTTAGCCAAGCTCACTGCCAGGAGACCTGATGACTGGTATGAGCAGCTATTGACTGCATTACTTGTGTGCCAAACCCAAGTGAACAGATCCACCAGAAAAAGCCCTTTTGAGTTAGTATACAGCACACAGTTCAATATCATTCAAGCATTGACAGGACCCAAGCTGGAAATTCCAAGCAAAGTCCCCCCGCACTCAGACCCTCAAGTTATAGAGGCCAACAGTAAGCAAACAGAAAAGGGAAACAAGCGTCTGGAAAAACCTTTTGTCCCCATCTCAGATAGACATAAAGTTGGGGACAAAGTTTGGGTCATGAACGTTGATAAAAGCAAACTACAACCCAAGAAAGTAGGTCCAGCAATCATTCTAAAGGTAAACAAAAATAACACTTATCTTGTGCAATGACTTGGAAAGCGCAAAAAAACAAACCCCTGCACCATTATTGCCTGAGACCCTGCAAAGCAAGACAAAAACAACACAAAACTTCCCTGCCTGCCACAGATCAACAGCTAGTCCAGTATGGCACCTGGGCTCCTGACAACCTCCCTGACAACTTACCCCCAGAGGAGGCCAACCTTCAGTTGGAGGGGGAGTTTCAAAACAGCAGGCTCAACCTTCCAGCAAGGTTCTGAGTAAGCAGGTTTGTGACCTGCAATCCAACTATCCCGTCACTTGGAGCCAGACTAGGAAGTTAACTTGAATTTCCAAATCCAACAACATGAACAAATGATGATTGCTTATGGTGGATACCTTGTTTTGGCGCTTGAATAATTACCAGGATCAGGCCACCCCCTTCACCATCCAGCTGTGTGATCAACACAATCATTTTCCTGTTATCCATGATTTACATCAATTATATAATCATTATCTCTCAATAAAGATTATTATCTAGTTTCTAAATATTTTCCCCTTGTAACTCTGCTAAAACAGCACAGTTACAACAGCACCTTGTCTGGATCTGGTTTGATCCTGTCCTTGCTGATAATGTGACTGAGGAATGGAAGTTCAGTTGAAAAGAATTCACACTTTGATGGTTTTGCAATTAGTTGGTTTTCTTCAAGGGTGAAGAGGACCAGAGGGCTGTCTTCCCAGTGTTTCTTCAAGTTTGGGCTATAAACAATGATGTTGTACAGGTAGATAATTGCTTGTTTTCCAATATGTTTTTGAATACCTTGTTCATGAAGGTCACAAAAGTACTGGGGGAATTTTTCATCCAAAAATTGAGAACAACACATTCAAAGGACCTGTATTTAGTTCTGAAGGCGGTCTTTGGGATATCTTCAGGTTTTACTCAAATTTGGTGATAGCCTACTGTCAAATCAATTTTTGTGAAGATTTGTGACCCCCCAGGGATTCAAAAATGTTGTCAATCAGAGGCAAGAGATACCTGTTCTTAATTGTGACCTTTTTGAGCGCTCTGTAGTCTCTGACTAAGCAGAGTCCTCCGTCTTTCTTTGCCACAAAGAAGACAGTGGCACCAGAAGGCAAATTTGATGGTTGTATGAGTGCTTTTTTGATGGCTTCATCAACATAAGATTTTAGGGCGTCATCTTCTTGTGGCATGAGATGGTAGATAGGGCGTGCCTTGGGTATACTCCCCTTGAGGTTGATTTTGTATTGTATGCTGCAGTCTGGTGGTAACCCTGGTAGGGCTTCTTGGAAGCCAGAGGGAAACTCACTAACTAGCTGATCTCAAATATAGTCCTTTTCACACCTGGCTTCTGTATTTTTGAAGTGAATAGCCTCATAGTACAGGTGTTCCAATTTATATTGCTAGGGTCAGTTTCCTCTTCTGTTTTCATGATTTTCACAAACACATGGTCTCTCATGAGTGTGTCAATATGGGTTGGGTAAACATGGTGATGCACTTTGCCTTATTGTACAATGAAGGTAGCGCTATCCCAATCAATGTGGGGTTTGGTCTTTCTCATCCAATCCAGGCCAAGTATAATATCATACTTGGGGATTGTTATCAGGTATCAGTCTTTGGCAGCCGGCCTGTTGTTTCCAGGGGTGACCCAAGCCGGGATTTTTTGCAGGCACTGCCCACCACAAGAGGGGAGCTAACTTAAAAAGGTAGGAGGCAAACTTTCCCACCCAGGACCACGGGCTGGCAGCCAAGATTATAGTGTCAATTACCCCTGTGAGGTTGATGCACACAATCCCAAAAAGCTTGCCAGAAGAGTTGGTTGGGAGGTCAGGTGAGGAAGCGGGCATAGGTTTTGGGGTCACAGGTGGTTCCATGGGCAGGTTGTGAGCAGGGAGATAGTTGAATTTCCCTCTGAACAACTTGGGTGATGAAAACATCCACAGGCCTTGTTGGTTGTATCTAACTGCAGATTGTATGCAGGCCAAAGGATCAAGTTTGAGTATCTTTTCTAGGGTGTAGTCCTTGTATTCAGATTTCAGAGGGTAGTTGGTAAAATGGACGGATCTGAAGGGTACACCAGGAGGACAAAAAACTGCAGGCAGTGGGGCAGGGGGACCAGGATATCTTGAACTGAATTGGTAGATAGCAAATACAAAATAAGGTAATAGCTGTGTGAGCCAAAATAACATAACCTTATTCAAAAATGACAATAAGTTTTGAGCACAGGATCTATAGGCATATATAGCATCCCACCTCCAAACTTAGTATTTCTCATAAGGGCTTCATCAAAATATTGGGAAAAATACGGCAGGTGGCCAGGAGGCCCAGGTGTAGGAGCTGCAAAATGGCACCTTGGCTGGATGTTCTCTCATTGGTCAGAACATCCAAATTGGTCACTTGATTTCCTTGATTTTTGGCTGTGGTCATAAGGTTGAGCCCAAAGCCTGGGTTTCTCCATGGCAGTTAAGTTTGATTGGTTACTTGAGAGGACTTCAAGCTCATGAAGTTCACAGGGCCACCTTCTCTGCCTCCATTAGGCAATTCAAGAAACTCCTCCTCAGGAATCATCATAATTGAACCTGTACTTATATTCTGACTTCAGGACTTAGCAGGGCCTTCAGCTTGCAGGGGCTTGATCTCAGAAAAACGCAGACAGGCGGGCTCTTGGTCCATAGAGCCAGCAGCCCGTAGGAATTTAAGTTCAGGGTAAGAATCTTGCCCTTGGGCCCGGGTTTTGAGGGGTAAAAAATTGTCAATCCTGACAATTGGTATGATGGGGACGCTGAGCATGGTTTGCATGTCTCCTATTTAGGCGCAGAAAGGTTTTTTCTCTTGGATGACTGGTGTGCTCCTGTTATCTGCCATGATGACCCTCTTGATATTGCTTTGTCTTGTAGGTAGTTTCATGAGGTCAGCAAATTCCTTGTTGACAAGAGATTGGTCTGCTTCAGTGTCAAATAGTGTGGTGCCCTGATATCTGCAAAAGCAGAAAGGATAAGTGAGGAGTTTATTTCCAGTTTGGGCAGCAAACAGTAGAGGATTGTTGGAGGGTACTTGGACCATGGTGATTGAATCCATGTCCTGGTCCCTGTACAAGTCTTGTGAGTTGGGGGAGGGAGGCTCGCCTAAGCACTCCCCTGAGCTTTCCCTCTTTGTTGGTGTCTTTGGTGCTTTCCTGGTTTGCTTGGGCAGTACAATTCCTGTTTCAAGATTGGGTTGTTGGCTTGGTTGTTCTGCTTATTGGGGCAATGGTCCTTCTTGGCTGTAGGACTCTCTTTTTGCTTGATTGAGCATGTATATTGTCAGATTTCTGAGCTGCACATTTTCCCTCCAAGAATACATCTTTGAGGTTCTTGCAGTGGATCATGTCAAACTGACATTGGATATGTGTGGGGAGGCTGTTGTAGAAGTCCAACTGAGGCCCTGGATTGTCAAATTTGATGGTGCTGGGAGCTCAGTTATGTAGGCCTTCATACGCTGCAATGTAGTTCTCAATTGTTCCTGTCATTTTGAAGGTTTGAAGTACTGTCATGATCACCACATTGAAATCCTTCATGGCAAACTTTTCAAGGAAGGCGGCTTTAAACATATCCCACTTTTCATTCTGGTCAGGGTGTTGGTCAAGCCATTCACTTACAAAGCAAGAGGCAGCTCCCATGGCACAGAGGGAGGCTTTTCTGGCCCAGAGTCTGCGGGAGTAGCCTACTTGAGTGAACTTGCTTTGGGTGCTGTTGATCCAGAGGCTGGCACTCTCCTAGTATAACCCTGAAAAGTTCCCAATTTCTGCTGAGTGTAGACATTGAAATACAATGTTGGGTATTTTGGGCTGTTGAGACCCTGTTGTGGTTGGAGTTATGTGTAGCAGTCTGCAGGCTTTGAGAGCATTGTATTATTTGATAGGCACAAGGGTGTTGTTGTAGATGACAAAGCCTGCAGGGACGTCTTTTCCTTCTTTGTAGTCTCTCCATCCAGTAGGGAGTGCCATTTGTTGGGTCTTTTTCTTAGGAGGAATTTTTTCTTTGAGTTGGGTAGGTATGAATAACCTACCTGTGCTACCACTGTAGTGTATATACTTCTGGGAAGTATAATAAATGAGATAAAGGGGAAATTAAGAAGATAAATGATACTTTATTGGTTATGTATATAGGGTAATATATAGTATCTTGGAAAGCCACATACTATCCATGTACATCATGGAGATCATGAGGCTTATCTGAGTAATATTTCTCTTAATTTGCCAGGCTTATTCAAGTTGTGTTCCATTTAGGATCTGGATTATTGGAACCCTGTAATAGATAGTCAACTGATAGTAGTGCCACTGATTCACTGGCTGGTTGGTGAGCCATTTAGTGGCTCATTTAGTGATCTACTTGGGGCGTTAATTCCCTGAGAGGGAGTAATCAAAGATGTTGCAACACTAAAAATACATCATAGAGTAGTTTTAAAAGCTATGGCGCCAAGAAGAAATACTTCAGGTTTTAAAAAATAAGCTCAGATTTAAGCAAATTCCAACTATCAGTGTAAAATATAAACTCTGTTAAAAGGGATTTTGGGTGTTAATAGACAAAATGGGTCAACACAGCAACAAAGTGCTTACACTCCAAAAAAATATTCAGAATACAAACCAAAGTACATGAATTCATAAACAAAATGTTTTGAGTTGACCTTTAGTGTACATATGGGTCATTATTTTTCTTGTTATGCCTAAGCGCTGGACTGATTATTTTATAAATTAATTACATTATTCATATTCAAATTATTCAGAAAGATTAAAATACAATCAATGTAAAATCTTTAATTGATCTTGGGCTTAGATATTTTTTAAAAAATAATTTATCAATTTTAGAATTGAAAATTGTACCTTATAATATTGCTGGAAATATCTTAAGTGCTACTACATACTACAAGCTAAAAATATTTATGATGAGTTGCATGGGAGAGTAATAGCAGCCCCAAAGCTATAAATGCTATTACCCTATCTTTGGCTCATCATAAATATTCTTAGTTTGTTTCAAAAAAGGTTGTTGTTTTTGAAAGACTGATAACTCTATTTAAAATACACCCTCTAGTAAGCTTCTCTACTTCATGAACTTGCCCTAATGCACCACTAGCATCTTCTGATATTTTTGTTTCTCCGGTATCATCACATGATTTCAAATGATAAGTTATCTCAGAATATTCTGAGAAACTTTCAAATGTTAAAGGTGAAGTATACAACTTCCCATCTTTCATCAAATATGAAAGATTAATGCGCAGATTTTTAACTTCTAGCTCTCTCCTTATAGGCCTAACTTTTCTCTCATAAATATAAAAGAATGACTTTTGAGAAATATTTGAGCCTGATAGCACTGATTTATATAATTCTTTTCTTTTTTCTTCTTTCTCAAAAATATTTTTAATATCATTTATATTCTTAATATAAAGCTGATTTTCTTTCTCTTTTAATGTTTTTGATATTACACCAAAGTGACCATCAACAATACTTTTCCCATGACATTCTACAAATCTATTGTATTTAATAGACCCTTTAATGTATTGTGGTGCCTCTTTAAATAGATAATATAAGAATTCATAGGATCTAAAATGGTTTTCATTATCAGTCCATACTTTGATATTTTTTTTAAACTTATCTGATTTAAGAAGACTTATTAGACATTCACCTGAAAACAAAGAATCATGAGACAATATTTGAGATAAAAAATCATGGTATTCATATTTAACTTTATTGTTTTCTTTAAATACCAATGCAAACCCCAATAAAGAAATAGGTCTTTTGGAATAAAAACAGTTATTGGTTTCAATTGGACCACCACCAAATTTTAAATTCTCCTTAAAATCTATGACTATAATACACGATTCATTATCTAATTCATTTATATCTTTCTTATGTTCCCTATTTTTATGATCATAAAAGTCTTGGTGCTGATTAATAGCTTTTAAGTCACTGTTTATAGATTCTGGCAATAATAAGTTTTTACTTTCACATTCTTCTTTTCTTTTTTCTAAGGATGATTTTAAGTTACAAATATTACACATGTCAGTTTGTTTTTTACTCTTTATTATATTTTTTGGTATTAATTTATAATAAGTTGAAAGTGATATTGAAATTTCATTTTTTATTTTCATATTTTCATATATTTCTTTTTTTGTTTTTAATAGAGAATATTTTATTTCAGTTGAATATTCATTCATTTCTTTTTCAATGTCTTTATAAATTTTTTCTAGTGCTTTTTTTGTAAACTGGCTTGTTTCAAAAGAATTTTCCAGTAGTTTTTTAATTATTTTTTTGATTATTTCTTTTTTTAATGAATAGTTATTATCTTTTTGGCTTTTTTGTTTAAGCTTACATTTTTATTTTTATTTATTTTTCTTGAGTATTCAAACTCACTTTTGGTTATATTAAATCCCATATCAGTAAGCTCTTTTAAAGAGTAACTGGAAGTAACCAGATATCTCAAGGCTGGGAGATGCTTTTGAGGAGCAGATTTCAGAAGATCCTTTAAGTTGTCAATTATCCCATTTAGTTTCTGATTTTGAATTAAAGGAATAAACTCTGTTTTTCCTAACTCAGTTTGAGTGAGGAAGTGATTGATGAAGGAATTAAGATTGCCTCCAGAAACAAAGAGGAATGCTTTCTTTAGCATAGCAATTATTTCTCTTTTTATTGATGCTCCCAGTGAGGAAAATGGCTTCATGGCAGAAGTAAAGTTAACAGATTCCATAATATTGGATTTGTGATTGCTGATAAAGAGATGCTTTGTAGAGATGCCTTGCAAAAGAGTGCTGGTTGCAGGAATTATATCTTTTTGTGAAGATGGTTTGAAGTAAACCTTAGGTGGTGCTTTAGCTCTTATATACCAAGCCTTATGGCACCATTCTGAAAGAAATGATGTGACAGCTTTATTTACAATTTCAACTTGAATTTATATTTCTAGAATAAACAAAATCCTCAGTTTTCATGCACCAGTGATATATGTGTCAGCTAAGCATCAAATTACATCATATCCTCTTTGTAATCTATGCAAATCAATTAAAATGATGTATTAGCTTAATTATAACTGTTCCGCATATTTTTAAATGATAAAATATTAAAGAATTGAATTTAAAAAATACTTAATTTGAGGTTCGCAGTTCACTTGAACCTCAAAATTCATCTAAACAGCAAATAAATTAACGTCCTAACTTCAAACTACCATAAAATCCTAAATAATTAAGCTTTTTAAATAAAATAAAATGCGGAAATGATGCTCTTGATCTTATCTTTAATTTCGTCAAATAAAAAGTATATATTAATTAATGAAAAATTAACTTTTTTAAGCTTTAAGCAATCTATTTTATTTTATTATCAAAATAATATAATAAAATCTGAAATATGCTCTTTTAAATTGCTTTTGCTTTAATATTCAATATTATATATGTATTAATATTTTAACATCAATGGAAAGATAAGATTTTTAGCTTCATTTTGATATTTTACAGTGTGAAAAATATTACTTTTTTGAGTTATTACTGTTTTAAATATAAATATTTGTAATTTGATTTTTTCAAAATTGAACTGTGTTATGCTGCGACTTGGGCAGCATGTGTATTAGAAAATGGCCTAATCCCTAAAATAATGACCCATATGTTTACGATGTGAATTGGTGACAAAATACACTCAGGTGCAGTGAGTCAAAACTCAAACCAAAAACAAAATACCATAGCAACTTAAAATGTAAGTGAAACCACTCAATTGTTGTGTGAAGTGAAATGTAAACAAGAATGATACCTAGCTATTAATATATATAAAAGTGAGTCTGTCTGTCTGTCTGTAATGTCACCTCGGGTGGGCTCAAGCCGTAAGGGATTTGACTGACTTGATTTTTACTCAAATTTGATTTTAAAAGTTGATTGTTAAGCCACAAGCTCAATTTGGCTCATCCTTACATTCAATCCCTTAATGCATCTTTGAAAGTACACAGATTGAATTCAGTGGAGTGTGGTCTAAATCATGTTGAACTGAATTGTAAGCCACTCGAGCTTTAATAAATTTGTATTTGATTACTTGCATTTTAAATTAGTGGCTAACCCTATTCAACCATATCAAAGTGGCTTATCTTTCTAGATTACCCGACTCTAGAATGAGTGGATTAAAACTGGAAGAGAAGCAGCAATTGTTTTAGATTGTTTTACACGATTAGATGGTTATGCTCTGTGCTGACGATAAAATTGATGACGAAAAGAGAGCTTGGTCAATTTAAAGTGATACGGTTTAAATTATAAATATAAATATTAATCTAAACTAGTAGATGGTTGGCTTGGACATTTCGAAATTCTTATCATTCAAGTGAAATAATATAATATCCCAATTGGATGCATCACCTGATCCAAGTGGCTGCATATTGTTCAGAGTAAACCTTGCTTGGCACAGCTTCATCCCAAAAGAACATCAGTGGAGTAAACTACTATGATAAAATTATGTTTCCATATGATGATTTTCATGAAATTTAGAGGACGTAGATCAATTTTTTAGATGATTCCGATCAAAATAGTACCAAACATGATAGCTCTAGCTGCTCTAGATGCTGAGATATATAGTTAAGCGCTGGAATCGGGTTCGCGTCATAATCAAAGGCTCGGACTCGATTTGACATTATCTAAATTTACTTTTAATACACACTACAAAAACTAAAATCAATGTATCTCAGTAAATACTAAGCCAATTTTGATATCCAATAGCTTATTTAAAAGCTGCAGATCAGCTCTGCATTTATACAGACATTAAAAATCAATTACTAAATTTTAAAATAATCAGTTTAGCCTTACTAATCTTAATAGTGTAACTATACTTATTTAGGTTTAGTTTTTATTTATACTTGGAGTATGCAATTTTAATTTTAAATTTAAATAAATATAATTGAAATTACTTTTTAATAAAGCAGTTAAATAATATTTTAATTAGCCATGCAATGAGTAATACAAGCCTAAAAAGACAATAAAATAAATTTAATTGATTTATTAAATTCAACTTAAATTCTGTCCTTGGACGGGGTAACCACCTAGTCTAAAATACGACACAATATCTGAAACATAAATTATAAAAACATTGTTCTGGGTGGTTAAATATGGTATAAAATCTGGGGGAAATGAGTGGAAATTATTTTAGTGATTCTAAAATGGACTTTGTAAAATAAAAAACAACTAATTAAGAAATACAAAATCTATAAACAGATAGTCAGGTGGGTATATATTCTAAATAAATAACCATATTCAGATAAAACGCAAAATTTTAAAATTAGGGTTGCAATTTAATTGAGTTTTATTTAGTATTTCATTAAATTTTAAAATGTAAAAAACACAACAACAGAGTAGTAATGCAGCCGCTGTGTGCTGTGGTTGGGGACGTCCTCACAGGTCAAAAAATTTAGTCAGTGCAACACAAGTGCCTACTCAGGAAGGAGACAGAGAAGAGTTCAATACTGAGGTTGCACCAACACAACCAGTTCAAGAAGCACAACGTGCAAGGGTGCAGAGCATCAACCCTTGGGTCCCCAAGCTGACCTGGAAGCCCACCAAGGTTTACCACCACTAAGAAAGTTAGAAACAAGGAAATAGAGCTTACCTCTTTTGTGTTTGACCCAGTCTACCACCAGAAAGCAGTCCTAGCAGCCAAATGGAGAAGGTGAAGCTTGTGCTTGACACTAGATACAAGCCTTACGTCAGTGATAGCAACCAGGAAGACAACAATGAACCCAAGTTCTATAGGACTACAGAGGGGCAGCTAGTGCTCAAGAAGGTTGCTGTGTTCTACACCAAGGTGCCCATGCCTTTTGTACCTGTCACTAATCAAGATCCTGGCTCATCTGTACCAAAAAAGGCAACCCAGAAGGCAGTCACCAACATTAAGCACATTATACTTGTCAATCTGATACAGAATACTGATGACCCCAAGCAGCCTGCAGGTATTGTCAGAGTGGATCCCAAATACGCCAGTAAAACATTTAATAAATTTCTCAACACTGGGAAAATTCTAAAAGCGTAGAAATCCACACACCTGTCAACCCTGCTCATCAAGGAACACAAATGGGTCATCTGTCAGTGGATTAACCAAGACTTTCATCTTAAACTAGAAAATATACAGTCCATGGCCAAGTCTAATTTCAGTATGGGGGCATCAATTTTTTTTTACTATTTTGTGGTCAAGGGTCTGCTGTTCTTGTGAAAAAAACTTGGAGTATCTTCTTACAACTGAAACAGCCCTGCCAATATTGTAACCCAGAGAAATTACATAGAGGCATACACTGCACTCAAAAACAAGGGGAAAGCCAAATTCTACTATATTGACAACTCAGCATTTGCCTTGTTTATTTGAAATGACTGTGGATATGTACCCCAAAGGCTCAAAAGACAGAGTAACTTGATGTGCTGCAGTCTGCACCACAGCCTATTCCATGGTGGCTCTCCTTGGTCCAAAAGGAATTGAGATATACCAAATAATTTTGGGATCCCACAACAGCCAGACCTTCTGATAGTTTCTCAAATTAGTCCAGGAGCACCTTAGGTGCACAAGCCTGGGGTTCATTAATGTCTTTGCATTGTATAATGTTGGTCCCACAAGGTAGCCAATATTCTCAAAAAATTCCCAATGATTGACACCAGCATTGCAGTGGCCCCCCAGCAATTGGCCATGACAAATTTGCACCTTCTCTTCCTCCCTGCTTATCCACCCTTTCTAAATCCCATTGAAGAAGTTTTTGGGTGGCTCAAGCAAGTTGTCAAGCGAGGAACCCCAACTGGGACCGAGGACCTATTTGATTTGCTGCAGGCCAGGATCCACACCCTTTCAGCCAAGACTGTGGCCAAGTTTTATGACCACACCTATTTGTTCATATCTTTGCGCCTTAATAATAAGTCAATCAATTAAAGGGCTTATCTATTTCAAATATTTTTATTCTTTATTAATTTTTTTACTTTTAACATTTATATCTTATTTATTATGTTTAAATCTATAGATGTTCATTTTATATTTAGATGTTGCCAAGCCTGTAATCACATAAAGCAGCATCATTGACACAAAGGTATAATGTTTGTATTGTAAATTAATTTATTTTATTATATTCTGTGGTGACAATCCCAAAAACTTAATACCAAACTATAATTATATATGTCCATATCACTCCTGTCAAATAAATACTGTAAATTAAGAACCTAAACGTAAAAATATGGGATTGTCAAATCCTTGGCCCAAATTTCAAATCACTTTTGCAGGATGGCCTTTTTTAATTAAATTGATTTTTTTTGTATTTTTATTTAAATTTTTAAAAATGTAGTAACTCATAGACACTTTGCAAATTTCAAGTCAAACTGCATATTTCCGATGGACAAAATGAAGTAACTGGAATCAGATTTGAAGTGTTCAAATTCATCAACCATTTTCATTAAGTTTACTATGTTTTTTGAAATTGCAGGATTTTCAAATCCATGAACCAAATTTCAAATCAATTTTGAATGCCACTAATAAACTCAAATATTAATTGCAGGAAATGGAATCCAAATTTAATGTACAGTAAGCACACTAGGAAAAACCAACCCAAATCAAGAAGCTCCACCACAACTAAAATCAAATAAAAAATTTAATCTTGATAACCATGTTTAGACATAAAAATTGATTAAACTTTAAAATTATCCAAACCCAGAAAGGATACAATATTATACACTTCAAAGCACAGATATAGAAATTCTTTTACTATTTAAGGCTAAAGCAAGAAAAAATAACTACTCACAACTAAACCAAAATCTAAATAAACACAGATTTAATCTAAATGTTGAAACAGCAGGCTTGACCTGCCAATAAGGTTTTGAGTAAGCGGGTTTATGACCTGCAATCCAATTATCACATCACTTGGAGCCAGACTAGGAAGTTGACTCAAATTTCCAAATCCAACAACATGAACAAATGATGAACCCTTATGGTGGATACCTTGTTTTGGCGCTTGAATTATTACCAGGATCAAGCCACCCCCTTCACCATCCCACCATGTGATTAACACTATCATGTTCCTGTTATCCACAATTCACAATGATTATATAATACCTATCTCTCAATAAAGAATACTATCTAGCTCTAAACATTTTCCCCCTTGTAACTCTGCTAAAACAGCACAGTTACAACATGTAATATATATTTTTATTTTATTTTTATAGATAGACTATCACGTTCCCAACCACCTCCTGCACCAGCCTGCAGGGCAGCCTGTCCATGAGGGTGTCCCATAGGGTCCAAAAATAGACCCAAAACACAACTTGAAGGAATTAATGCCAACACACAGGCCTCCCAAGGCGTCATAGCCAGTCAACCACCTCCTGCATCCCAAGCCCAATCAACCAGCCTGAATCTAAGACAGAAGCCTCTCTCAAGGCCTGCCACCAAAGTCTCCTACACCAGGGTCACCAGGAACACTGAGGTTACTTACACCTCCACTGTGTACCCAGTTGTCACCCAGCCTGAACTCTGGATTCCAGAGTTGCCACCACATGCCCCCACATTTTGATACATCATATGAGCCAGTGGTCACCACTGAAGAGAAATCTGTGCTTGTGATGTATTCTACCATTGACGGCAACACCACAAGCAAGAGTGATCCCATCTTCAACACAAAGGTCCCCAGCCCATGTGTTGAGCCTGATAGCCAGGATGCTGCAGTACCTGCCAAGGGCCGGTGTTGATTGACAGAGAGTGAGTGTGAACCTCTCCTCAAATTCTTGAACAGGGATATGGCAGCTTGAGATATTGTGTACCAATTTGGTGTCACAGCCAGATATATTGGCAACATCAACAAAAAATATGGCAGCACCAGTCAAATGGCAAAATCTGCCAAGGCTAAGCGGCAGCCAAAACTACTTCAATCCATTCATTTTGAGGCAATCAAGCAGTGGGTATCCAAGAATTGCCACCTGGACTTGCTTGCTGCCCAATCAATGCTGGCCACAGAGTTTTATCCTTCTGTCTCTAAAACTCTTTTCTACAAAACCATGGTTGATTTGGGCTTCTCTTGGAAAGTACTGGGGATTTCTCTGTACAACAGAAACAGTGAGAAGACCATTGAGGATTGCCACATTTATACCAAGACCTATCTGGCTCTAAAGCAGACTGACAACATAAAGTTCTTTTATATAGATGAATTGTTGTTTTCTTCCTCACTCAGGTCTAAGCATGGGTGGGTTGAGAAGGGGTCCAAGGATGGTGTAGCACATTGTGAAGCTGTCCATTCCCAAACATATTCCATTGTAGCACTTCTTGGTCCCTGCAGGTCAGACCAGTATCAGAGTATCAAGGGTTCTCATAATAGCAGGACTTTTCTTGGTTTTCTCTGAACCATCAAGGAGTACCTTTAGATTAATTACCCCATTACACCCAACATTGTTGTGCTTGATAATGTTGGGCTCCACAAAGTGAATCTGGTTGTTTCCAAGTTCTCACCCATTGATAAAAATAGCCATTCCTCCTGCCACTGCCTTGCTGATTGTCCAAAAACTCCTCTTCCTCCTGCCATATTCTCCATTTTTTAATCCAATCAAGGAGGTGTTTGGTTGGATAAGAAAAAGGTTAAGGAGGGGCACTCACAGTACACCAAAGATCTCTTCAACATTCTTGAGGCCAGTCAAATTGCAATGCCATCTGATGTGGTGGCAGCTTTTTACAAGCACTCTGAATTGTTCCTCCCCAAAGCCCTTGCCTCTGAGCCAATCAGATAAATGGGCGCTCTGGGTTTTATTTTTTTATTTTTATGTATTTTGTTTTTAATAGGATTTGAAAAATATTGGTACAACACACCATTTCAAAAATAGCACTTTGATTTACACCATCTCAAATTTAATTCAAGATGGCATTTTTTGCGTTAGTGATTTTGAATCACAAACATATATAATAATTAATAAAATAGTTAAAATTTACATATACCTTTATAATGCGGCATCTCAAATTCATGCCATCTCAATTCTGTCACTTCAAGTCAGATTAATTAAATCTTATTTTGCTAACTTTATTTACATATGAAATCACTTAGTATGGGGCGTGTTTACGCCATCTCAACTTTATGTCATTTTGAGTCACACTATTTATCTTTAAATAAAATAAGCATATACCCAAACTAAATAAAAGCCTGTTGTATAGTGCCAGAAGATGTTCCTATAGTATTAATCTAAGACAATTTTAATAAGAACAACCTAAAATAACGCCACTATGACAGTCCTTCTAGTAATTGTCATTGCTGGGTAAAAAACAGTTTTGTTATATGTAATGTATAACTTTATTATACATGAATATATTGATAAGGGTACTCTTAATAAAATATTTAATATTAATTTTAATATAAAAGGGGGTGATTATGCCATTTTGATTTATGTCACTTCAAATTCCTCCAAGTTTCATATCACCCAATTGATTCAATGCTCACAATAAATAGGGGAAAATAAGAGTAAATTACATATGATGCCAGGCTACGCTATATTGATTCCCCCACTACAATTCTTGCTTTCCACTTTTCAAAAGTAAAGATTGATATTAAAACTCATATTAATAAAAAATGTAAGAAATTGCCTGAAACTTTGTAGATATATAACTTTTAGCCTCCTCTAAACAACTGGGTACTTTTTAGCCCCAGTGGTATAAGCTAGTTTTTGAGAAATTCAAGTTTTACTCTTTGGCCCAGTTGAGGTAGCTCCACCAGAAATTTGTTAATTTAATATAAAAAATGGTCAAAAACACTATGTTTTTGAGCTACAGCACCTCAATTACGTCACTTTGAAAACACCATTTCAACTGCAAGTTTTCAGTCAAAACTCAAAGTTTTGCATACTTGCGTTACTAATAAAAAATATTTTTTGAAAAATAAAAAATACTGAAACTTTAATATTATATATTTTAAGACTTTTTATAAAATTCTATGAAAAGAATTCTACTTTTATATCAAAAGCATTCTCATTTTTCTCTTTAAAAACAACCCCCAAATTGCTCATATTTTGATACTAATTCACTTTTAGATGCCACCCAAGTCCATCAACAAAGCTGCGTCCAAGGCCACCAAGGCCTCCAAGTCCAAGATCACTCCTCCCAAGGCCAAGAAGGCCAAAACTTACCCTAAAAAACAACCTGCTAAGGGTAAAGCTCCCCCAAGACATCCACGTCTTCCCTTGAACCTGAGGAAACAAGCCCAACCCCTTCCCACTCTCCTTTTGTTTATTCCCCTTCAGACCCCCAAGAGAAGTTGTTCAACTTCAACTGCCACTCTGATCCCATCTCAGAGCCTGAAGAAGAAGAGGAGCAGGAGCCTGAGCCTGGTGCTCCTGCAGATGAGCAAATTGAGTTCTGGGATCTATACACCATCTATAATATATGCAATCAAAAGGGCACCTTTGCTGTGCCTGCCACATACCCAGCCAGCTACCCTGTCATGACTAAGAAAGGGGGTGCTGGTTTTTTTAAAAAGGGCTACAGCTTCAGCTGTAACAATGAAAAGAAACCAATCCATCAACACCACTATAAATGTGATAATGTTGGGTGCTCTGCTAGGCTCACTACATACAGGTTCACTAGATTCAAGGCCCTGACTACTGGGCATGACTGCACTAAGCCTTTCTATCCTTTGTACCAACTGATCTGCTGGTTTCTTTGCCAGGTCATCCCAACCACCAAAGATCAAACTGCCACCAAGGTCATCAATGATGCCTCCTCAATTTAAATGACACCCAACTTGCCACTGTTGGTGGCGCCTCCAAATTACAGAGATATCTTGCTGATCAGAGATATGCTCTGAGCACTGAAGGCGTCAGTGCTTCATCAATTGAGCAATCAATCTTTACTGAGGAACAAAAACTATCTTGTCATGAGGAGAGACTTCTTCTCCACAACAACGGCCAACATGCACCTGAGCGCATCATTTACTTTGCAACCACACAGAATCTGCGCAACCTGTTAAAATGCAAGACCTGGCTCACAGAAGGAGCTTTCTACACCTGTCCAAAGCTATTTAGCCAGCTTTGAAACATCCATGGGCAAGTTGGAAATCTGGTTCTTCCCCTGGTCTTCTACTTCCTTCTCAACAAGAAGCAAGAAACTTATGTCTATGCTCTTACAATTTTAAAGGCCAAGTTGGATGAGATCCTCCAAACCATTGAAGAGGAGCCAAAGGAAACCAGAGGGCGCAAGAAGAAGGCCCAGTCATAGGAAGAGGAAGCCACTCCAACCAGGAAGTAGCCAGGAGCTTTCCCTACCATAAATATCTGGTAGTGGATTTTAAACAGGCTCAGGCAAATGCCTTCATTAGAGTCTTCAAGAGCTCCCTGCAGGGATGCTACTTCCACTTCTGGCAGGCACTCTGCCACTGCCTCCAAAAGTGGTCTGATCTTCATGAGCTAGTCAACTCTGAAGGCACTAAAGAAGCCAAGGACATGTTCAAATGCTTTGCTGCCCTTGCCCTTATAAGAAAGGAGGAGACAAATGCCTTTTACAACACCCTCCTCTGCCATCCTTATATCCTTGCCAACCAGGCAGTATTTGTGCCTTTTATTGAGTATTTTGAAACTCAATGGGTTGGTATTTTTCAAGGAGAACACCATATCAGAAAAGGCAGTGACTCAATCTAGTGGAACTGCTATAAGAAGGTAAAAGATGGTCAATCAAGCCCATCTCTTCCCTTGAAGGGTGGCATAGCCAATTTGCTACAAGGGTCAGGGTTCATAAGCCCAAATTCAACAAGATAATGGTGCATCTAAAAACCCAGCAAGCCATCTCTTCCTGGCTCTTCAAGACTGGTATGAAGTCCAAGGGCAACCCCCCAAGCAGACTAAGGCTGTAAAGAAATATACTGAAATCAGCAAGGTGGCTCTTGCATACTATCCTAAGGATAGAAAGCTTGAACATCTCCAAGCTATCTCAGTTGCTCTTTCTACCAATGTTTGAGCCCTTTTCCAATAAACACCTCCCAATTTTCTCTCTTATTATCCTTCAGTTTTATCATTTTTCTAGTTTTATTTAGTATTTGGTAAAATTCTATGCTTATTTTAAAGTAGCTTATAGTTATAATAGATGAAAATTATTGTTTTTGGGTATATTTTAACTTTTGGGCTTTACACAGCCTTTTTGGTACCTATTGACCCTATTATTTTATTTCAGATTTGGAATTCTGAGGCTTTTTTAACTCTAGAAATGTTTTTTAATTTTTTTTGGAATGTGTTGGGTTATTTTTGGAGTTAAAAAATCTAAAATTTTAAAAACCATTTTTTCTTAGTCAAAATGCTGTAAATTGAAATGGTATTTTTACTATGAATTTGAGATAGCAAAAATTGAGATGGCGTATTTTGAAATAGCATTTTTTGAGATGATGTTTTTGAAATGGCGTGTTGTACCAAATATTATTTATATATAATGAATTTAGGTTGAATTGTATTATAGACATATAAGAATTTGTACAAAAGTTAAATAAAATTAATTATATTAGATATAAGGATACATATTTTTATTCTAATGCATCAAATATTGTATTTTCTGTAGAGCTAATAAATAAAAAAATTAAAAAAGATAATAACTTATTAATTTTATTTGAATAATTGTGAACCCTTTTTGGCACAGTGGCTTATTTTAAGCCACAAATTGCACCTTGTGATTCATCACCTGATCTTATTGATTTAGTGTCACTATAGCTACACAGGGCAAGTGCCTAAGGTCCAAGTTCCTAAGGTTGAAAGTGCAGAAATCAAAAATGGGACCCCCAAAAAGTGCAGAAATTGAAACACTATGTAGGGTGCAAAAATCAAAAATATCAAAGATCAAAGTGCAAAAATTGATTTTCCAGAAGTTAACTTTGAAGCCAAATAAAATACAGTTTTTAATAAAAAAATATAGTTTAAAATTTTTCCAGACTAATGAGACCCCAAGAAATTCATTTCTAAAATAAAAAGTATATGCTAGATAATAAAAATATGCTTAAATTTGCTGTTTTTAAAAGAAAGTTTATTTTACTTTCAAAAGAAAAATTAGACTAGAATTGATATTTAACTGTATTAAATTGAATACAAAATACAAAACTACACAAAAAACTGCTTTAAAGTGTATTTTCATGGTAAGATCTTTATTGTCACAACATAAAATTAAAAGAAAGTAAAAGCAATGCAAGATTTTATTTGGATTATTAAAGAACTTTTGCAATGTTCTCAAGATGAGTGAGCCAGTTAGAGGAGTTATAGGAAAGGAGGGAGTTTTTTGTGACTATTTCAAAGCTGTTGAGATCCTTGCTGCTCTGGGAAACACTTTGGAGTCCATCTAAAAACTCCTTGTAAAGAGTTTCATTGGTTGCTTGTTCAACTTTGAGCTTGTTAATCAGTACATTAAACTTGGGTTTCTTCACCCCAACACAGTTGGCAAACTTGTTGTGCCAGCTTTCCAGGGAGGAAGTAGTCTTCATGGTCTTATTCTTAAAAAACTTGAGCTGGTTCCATTCAATCTTGTTTTCCTTTCTTCCATGGCATCTGGTTTCAAGTTTTCTAATCCATTGCCGTTCAAATTAATCAATAAATGGAGCAAAGACAGCTGCATTGTCCTCCATATACTCAGTATTCTTGGATGCCTCATAAATCTTGCTAGAGTCCTCCTTTCTCACCAAGACAATGGCAGAAAAGGAGTTGAAAGCCACCTTGGGCTCCTGGGAAGTGGATCTAGTAACCAGTCTGTTGAGCTCAGTAAAGCTCTGCAGCTTTCTTCTGAGGCATTGTCTGAAGTGAAAGAAGCAACCATGAGACTTGCTATTAAATACCTTTTTAAAGGCGTTGGCTTGAGCAGGCTCAAAGTCAACAAGGAGGTGAGTATGATAAGGTTCTGATGTTTCCTCATCATCAGGTTGGCTTGGGGTTTTAGACTTCTTCCTCTTGGGGGTAGAAGTGGGGGCATCAGTAGGGGGAAGGAGATCCAGCTTCCCCTTTAGAATCTCCAAGGCATGAGTATAGTCATCCTCATTTTGTCCTGACATTAGAAAGTAAACCATTGGTAAAACCTTATCACCATACTTTCCATGGATGCACCAAAGCTGGGAAAAGATCTTAGGGCATGATGAGAAGGTCCCATCAGCCAACCTGATATTGGGTGTCATCAATCTCTTAAGGTTCTCCTGGGTGGCATAGCAGATGGTTCTTTTATGCTCATCTGGCCCATTGTCATGAAGGAGAAACTGTTCATCCTTGGAGGTGACTCTGAGCTCATTGAGTATATCCAGTTCCAGGAGGGAGGTGGCAGATCTGCCCAAATTTTCAGACTTCCAGCAATTATCACTGACATACTTCTGAAGGGATCCAAAAGTACCAACTGCTATCTTTTGAAAGCTGGTCAAATTGTGAATAGCCCTAGTGACTATCTCCTGGGAGGTAAGGCCCCTGTTGAAAGGCTGCCTCTGGAGCAGGTACCACTTTATTAGGTGCTGATATACCCCAGTTGGTTCCAGGCAGGTGTGCTGATTATTCAGCTTCTTAAACTGGGTAACCCCAGTTGTAGTCAGGCAGGCAGGGCAGGAAGACCCCTCACACTTGTAATGATGAAGCACCAAGTGCTTCTGCTCATCATTACACTTAAACATAAACCCATCATGTTAAAACCCAGCATTGAACTTAGAGGACATTATTGGGAAGGGGATGGGTAGGACATCTGGCAGTTGGAACTTCTCTTCATAGTTGCAAATATTTTGTACTTTCAGGATATCCCAGGTCTCAAGGTCATCCTCAGTTGGTGTAGCATCTCCAGAGTTGTACAGGTCTTCATGTTCTTCTTCTGAGATGTGGGGAGGCGTCTCCTCTTCATCTGCCTGGCTGTAGACAAACTTGTACCCAGTTGGGCTCTTGGAGGGGCTAGGGGTAGGTTCCTCTTCAGAAGGCTCCTCTTCTGGAGAGGGGGAGGGCTCAGGGGTCTTTTGGTGGCCTTAGCAGCCTTTTTTGGTGATCTTCTTGGTGGTCTTGGGGCCAGGCTTCCTGGATCTGGAAGGGATGGCCTTCTTTGGATTGATGGGAGTTGACTTAGGGGGCATCTAGATGGCTCAAAGTTAGTATTTTTTTGGTTGGTAAGAAAGAATATAAATTATTAACAAAAATATTGTTTTTTAACAGAATCTGAAATTCAGAGTGCTTTTTACTATATTTTGTTAGTTTTAATAAATATTTTAATTGAGGTAATCAACTCTATAATGCTTTTGAAAGGAGAAAAAAAGGGGCTTTTGATCAGATGATTAGGGAGTTTCAATTTTGGCACTTTGATCTCAACACTCCCTAAAAACATAAGGAAACATAGTAACATATTAAATTAACTTATTATTTTTTTCAAAACTGCCAAAAACCACAGTTTTTACTAGACCCTTTAAAATTCTATTATAAACTAACCCAAAATTCCTGAAACTCTACTATGTTCTAAAGCAAGTCTTTGACCTTTAAAATACTAATTTTAAGCTTTAAACTTACATTGGTTAAATTATTATGGTTTTGTAAAGTAGAGCGTTTGTTTGGTTTAAACACACTTTTGATTTCCACACTTTTAATTATAAACACTTATTGGAGCTTAGTTAATAAAATATTAAATTCCAATCATAATTTAAAATATATTGGTGAGCACTAAATCAGGGTGTTTTGAATTTTGATTTGAAGCTTTTTTGATTTGTGCACTCTATTACTACACCCAGTAAATTACTAAGTGATCATATAATATTTGTTTCATTCAGCACTCTATCTTTTACATAATAAAAATCACTGAAACTATAATCAAATGTTATACAGGGATTGTGAACCTGTATGATAGGTTTTAGTTTATTTGGTTGAATATGATATGATTTTGAAGCTTTTCTGATCATTTACATAGTGATAGAATCAATATTAAGTGATTTTTTAATTTTTTAATTTTGGGGCCCCAAATATTAAATTGAAGAGACTTCTGGACTTTGATTTCTGCACTTTCAATTTTTTCCCCTATATTCAAAAGGATGAATAATATCTATTTTAAAAGCCAAATTAATTTAAGGTGTGTTTTAAATTGCATCAATTTGGGCACTTCAAACTTGGGTTTTCAATTTTAGCTGCTAGTAGAAACATTTTAAAAAAGTCAAATTTAAGAAAAATATTAAATTTTTGGAAATTTTTTTATTGAAAAAAAGTGCAGAGATAAAAAAATCCATCAATTTGGAGATTTTGATCTCTGCACTTTGACTTTAGGCACTTGCCTGCTACACAACACAAAAACCAATGATTTTCATGTATATCCTGATAATTATTACTTAAGACACATGTTAAGCATAGCAAATCTATTTATCAAATCATATTATAATGGGGAAAAGTAATTCAAGTTCTAAACAAGTACTTGTTTAAACATAAGTGAAGCAGGAAGTTCAATTCAGATAAATATAGCTCTTGTTGTTTAACTATGTAACATACAAACCTGTACTTGGCAATCAACTAAATAACCAAATTATAAATTAGATTTAATATTAACAGTGTTTGATTTATTTTAATTGCTAAATTATTGTATAATAACTAAGTATATAGTGCTAATATAATAAAAAATAAAAAATTAAAATAGAAGAAATTTTTATTATGCAAATGCAAAAATGCAAGGGATGGGTTATTTGGGGGGATTGTACCCCAAAATACTGTCTTCTGTGTTGAAACAGCAGGCTTGACCCGCCAGCAAGGTTCCAAGTAAGCAGGTTTGTGACCCGCAATCCAATTACCTGGCCACTCAAAGCCAGACTAAGAAGTCAACTCAAATTGCCAAATCCAACAACATGAACAAATGCTGATCCCCTACGGTGAATACCTTGTTTTGGCACTTGACTAATTACCAAGATCAAGCCACCCCCTTCACCATCCAGCTATGTGATCACACTATCATGTTCCTGTTACCCATGATTCACATCAACTATATAATAATTATATCTCAATAAAGAATATTATCTAGTTTCTAATATTTTCCCCCTTGTAACTCTTCTAAAACAGCACATTTACAACATTGGTAGGACAGGTAGGTTCTTCATCCTACCACATCTTGTAAAATTCCGCCTATTGCCTGTACTTGCCATGGCCAACAAATCCTTGACAGTATCATGTCTGGCCTCCTTCTGGACTGGACTCTGTACACCCCTGGTACCAAGATACCTGATAGTTTTGTCCTGTATTAGAGAACAGTGATCCCACTACCTGCCTTCAACGCCATGTCTGCACAAGAGTTCTTCCAGACGGCCGCCACCATTCCGCAACCAACTGACAAAAACACCATGCCTGTCTACATAGCTCAAAGACTCCAAAGCACTGCCTTGTAACCTTTTGCCAGGGCCAACAACAACAACGCTGCCGCATGGATCCAGTCCGCTCAGAGCAAGCTGGCCCAGATGAAATGCCTGCAGCAATTTTGGATTGCAGAAATCTCCATCTGACTTACCAAAAATACTGGCACCTGGTGCAACAAGTGGCACAAAGAACATACCAGGAAGAACTGGGATACCTTCAAACAAGACTTCTTGGCTAGATTCTTGCTTAAGGACACAAGCTCATGATCATACATCAAGTAAAGAACTTAACCCAGACGGGCACTGTGAAGGAACTTACCCACACCTATAAGTAACTCCAACTACACGCACCCTCTGACATGGCCTTTGACACCCCAGCCACACACCTCATGTACTATGACGCCCTCAAATTGCATGTAATGAGGTACGTGAACCTGGACCAGGTGACCAATCTACAGAGCCTGTATTGCAAGGCAGAGAAAGCAGAAAAAACATCCAACGCTCTCCACAAGGCACAAACTGGAAAACAGGAGAGACCCAAGGACTCTCACACAGGCAGGCACTCCACTCAACCACCCCCAGGAAACAACAGGAATAACACCAATCAGAAACCTGAAGGTTCAAATGGACTTGGAAGTGAAAACAATGGCCAGTCAAATTGTACCCATTTCTGTATCACTGCCAAACAAGACAAGGGAAAAGCCTGGGGAGAGAATTAAGCAAGCCAAGCTCTCCCTAAACAACTCCTGACTCTCCCAATGATGAGTACTGACCCAAGGACGTAGACCAATGCCCAATAATCCAAGTAGCCTCAGAAGACCTGGTACCGTACACTATTGCCAGACATCCCATCAAACTGATGTCCTATCCTTTCTCTTTTTGCAGTTACACAGGCTTGGCACTCCTGGACTTGGGTACAGATTGAACACTAGTCAACAGCAGCTTTATGGACAGGTTCAAGCTACCCACTAATCCTTTGCAGATTAAAAACGTGGTCTTGGCTGATGATCACCACATTGTTGTAACAAGGAAAACCACCCCTTCTCTGTCATGCTTGAGAATCTATACTCCACCATCCACAGTCCCATCATTGACTTTCCAAAGTTTGACATTGTACTGGGTTTGGATTGGTTTCAAAAGAACAATCCTCACATAGACTGGGCAACCTTGGTATTGACCATCAATTGTAAAGGTGTCAACCACCAGATATACCCTGACTCAGTGGATCAACTCCTACGCAACCACGTCTTTGCGCACATTACAGAGACACTGGAAAAAAAAGAAAACCTGAAGGCAATTGACTGGGACTCCTGCCAGTACAAGATCATACACTTTAAAGATCACCAGGATACCTCCATGCCTCAGGATTGCAAAATTGTGGCCCATCATCCAGAAATCTTCAAGGAAGCTCTACCCGGGTTATCCCCAGAAAACACATCCAACATTCTGTTTGACTCAAAGGAGCTGTACCCAAAGCACAACCTATCTACCAACTGACCCCAAACAAAGATGACACCCTACACGCTTACCTCAAGAAAGCATTGGAGAAAGGACTTATCCACCCTTCACAATCTCCCTTTGGGGCTGCTGTACTTTTTGTGGCCAAGAAGAATGGTACCCTGCATCTAGTCACAGACTACTGGGCCCTAAACTAAATTATTATCAAGAATTGTTACCCACTACCACTTATTGACAACCTCTTTGACGCCTTGGGTGGAGCCACAGTCTTCTCCAAGATTGACTTAACTGCAGGCTACAATCAGATTTGTATTAAACAGGAAGACATTCCCAAAACAGCCTTCTTCACTAAATACGGCTCATACAAGTGTGTGGTACTCAACTTTGGTATGACAAATGCCCCCTCAACCTTCATGGCCTTCATGAAGGAGGTGTTTGCCCCATACATAGGCAAGCATGCCTCGGTCTACCTAGACAGCATCATTGTATATAGCCCCTTGATAGAGCAGCACCACAAAGACCTGGAGGAAGTCTTTGCTACCCTGGCACAACACAAGCTGCTGGCCAAGCCCTCCAAGTGCCAGTTCTTCCATGAGCAACTGCCTATCCTGGGACACATTGTCTAAAAAGACAGCATCAAAAATAACCGTCAAAAGATACAAGCCATCTGCAAGATGCCACCACCCAAGGATAAGTTGGAACTCTGTACCTTCCTGGGGATGGTGGCCTATGTACGCCGCTTCATACCTGACTGTGGCGTTTTGACTGCCCCCTTATCTGCCATAACAGGCACCCAATCCAAGTTTGTGTGGACCCCCAAAGTTACCTCTGTTTTAGATGTCTCAAAGAGAAACTCATGACAGCTCTCATACTGCAATACCCCAACCATGACAGAGAATATCAAATGAAAACCAACACCTCATACACATCCACTGGGGGAGTACTACAAATCAAATTAATAATGGTGACTTCCTGCCCGTAGCCTATGAATCACAAAAGTTGACAGATGGCAAGTGTTGATACCCTATCTGAAACAAAGAACTGCTGGCCATTGTACACTGCCTAGTGAAATAGTGTTGTTATCTAGAACAACAGGAAGAATTCACAGCATTGATCAACCACAAGTTGCTCATATAATTCAAAACTCAAGCAAATCTATCTCGCCATCAAGCCTGCTGGATGGAACTCTTGGAAAGATTTAATATGCTCATAAAATACAAACCTGGTCCAGAACTTGCCATGGCGGACACCCTGTTGCGCCTTTATGTCTGTGCCACAAGAGGAGAAAATGGGGTTGACCCAGACTGGCCCCTCTTGGTACTATAGAAAAAAGAGGAGGGCTTCCCCCTGGCACAACCAACACAATAAAGGAAACAGTCATTGAAAACAAACACCTATTTGCTGACGTGTATGGAACCTTACACCAAAAAATGTCTGATGGAACTACCATCCCTTACATCCCCACAAACTAGCAAGTGGGCACCATCCTACAATACCATAGAGACCTAGGAAACACCAAGAGCTGCAACCTATATGAGTTCCTTAAACAAAAGGCCTGGTGGCCAACCCTGTATTGTGACGTTCAAGAAGTCCTAGATCAATGTGAAGTGTGCAAGAAAATTCACAAAAAGAAAAGCCCCACCAAAATCAGTACTACCCATCCACACACAACTGCCCTTCAAGGTGTGGGCCCTAGAAATTGTTGGCCCCATGTCAGGGAAACACAACAATAAGAAATACATCATCACTACTATAGACTTTGCTACACAATGGCCAGTAGCCCAAGCAGTAAAGGCGCACACTGGCAATGATGTGCAGTGGTTCATAGGGGAGAAATAATCAGCAAGTTTGGAAAGACAGAACTCCTGATAACTGACAGAGGGAAAGAATTAACCTCCAAAGACACCAGCATATACCTGGCTAAAAATGGGGTCAAACACACTGTGACAACACCATACCACCTGCAGGCCAATGTACATGTTGAGCGGCTAAATGGCAGCCGCATACAAGCCTTGGCCAAGCTCACCGCCAGAAGACCTGAAGACTGGTATAAGAAGCTATCAACTGCACTGCTTGTGTGCCAAACCCAGGTGAACAGATCCACCAGAAAAAGCCCTTTTGAGTTGGTATACAGCACACAGTTCAATATCATTCAAGCATTGACAGGACCCAAGCCGGAAATTCCAAGCAAAGTCCCCCTGCGCTCAGACCCTGAAGTTATAGAGGCTAAAAGTAAGCAAACAGAAAAGGAAAATAAGCGTCTGGAAAAAACTTTTGTCCCCATCTCAGATAGACATGAAGTTGGTGACAAAGTTTGGGTCATGAACGTTGATAAAAGCAAACTACAGCCCAAAAAAATAGGCCCAGCAATTATCCTTAAGGTAAACAAAAATAACACTTACCTCATGCAAGGACTCAGGAAGTGCAAGCAGGACAAAATCCTTGACCATGTTTGCCTGAGACCCTGCAAAGCAAGATAAAAACAAAGCAAAACCGCCCTGCCCGCCACAGATCAATAGCTAGTCCAGTATGGCGCCCGGGCTCCTGACAACCTCACTGAAAACCTACCCCCAGAGGAGGCCAACTTTCAGTTGGGGGTGTCAAAACAGCAGGCTCAACCTGCCAGCATTGTTCTGAGTAAGCAGGTTTGTGACCTGTAATCTGATTATCTGGCCACTTGAAGCCAGACTAAGAAGTCAACTCAAATTACAAAATCCAACAACATGAACAGATGATGATAATTTATGGTGGATACCTTGTTTTGGCGCTTGACTCATTACCAGGATCAAGCCACCTCCCTCTTCCATCCAGCTGTGTGATCAATACAATCATGTTCCTGTTATCCTTGATTCACAATGACTATATAATCACTATCTCTCAATAAAGAATGTTATCTATTTTCTAAATATTTTTCCCCTTGTAACTCTGCTAAAACAGCACAGTTACAACATCTGCAAAAGCCACTAATTGAGACCATATACTCTTCTGCACGTGGTGGATGATGCAAGAGCCAATTTTAAGTGGGGTGGCGCTCATCATCCCAATTGTGGCTGAGCGTTTCATAAAAGGTAGGACCACAAGGGAATAAGTGAGCAATTGTTTTTATGGAGGGAGGTAATAACCAAACAATGATGCTAATGCAAAACTGCCATATAGGACATGCTCCACAGTCTTATAGCCCCATGAAGTCTTTTGTTTTTCTAATGCTAGGTGGCAAATATCAAGTTGTTGAAGGATGCCTTCTTTTTTTCTTGACGTTTGTTTTCAATATGTAATGGAGGAGGATGCCAAGGTATACTGCAATATGCAACCTCTTAAATGTATATAGTTTGTAAAATAAACAGAATTTCTTATATGTAGCTGTTGTTTGATTTATATATGAAGTATTTGAGTATTTGAATATTGTTTCCTGGGGAGCTCCAGTGGTGTCTGCCCCCCAGACTTCTTCAAAAAAATTATTAAAGACTTTAACTTGTTCACAAGAGTTGCATCCCCAACTTTTTTTGAAAATGCTTTGATAAATTCATTGAATATTGCTGATTTTAGATATTCATTTTCTACTTGAAATTCAATCTTCTTTATATTCTTTTTCCTATTCATTTATATTTGAAAATGTAAATTTTTGAACATTTTCATATACATATTTGTCAAAATTTATTCTGAAATTCATTGGTATTTCATTTGTTTGACTAAAATTGATATTTGCTCCTACTGTAAATTTAGAACCTGAACGTAAAAATGCAAGATTGTCAAATCCTTGGTCCAAATTTCAAATCACTTTTGCAGGATGGCCTTTTTTAATTAACTTGATTTTGTTGAGTATTTATTTGAATTTTTAAAAATGCGGTAACTCATAGACACTTTGCAAAGTTCAAGTTGAACTGCATATTTCCAATGGAAAAAAAGAATTAACTGGAATTGGATTTGAAGCATTCAAATCCATCAACCATTTTCATTAAGTTTACTATGTTTTTTGAAATTGCAGGATTTTCAAATCCATGAACCAAATTTTAAATCACTTTTGAATACCACTAGTAAACTCAGATATTAATTGCAGGAACTGGAATCCAAATTTAATGTACAGTAAGCACACTAGGAAAAACCAACCCAAATCAAGAAGCTCCACCACAACTAAAATCAAACTAAAAATCCAATCTCAAGAACCATGTTTAGACATAAAAAGTTATTAAACTTTAAAATTATCCAACCCCAGAAAGTATAAAATATTATACACTTCAAATCACAAATATTGGAAATTGAGCCATTAATGCTATTTTGATATGGCCTTTGAATATTGATAGCTGCAAAGATTTGGCTGGGTTTGCTTTCAATTTCAGATATTCCTTGCCTTCTGAAAATAGGTCTGGTCTAATATCCACCCATTCTGGATTAT
Organism: Entomophthora muscae; assembly: GCA_014839935.2. Lineage (NCBI taxonomy): Eukaryota > Fungi > Entomophthoromycota > Entomophthoromycetes > Entomophthorales > Entomophthoraceae > Entomophthora > Entomophthora muscae. Next base: position 402,584 of record QTSX02000032.1, on the reverse strand, counting down.
TGTACCTGTCTGTGAATGATCCTGGTATGAACTCATCCCAATGTGATCCCTTCAGCCTCTCTTTCTTTCTAATGAGTGATTGTTGTCCCTTGTCTACTATATAAGTAGAATTACATCTCCTAATAAAGACAAGTTTATCCACATTTGTGTTGGCTTTAATAATCTTCAAGCTTTTCCTGTCCTTTCTGCCAAAAGGACTTTCACATCTTTTTTTCTAGGAATTTAAGGTACATGCCCTTAATTTTGCCCTGAAGGCTAACCCAAGGCTAGCTTCAAACCTCACATCTTTTGTTATAAAGATTTCCTGCTGTGTCCTCTTGAATGTTGTCCCCAGGAGCCAAACACAACAACAGATATAAAAATTCTGTTACTATTCAAGGCTAAATCAAGAGAAACCAACTACCCACAACTAAACCAATAAATCCAAAAGAATACATATTTAATCTAAAATATATAATTTTATTTTATTTTTATGGACCGCAAATTGCATTCCCAACCAGCTCCTGCACCAGCCCACAGGGCAGCCTGTCCACAAGGGCGTCCCAGAGGGTCCAAGAACAGACCCAGAACCCAACTCAAGGGGAGTCATGCCAACACACAGGCCTCCCAAGGCGTCATAGCCAGTCAACCACCTCCTGCATCCCAAGCCCAATCAACCAGCCTGAATCCAAGACAGAAGCCGCTCTCAAGGCCTACCACCAAAGTCTCCTACACCAGGGTCACCAGGAACACTGAGGTTACTTACACCTCTACTGTGTACACAGTTGTCACTTGGCCCCGCACTCTTGATCCAAGAGTTGCCACTTCCTGCCCCCACGTCTTTGACACCACCTATGAGCCATTGGCCACAATTGAGGAGCCATCTGCACCTGTGTTATATGCCACCATTGACGGCGCCAGCGCAACCAAGCATGATCCCACCTTCTACACAAAGGTCCCCATCCCCTGTGTCAAGCCTGCTAGCCAGGATGCCGTGGTACCTGCCAAGGGCCAGCGTTGGTTGTCGGATAGTGAGTGTGAAGCTCTCCTCAACTGCTTGAACAGGGGAATGGCATTTTGGGATATTGTGTCCCAATTTGGTATCACGGCCAGATATATTGGCAACCTCAACACCAAATATAGCAACACTGGACAAATTGGCAAATCTACCAAGACTAAGCGGCAGCCAAAACTTCTTCAGCCCGTTCATATCAATGCAATCAAGCAGTGGGTATCCAAGAATTGTTACCTGGAAATGCTTGCTGTCCAATCAATGTTGGCCACAGAGTTCAGGATTTCTGTCTCTAAAACCCTTGTTTATAAAGCAATGGTCAATTTTGGCTTCTCAAGGAAGGTCCTCAGAGTTTCTCCGCACAATAGGAACAGCAAAAAACAATTGAGAGTTGACGCGTTTATGCTGAGACCTATGTGGCTCTCAAGAAGACAGGGAATGTTCAATTATTTTACATTGAAAAATCATTGTTTTCCTCCTCACTCAGGTCTAGGCATGGGTGGGTCAAGAAGGGGTCCAAGGAAAGTGTAGCCCATTGTGCAGCTGTCTGTTCCCAGATCTATTCAATGGTAGCGCTTCTTGTTCCTTGCAGGTTGGATCAATACCAGATGATCAAGGGTTCCCATAATAGCGGGACATTCCTTGATTTTCTCTGAGCTGTGAAGGAATACCTTCAGATTAATTACAGCAGCACAACCAACATTGTTGTGTTGGATAATGTCAGGCTCTACAAAGTAGATCCGGCTATGTCCAAGTTTCCACCCATTGACAAGAATAGCCATTCCTCCAACCACTGCCTTGCTGATTGTCTAATGAGACTCCTCTTCCTCCCCACGTATTCACCATTCCTTAACCCAAACAAGGAGGTCTTTTGATGGATAAAGAATAAGGTGAAGAAAGGCCTCCCTCAGGGCACCAAGGATCTCTTCAACATTCTTGAGATTAGCCAATTTGCAATGCCACCCAATGTGGTGGTAGCTTTCTATGAGCACTCAGAATCCTTCCTCCCCAAAGCCCTTGCCTCCAAGCCAATCAGATAAATGGGCACACCAGGTTCTATTTGTAATTATTTTATTTTGTTTTTATTAGGGCTCAAAAATTATTATTTATGCATAATGACGTGACATTTGATTATATTATAGACATATAAGAATACATACAAAAGGTAAGTAAAATTAATTATACTAGATATGAGGACACATATTTTATTATAATGCACTGAATATTGCATTGACTGTTGCGCTAACAAATAAATAAATTAAAAAAGATAGAAATAGATTAATTTAATTTAAACTATTGTGAATCCTTTTTGGTACAGTGGCTTTCTTAAGCCACAAATTGCACCTTGTGAGTCATCACCTGATCTTATTGATTTAGTGCCACTATAGCTACATGACACAAAAACCAATGATTTTCATGTATATCTTACTGATTAGTACTTATGACACAGGTCAAGAATATCAAATATATTTATCAAATAATATTACAAGGGAAAGGTAATTTGAGTTCTAAGCAAGCACTTGTTTAGAACATAAGTGGAGTAGGCTGTCTGTTGCAGATAAATTCAGTTCTCAATGTTTAACTATGTAACAAATGAACCCATACTCAACGAGCTAGTAAATAAAAACATTTTTAATTATTTTATTATTATTTGATGTGTTTGAAACTATAACTAATGTCTTATAATGTATTTAAATTTTAATATTTAAAATAAAGAAATTTAAAAAGTTAAATTGCAAGGGAATATAATTTATTAGGGAGATGCAAATTGCAAATGGAATGCAATTATTCTGGGGAATTATACCCTGAAATCAAATTTCCATCTAGAACGTCTAATTGGATCCATGTACTCTTCTGTATGTGGTGGAAAACCCTGGATGTGATTGCTAGAGGGGTTCCCTGGGTAGGACATGCCACTTCAAAAACTTCACTTTGATTCACGCCATATCAAATTTAATTTGAGATGGCATTTTTGCGTTAGTGGTTTTGAATCACAAAAAAAGAAAATAAATAATAAAAAAGTTAAAATTCACTTATAATTTTATAATGCGGCATCTTGAAAGTACACCATATCAATTTTGTCATTTTGAGTCAAATTAATTAAATCTTATTTTTCTAACTTTATTTACATATGAAATCACTTAATGTGGAGTGTGTTTACACCATCTCAATTTTATGCCATCTCAATTTACGCAATTTATATTAAACTAAAATAAGCTTATTCCCACACTAAATCAAAGCCTGTTATATAAAATCAGAAGATGTTCCTATAGTATTAATCCAAGACACTTATACTAAGAATAACTTAAAATAATGCAACTATGGTTGTGGTGCAGGGCGCCGCCTGCAGATATTAACATATCCAGCCTACTACCCTATAAGGAAAAGTATAGGGGAAGGGCTGCCCTTTCTTGCGTTTTTGATTGGAGAGTTACCCATTGAAACATAAAGATCTATTTCTGATTAGCCACTAATCAATGTACCTGCAGCTAACTGCAGATGCATCAGAGAGTGACCCATCATGTTAATTTTCATTGAGTCAATTAGTAGCTCATCAACTTCCACAATTTGTAATTTGGTATAGAGACCTTCTGTCCCTTACCAGCAAGTATGACCCCCAGATGAACATTCTGAAACCCTGTTTTAGACCTAGTTCCCAAAAATTGGCCCTACTTTTGCTGCAACTATCTGACCCAGAGATCACATGTTTAGATGTTCACATCCCACCCAATCTAAGCCATTTCTCTTTGAGTATTCTCCAAAAATGTCTCACCCCATAAGAATAGCTTAGTTCCTGACTAGTCCAGACTTCAGTCAGGATGACTCATCCTTTCTTTTCCCTCCCCCAATTCCAACTATATAAGGCCCTCAGATATCCCCAATAAAGACATCATTGAATAGAACATAACAACCAACTCAATATTCTTAGATTAGTTGCAGAGCTCAAATAGAGAAGTTCTGTTGTAAAAAAGATAATAGTCCTGCTGTGTTCCCCCAGTTGTTGCTCAGATACTCCAACCTTACCCTTAGAGCCCTTGAGCACCACAGATAGAAAGCTTGAGCATCTTCAGGCCATCTCAGTAGCACTATCAACCAATGTATGAGCCTTCCTCAATAAACTATTGTACTTCTTATTTTTCAGTTTTGTCATTTTTTTATACTTTTATTTAGCATTTGGTACAAATATTTGCTTATTTTAAACTATATGCCATAGCTATAATATATGAAAATAGTTGTTTTTGTATAGATTTTGACTTTTGCCCTTTACGCAGCCAAGTTGCTTTAAATTGACCCCCTTTTTTATTGCAGATTTAAAATTATGAGGCCTTTTTAAGACTATAAATGGTTTTTAAATTTTAAATTTTGGGTTTTTCTGGTTTTTTTGGAGTTCAAAAAAACTAAATTTTTAAAACCTGTTTTTCATAGTTGCAATGCTGTAAATTGAAATTATGTTTTTACTATAAAATTGAGATAGCCAAATTTTGAGATGCTGTATTTTTAGATAGCCTTTTTCGAGATGCAGTTTTCAAAATGGAATGCCTTACCACGCCCTGCACCCTGGTGGTTGCCAAACACTTAATAAAAGGGAGGCATGTAAGAAAATCAATCAGCAGATTCTTTTTGGGAGACACGTAAAACCCATACAACAATACCAGTGCAAAGTACTTGTACAAGACGTGCTCAACTGTCCTATACTCCCACAGTGTATTCTGGCGTTCAAGTGCTAATCAGCATATATCAAGTTGTATAGGTACATCCTCCAATTTTTTGACGTTAGTCTTTAATATGCAATGTAGTAGGATTCCTAGATATACTGCAACATGAATACTTTGTGAGGTATATTTTTCAGAGAACATGCATAATTTCTTATATATTTGAACTAATATGTTTATATAGGACGTATTGCTGAATTTGAAGATGGTTCCAGAGGGTGCCTGACTTGTATCTGCCCCCATGCCTTGGCAAACAAAATAAATAAAGGTTTAAATGTATTCACAAGTACTGTGTCCTAACTTTATTTGATAATACTTTGAATACTTAATTGAAAATTTCAGTTTTAAGATATTCAGTTCCTATTTGAAAGTCAGTTTTTATAAGGTTTTTTCATATTCATTGATATTTGAAAAGGGAAATTGTTGTATAGTTTCATAAATATATTCATCAAAGTTTATTTTGATATCCCCGCCAATTTCAGTCATCACTTTGAAGTTGATATTTGCTCCTATTTCATATGCTTCCCTAATCCATGGCAAGCACCCCACAGGTGGTAAATATTCCCTGACTTTTGCTTCTATATTTGCAAAATTATTTATATTCATTTGAATTATTTTATTCATTTCATTTTTATTTATTTATTTATTTATTTACTTTACAGGGGCTACCAGTGATTGGCAACCCCTGTAAAACCTACTGGGCGTGAAAGCTGCCACCTTGACAACCTCTTCCTCATTTCTTGTTGTGACTAAAGTAAAGGTAAGTAAAACATAAATAAACTGACTAATTGTTTCCTGTGCAACTTTTGCTTCCTCTTGATTTTTATTTGATAGATTTTCATTGTTTCTTGAAGCGCTTCTGCTTCTTGACTGTGCTTTATTTTCTTCATTTTCATTTCTTTTGTTTTGATTAGTTTCCTCTTCATTTGTGTTAATTTCCTTTGAGCTTTCATTTCCTTCAATCAATTTGATTTTTTGAGTATTCTTTCTGTTGGTTTTTGAAAATTCCCAAGAGTTGTAACTTTCACTTTTGAAATATAACTGCTTTAGTATTTCCTTTTGAAGATATAAAGCTATTTCCTTATGTTCTTTGTTGACTATTGTTCCCAGGCTATTTTTTGTGGTTTTGTTTTGCTGGACCAAGGCCATTCCCTCATTTCCCAGTTGATTTACCACAATTTCCATTATGTTATGTTCAAGCTTGACAACCTTTTGGAGGGCTGACTCTAATTTGTTGATAAGGCTGTAGAAATTTGACATTTTGTTTGAATTGCATCAAAAAACTGGTTTTTATAGTACTACCTTCAACACATTAATATTTTTCATCATTGATAAATATAAGGCCATAAATGTAAATATTGCATTAGAATATTGCAACTAGACTTTAACTCTTGATATTTTGATATTATGTGCATAACTCAATGCATTTTGCTTAATAAAATTCATTGTAAACAAGGCCTTTTTCATTGTAATTTCTTTAAATGTACTGTGTTTATATTAGAGAGCCATTAACACTTATTACAAATATTGATATAGAGTGAATTTTACAGCCTGTATATTTACCTATTGGTAATAATTCTGTAAACTTTTCAGTCAGATTTTGTGGGGTATTAATAATGTAATGGGTTAATTAATTACTGTTTATTACCATTAATTGGCTGATTTTCTTTGCTGTGATAATTGTGCATTTTCTGATATTTACGCACTGTTATCCAATTGGTTGGTATCACATCCAATTGCACAGGCAATAGGAAACGTGGTTGCACCCCAACCACATTCAGTCTCAGGGTAGCAATCATGTTTCCTATTGCCTGTGTGATGGGATGTGAAACCAACCAATTGGATGCCAGTGTGTAAATATCAGAAAATGAACAATTGCCACAGCAAAGAAAATCAGCCAATTAATGGTAATAAACAGTAATTAATTAACCCATTACATTATTATTACCCCACAAAATCTGACTGAAAAGTTTACAGAATTATTACCAATAGGTAAATATACAGGCTGTAAAATGCACTCTATATCAATATTTGTAATAAGTGTTAATGGCTCTCTAATATAAACACAGTGCATTTAAAGAAATTACAATGAAAAAGGCCTTGTTTACAATGAATTTTATTAAGCAAAATGCATTGAGTTATGCACATAATATCAAAATATCAAGAGTTGACTTCTAATTGCAATATTCTAATGCAATATTTAAATTTGTGTTTCTTAATTTATTATTGATAACAAAAATATTTTTGTAAATAATTTTATGTTATTCATAAAATATACAACATTTTATTGATTATGAGAATGTCAATAATGTAAAAAGAATATGTTATTAATTATACATCAAAAGAAATAATATCAACTTTAATAATTTGTCACAACAAAATGTTCTAATTTACTGATCAAGGGACAAGTGGGGGAGGGAATGGGCAGAATGTACGTCACCATTGTCTGTGCCTGTGGAAGAGACGGCATCACAGGTTATGAGAAGGGAATGGCTGGTAGTCTGGGAGTCAGGGTTGGAAGGCAGGTGGCTTGGTCTTGATGGGGGAGTTGGGGAGGTAGGGTTTGTTGACTGGGAAGAGGCAGCAACAGCTGATTGTTTCAATTGCTTGAATTCTTCTTCTGTCACATATGTGGGCTTGACAAACTGAATAAATGGGCGTGGGGGATGCAGGAGTTGTTTCTGGACTTATCACTATCACTTGCATAGAATATAACAAGATCTGATAAGTCCTGGACAAATACAGAAGGGAAAAGCTTGTACCTCTTCTCAATTTGGGAGCACAATTCATTATAGGTGGCAGGCTTTAAGCGCCTGAGAGCTGAACCAAAATTTCAAAGACATACATCTGCAAGATGTATGTCAGTGTGGTTGGTGGGATAGGTCCAACAGGTGTGCCCTGCAGCCATAATTTTTTTGGCTGCCCATTCCCACTGATTCATTTCTGCACTCAGTATAACTTTGTATACGGCTTGTTGGTAGCCCACTCCTCCAGCATGTCCTTGAGCTCTGTCTGGTATGCATATTTGTCAAAACCACAGGCTCAACCTGCCAGCAAGGTTCCAACCAAGAAGGTTTGTGACCTTCAACCCAATTATCTGTCACTTGAAGCCAGAATAGGAAGTCAACTCAAATTACCAAATCCAACAACATGAACAGATGATGATCCTTTATGGTGGATACCTTGTTTTGGAGCTTGACTCATTACCAGGATCAAGCCACCCCCCTCTTCCATCCAGCTGTGTGATCACCAATCATGTTCCTGTTATCCTTGATTTACATGAACTATATAATCACTATCTCACAATAAAGATTATTATCTATCTTCTAAAATATTTTTCCCCATTTAACTCTGCTAAAACAGCACAGTTACAACATTGGTAGCACAGGTAGGTTCTCCATCCTACCTTATCTTGAAAATTTTCACCTTTTGCCTGCACACGCCGCAGCCAACAAATCCTTGACAGAATTATGTCTGGCCTCCCGCCCAACTGGACTCTGTACACTCCTGGCACCAAGATACCCAATGGTTTTGTCCTATACCAAAACACGGTAATCCTGCTACCTGCCGTCAACACCATGTATGCACAAGGTTCCTTTCAGGCTCCCTCATTGATGCTGCAACCAGCCAACAAAACCACCATGCCCGCCTATGTAGCTCAAAGACTACAAAGCACTGCCTTGTACCTTTTGTTGGGGCCAACGACAACAACACCGCCACATGGATCCAGTCTGCCCAGAGCAAGCTAGCTCAGATGGAATGCCCACAGCAATTTTGGATTACAGAAATTTCCATTTGCCTCACCCATGACGCTGGCACCTGGTGTAACAAGTGGCATGAAGAGCACACTGACAAGAACTGGGATACCATTAGCAAGACTTCCTGGCAAGATTTGTGCTTAAAGATAAAGCTCATGATCATTAACCAAGTGAAGAACCTGACCCAGACAGGCACTGTGAAGGAACTCACCTGTGCTTATGAGGAACTCTGTCTTTGTGCACCATCCAACATGGCCTTTGACACCCCAGCCACACACATCATGTATTAAAACACTATCAAGCCGCACGTGATGAGACATGTAAACCTGAATCAAGTGACCAACCTGCAAAACCTGTACCGTGAAGCAGAAAAAGCAGAACAGACATCCAACGCTCTGCAAAAGGCACAAACTGGGAAACAAGAAAGACCCAAGGATTTCCATCCAATAGGGCGCTCTGCTCAACCACTTCCTGGAGGCAACAGGAACAACACCAAACACAAATCCATGGGTTCTAATGGGCATGGAAATGGAAACAATGGCCAGTCAAACCGTATTCATTTCTGTGTCACTGCCGCGCAAGGCAACCAGGATGAGGGAAAAGCCCAGGGAGAGCACTAAGAGAGCCAAGATCTCCCCACACAACTCCTGACTTGCCCAACAATAAATACAGACCCGAGGACGTTGACCAATGCCCAATGATCCAGGTGCTCTTGGAGGACCCAGTACTGTACACCATTTTCAGACATCCCAATAAATTGATGTCTTACCCTTTCTGCTTTTATAGTTACACAGGCTCAACCCTCTGTACTTGGGCGCAGACCAAACCTTAGTCAACAGTAGCTTTGTGGACAAGTTCAAGCTGGACACTAATCCTTTGCGGATTAAAAATGTGGTCCTGGATGACAAACACCACATTGCCGTGACAAAGGAAACTGCCCCCTTCTCTGTCATGCTTGAGAGCCTTCACTACACCATTCAAGGTCCTGTCATTGACTTTCCTAAGTTTGACATTGTACTGGGACTAGACTGGTTACGGAAGAACAACCCTCACATAGACTGGGCAACCTCAGTATTGACCATCAAGCATGAAGGCATCAACCACCAGATCTACCCTGAATCCGTGGACCAACTGCTACGCAACCACATCTTTGTATTTATGACAGAAACCCAGGACAAAAAGTTAGACCTAAAGTCAATTGACTGGGACTCCTGCCAGTACAAGATCTTACACTTCAAAGACCACCAGGATACCTCCACGCCTAAGGACTGCAACATTGTGGCCCGCCATCCAGAAATCTTTAAGGAAGCATTACCTGGGCTACCCCCTGAGAAGCATATTCAGCACTCCATCCAACTCAAGGGGGCTGTACCCAAGGCGCGCCCCATCTACAGGCTGACCCCAAATGAGGATGACGCCTTACGCGCCTATCTCAAGGAGGCATTGGAAAAAGGACTTATCCGCCCCTCACAGTCTCCCTTTAGGGCTGCCATATTATTTGTGGCCAAAAAGGACAGTACCTTACGCCTGGTCACAGACTACTGCGCCCTAAACAAAGTTACCATTAAGAATTGTTACCCACTGTTGCTGATTGACAACCTCTTTGATGCCTTGGGAGGAGCCACAGTCTTCTCCAAGATTGATCTAACTACAGGCTACAATCAGATTTGTATCAAGGAGGAAGACATTCTCAAAACGGCCTTCCGCACTAAATACAGCCCCTACAAATGTGTGGTACTCAACTTTGGCATGGCCAATGCCCTGTCCACTTTTGTGACCTTCATAAACAAAGTGTTTTTGCCCCACATAGGCAAGCATGTCCTAGGGTACCTAGACAACATTATTGTCTACAGCCCCTTGGTGGAACAACACCACAAAGACCTGGAGGCAGTCTTTGCAACCTTGGCACAACACAAAATGTTGGCCAAGCCCTCCAAGTGCCAGTTTTTCTGTGAGCAACTACCCTTCTTGGGACACATAGTCTCAAAGGATGGCATCAAACCTGACAGTCAAAAGATACATGCCATCTGAAAGATGCCACCACCCAAGGATAAGTTGGAACTCTGCACCTTCTTGGGAATGATGGCCTATGTACAACGTTTCATACCTGACTGTGGCGTCTTGACTACCCCCTTATCCGCCATAACAGGCGCCAAGTCTAAGTTTGTGTGGACCCCCCAACATGACCTCTGTTTTAGACGTCTCAAAGAGAAGCTCACAACAGCTCCCATCCAGCAATACCCCAAACGTGACGGGGAATACCAAATGGAAACTGACGCCTCAGATGCATCCATTGGGGGAGTACTACAAATCAAAAATTGTGACGGTGACTTCCTCCCTGTAGCCTACAAATTGCAAAATTTGACAGATGGCAATTGTTGATCCCCTTTCCACGACAAGGTACTGCTGGCTATTGTGCACTGCCTAGTCAAATGGCGTTGCTACCTAGAGTGCCAGGAAGAATTCACAGCATTAACCAACCACAAGTCACTCATCTATTTCAAGACTCAAGCAAATCTATTGCGCCGCCAAGCACAGTGGATGGAACTATTGGAGAGATTTAACATGCTCATCCAGTACAAGCCTGGGGCCAAGCTTGCCATGGCAGACGCCCTGTCCTGCCTGTATGTCTATGCTTCAAGAGGAGAGAATGGGCTCAACCCAGACTGGTCCCTCTTAGTGCTAAAAACAAAGGACAAAGGGTTCCCCCTGGCACACCTGACATCACCAAAGAAACAGTCACCAAGAATGAACACCTCTTTGCTGACATATACAGTACTCTTCAAAGAAAGATGACTGATGGCACAACATTTCCTACATCCCCACACATCAGCAAGTCAACACTATCCTTTGCTATCACAGAGACCTTGGACATACCAAGAGCCAAAATCTATATGCGTTTCTAAAACATAAAGCCAGGTGGCCAACCTTATACCGCAACATCCAGGAAGTTTTAGACCAATGTGAGGTGTGCAAAAAGTTTGCCAAAAAAAACCCTGCCAAAGTCAGTACTCCTCATCTGCACACAACTACCTTTCAAAGTATGGGCTCTTGAAATTGTCAGTCCCATGCCAGGAAAGCACAATGACAAGAAATACATCATCACTGCCATTGACTTTGCAACAAGATGGCCAGTAGCCCAAGCAGTGAAGGCACACACCAACAATGAAGTTCAACAATTTATTGGCAAAGAAATAATCAGCAAGTTTGGAAAGCCAGAACTCCTGATAACCAATAGAGGAAAAGAGTTGACCTCCAAAAAAACCAATGTATACCTCACCAAAAATGGGGTCAAACACACTGTAACAACACCATACCACCCATAGGCCAATGGACGCATAGAGCGGCTCAATGGTAGTCTTGTGCAAGCCTTAGCCAAACTCACCACCAGGAGACCTGAATACTGGTATAAGCAGCTAGCAGCCACACTACTTGCGTGTCAAACCCAAGTGAACAGATCCACAGGAAAAAGCCTGTTTGAACTGGTATACAGAACACTGCCAAATATCATTCAAGCATTGACAGGACCTAAACTGGAAATTCCAAGTGAAGTCCCTCCGCCCTCAGACCCTCAAGTAATAGAGGCTTACAGAAAATAAACAGCCAAAGAGAATGAACATCTGCAAAAGACATTTGTCCCCATCTGCAATATACATGAAGTTGGGGACAGAGTATGAGATGAATGTTGACAAGAGCAAGTTACAACCTGAAAAAGTGAGGCCAGCAATCATTCCGAAGGTAAACAACAATAATACTTACCTTGTGCAAGGACTTGGCAAACATAAGCAAGACAAGACCCTACACCATGATTGCCTACGGCCCTGCAAAGCAAGACAGAAACAACAAGAAACCACCCTGCCCGCCACAGATCAACAGCTAGTCCAGTATGGTGCCTGGGCTCCTGAAAAACTCCCTGACAACCTGCCCCCCAGAGGAGGCTGACCTTCAGTTGGGAGGGGGTGTCAAAACCGCAGGCTTGACCCACCAGCAAGGTTCTAACAAAGCAGGTTTGTGACCCGCAATCCAATTACCTGGCAACTCAAAGCCAGACTAAGAAGTCAACTCAAATTACCAAATCCAACAACATGAACAGATGATGATCTTTTATGGTGGATACCTTGTTTTGGCGCTTGACTCATTACCAGGATCAAGCCACCTCCCTCTTCCATCCAGCTGTGTGATCACCAATCATGTTCCTGTTATCCTTGATTCACATGAACTATATAATCACTATCTCACAATAAAGATTATTATCTATCTTCTAAAATATTTTCCCTGTGTAACTCTGCTAAAACAGCACAGTTACAACATATTCATCTGTTGTGTTTGATATTTCTGAGTAATAATTGACACCCAATGGTGAAACTGCCAGAAAACCCCCAAAAAATTGATACAAAATTGGGCCGCGCTTGTAGATGCCAGATTGGATGTGCTATTCCCCAAAGTCTTGGATACTTGCCAAAATCTTGGCATACAACAAGAAAATAACGTCATTACGGGCCCTCATTTCCCTTCCTTTGATAAAATTAATAATAGTTGTATTGTACGGGTTGGTATCCACCAAACTGGGGCCATTGAGAACCTGATTGGACAAGATTCTGACAGCAACCAAAACTCTGTGTATCCACAAATTGACTGTTCTTTTATTGGTGAAATTGCCATGAAGTCTCAGTTGGAGACAAACCTAGACCAGGGGCATCCACAGGTCACGCTTCATAATAGTCATCATAAGAGGGTGAGCTTTTTCACCTTCAGTTGAAGTACGGGCACCAGTTGGGGTCTTCTTGGGAGGGGGGCCAAAGTTGGCATGGGCTTTCAGGGTTGCAGCCACAGTGGACTTTACAAAACCCATTGCGCCGCAATTTCCCCAAGGGACATAAGCATCCCTTGCTTTTCAACCATCTTGAGAACAATTTCTGGAGTGATTAATTTTCTTCTGCGTCTTACAGGCTGATTGGCTAGAGGTGGGATGTGTCTGCCTTGAGAACCAGACAGTACCATCTGATTGGCTGTTTCTGGATTCCAGCTTCCCTGGGTGACCCCATGGCTCACTTTGACAATTACAGATGCTAGTGTTGCTATATGATTTGGGTTAGCAGCTGCCTGTGCAAGATGGGCAAACAGGGCCATGCTTGAGGACGTGGGAGAAAAAGCACACTCCTGGGTAGTGCTTGCAGAGGGGCCTGCAGGTTGGGAGTGGCCATAGACAGAGGCTTCACTGTTAAGAGACCCTGCATAGCCCTGCATGATTTTGTCAAGGCCAGGGAACAGCTCATTGACTTGGTTGTTATTGGAAGAAGACATAATAAACTTTTATTAAAAATTAAACTCAAAAAGAGGAGTGTATATTTTAGTCAATTTTATTGTTAAGTATGTTAAGTTGCTGAAAACTATGATCTAAATTTTAGCCATCCTAAAATGGAATAGGGTGATTTTTGAGAATGCCTATGATTCCTAAAAGAATTAGCACAAATCCACTCTAGATCCTTTGGCATCCTTTTTTAGGCATCAATAAATTGTAATTATTTCAAATTTTCCTCATTTTTTATTTGAAATTTGGTTCTTAGATGTGACAATCCCGCATTTTCAGATTTGTTAATTTTTACATGTTGTCTATGATTTGTTTGAAATACAGGAAGTCTCAAATTGTACATTAGAATCCTGCATTTCTGATTCATGTATCCTGCATTTGTTTGTTGTGTTTTGTCTTTTTGTTAGTTGAGTTATCTGCTCAAGAGATTTGAAATTTGCCAATTTAAATAAACCAAAAAAATTCAAATTAAATGGTTGATTTTATCAAATACTTTATTTTTCCCTAAGATAAGTTGCCCACAAAAGTGATTCAAAATTTGGACCAAGGATTTGACAATCCCGCATTTTTACATTCAGGTTCTGAATTTACAGTATTTTGTATGCTTTCCTTGTCCAGGTTGAGCTTCCATTGGGAGATTGATATTCCCTTTTCATTGCTTCTTTTTTTGAAAATTTATTCATGTCACTTTGTATTATTCTTTGTATTTCAATTTGATTTCTTTGAATTACAGGGGCTACCAATTATTGGCAACCCCTGTAAAACCTACTGGGCGTGAAAGCTGCCACCTTGACAACCTCTGCCTCATTTCTTGTTGTGACTAAAGCAAAGGTAAGGAAAACATAAATAAACTGACTAATTGTTTCCTGTGCAACTTGCGCTTCACCTTGATTTTCATTTGATAGATTTTCATTGTTTCTTGAAGTGCTTCTGCTTCTTGACTGTGCTTTATTTTCTTCATTTTCATCTGTTTTCATTTGATTATTTTCATTTTTTTGTTTTGATTAGTTTCCTCTTCATTTGTGTTAATCTCCTTTGAAATTTCATTTCCTTCAATCAATTTGAATTTTCAAGTATTCTTTCTATTACTTTTTGCAAACTCCCACAAGTTATAACTTTCATTGTTAAAATTCAAACTTTTGAGTATTTCCCTTTATAGATTTAAAGCTGTTTCCTTATGTTCTTTGTTGACTATTGTTCCCAGGCTATTTTTTGTGGTTTTGTTTTGCTGGACCAAGGCCATTCCCTCTATTCCCAGTTGATTTACCACAATTTCCCTTATATTATGTTCAAGCTTGACAACCTTTTGGAGAGCTGACTCTGATTTGTTGATTAGGTTGTAGATATTTGACATGCTACTTGACTTACATAAAAAACTGGTTTTTATAGTACTACCATCAACACATGATAAAAAATTCTAGATAATAGTACATTTTATTGAAAATTTTGTAAATAATATAAATAACTTGCAATTATACAAAAAAATAGCATAATACACTAAAAAATACACCAGAATTGCATTAAAATAGCCATCCAAATTAGAACATGTAAATTATGTTTTTCAGTATATAACTTTTTTAATTTGAAACTAGTATTTTATTGATATTTCATTGAATTTTGGATGTTTTATTGAATGTTAACTATACTGGGCTTTATTGCCAGAAATGACAATTCAGTGGTATGTGAATAACTTAATGCATTCTGCTTAATAAAATTCAGTGTAAACAAGGCCTTTTTCATTGTAATTTCTTTACATGGGCTGTGTTTATATTAGAGAGCAGTTAACACTTAGTACAAATATTGATATAGTGTACATTTTACAGCCTGTATATTTACCTATTGATAATGATTCTGTAAAGTTTAAACCAGATTTTGTGTATTAGTAATAATTAAATGGATCAATAAATCATTTTTTATGACCATTAATTGGCTGATTTTTTTGCTGTGGCAACTGTGCATTTTATTATAATTCTGCACTGGTATCCAATTGGCTGTTTTCACATCCCATCACATAGGCAATAGGAAACATGATTGCCAACCCAACCACATCTGGTCTCAGGGTGGCAATCATGTTTCCTATTGTCTGTGTGATGGGATGTGAAACCAACCAATTAGATGCCAGTGTGTAAATATCAGAAAATGCACAATTGTCACAGCAAAAAAAATCAGCCAATTAATGGTAATAAACAGTAATTTATTAACCCATTAAATTATTATTACCTCACAAAATCTGACTGAAAAGTTTACAGAATTATTACCAATAGGTAAATATACAGGCTGTAAAGTGCACTCTATATCAATATTTGTACATAGCGTTAATGGCTCTCTAATATAAACACAGTCCATTTAAAGAAATTATAATGAAAAAGGCCTTGTTTACACTGAATTTTATTAAAAAAATGCATTGAGTTATGCACATAATATCTAAATATCTAGAGTTAACTTCTAGTTGCAATATTCAATGTAATATTTACATTTGGGGGTCTTACTTTATTATTGTTAATAGTAAAATTATTATGCAGCTAATTATATGTTACCGCATCAAATGTACATCATTTTATTAATAATATGGAATGTTAATAATATAAAAAATATATTAAAAATTATGAATTGGAAGAAATAATATCAATTTTAATAATTTATCACTAAGAAAGGTTTTATTTTACTTGTCAAAGGACAATTAGGGGAGGGAATGGGTATAATGTAAATTGCCATCATCTGCACCTGTAAAAGGGACAGCATCAGAGGTAGTGGGGAGGAAGTGGGTGGTTTGGGAGTCAGGGTTGGAAAGCGGGTGGCTTGATCTCAATGGGGGAGTTGGGGAGGCAGGGTTTGTTGACTGAGAAGAGGCAGAAAGAGCTGAATGTTTCAATTGCTTGAATTTTTCTTCCATCAAGTATGCAGGCTTGAAAAACCAAATGGATGAGTGTGGGGGGAGGTGGGAGTCCTTTCTGGACTTATCACTATTGCTTGCATATAATATGACAAGATCTGATAAGTCTTGGAAAAATATGGAAGGGAAAAGCTCATACCCCTTCTCAAATTGGGTGCACAGCTCATTGTATGTGGCAGTCTTCAAGCTCCTGAGAGCTGAACCAAAATTGTAAAGACATACATCTGCAAGATGCATGTTAGCGTAGTTAGTGGGGTAGGACCAACAGGTATGCCCCACAGCCTTAATTTCCTTGGTTGCTCACTCCTGCTGTTCCATCTCAGCACTTATTTTAACTGTGTACACGGCTTGTTGTGTAGCCCACTCCTCCAGCATGTCCTTGAGCTCTTTCTGGTATGCATATCCATTTGTAGTGTTTGATATTTCTGAGTAATAATTGACACCCAATGGTGAAACTACCAGCAAACCCCCCAAAAAATTAATACAAAATTGGGCCGCGCTTGTAAATGCCAGATTGGATACAATTTTCCCCATAATCTTGGATAGTTGCAGAAATCTTGGCATATGACTCTAAAGTATTCTCCCTTTGGCTCTGGATAGGACTATTTCCCCCTGACATACAAAGAAAACAGCTCAAAACTCAGTTAACCCACTTAATTCCCTTGAGAACTTGGCCCACACAGTTGATGAGAGATTTTAATTAGTGTGCCTTTCTCAAGTAGCAACCACTAACAATTTGGTTTGTGTTCCTACATGGGAAATTTCTTGATGAATTTGGACTACTTGTTGGCCTGGTTTTGCCCCCATTTAAAACAATGAAGTGGAACCAATCAGGGTGTACTTCTGCTAAATTGACTGATTCCATTCAAACTGGATTAAATGCTGCTCCAAATCAACAGAAAAGTACCAGCCAATCAGAGTTGATGCTGGAAATTGTTGTAAAACCTTTCAATTCACTGGATTCACCTTTGAAAAATTTCTCTTGCAGCCAATCAGATTTGCATCCTTGGTCAGGTGACCTTGAAGTCTAAACTCATTCTTTATAGCAAGACAGGGGACTTCCAGTCCCCTGTTTGCTCATTCTTTCAAATAAAAGTTTTGGCTTTAAGCTTAGAATTTTAGTGTGTTGTGGGCCTTCTTTGCTGTCCTTTTAATTAATCTAAAGTTGTTAGTAAAGGTGTTCTACTTTGCTTACCATCTATATTGTCCCTTAATTTACGGTGTCTCTTTCAAAGCCCCTAGAGTTAGTGTTAGTAATCTTGTTATCCTTTACCTTTACCGCTTTACAAAGCAGATTTGATTTTTTAATAATTAGTATAGAATTTAATATATATTCTTACCTTATTTATAAAATGGCTTTTTTTGCTTTGCCTTGACTCTGGCAATTCTATATGTTGTCTAGAAGCTTACTGCTACATCCTTGCCACTCCAAACCTGTCCCCATAGTTATCTTAACCTCAGGCCTCAGGATTTTCTTGGCTTTAATCCTGTGAGTCCAAATATTATCTTGGTATCCCACAATGATTGTTCCCTTGGAAAAATTTGTGGTATTCACCCTGGCTCCAGTTCTGATGTTGATCTGGACAACCACCCCCAACCTTTGGATCTGCTTGTATTTATCTGCCTCCTACATGGGAAAAGATCCCTCTCACCTCCTGGTCCTGCTTGGTAATCTCCCTGGTCACATCCATGGGCTGGTTGCTACAGGAGGAAAGGTGGTCAAGAGTCTCACTAGCAATAATCTTGAGATTTCCTCCTCCATTTCTGACTTGATAGCTTCTCCTGAAGCCTTTACTGCCAAAATATCCCTTCCCTTGGAGACCAAGTCCCCTACCCCTGAGGGGGGTTGTCCACTACTGATTTCACCCCCAAGCGCACATCATGGCTGCTTGGCGGTCTGCTTTGATGGGCTTAGATTCTTACCTCCCTCATTTGTCCCCTGTGTCTTCCCTCTGGACGCCTTTAAAAGTGGTTATTCCAGTGTTGCACTGGATGGTTTTCTGGTGGATCCCCCCAGGATGGGAGCCAGACTTAGTTAGTTTAGCCCCCCTCTCTTATAACAATAAAAAGATATTGTCATTGCACGTCCTCATTGCTCTCCCTTTCATAAACTTAATAATGGTTGAAGTGTATGGGTTGGTATCCATCAAACTGGGACCACTGAGAACTTGATTAGACAAGATTCTAGCAGCAACCACAACTCTGTGCATCCACAAATTGACTGTTCTCTTATTTGTGAAAATGCTGTGGAGTCCCAGTTGGAGACAAACCTGGACCAGGGGCATCTGTGGGTCATGTTCCATGATGATCATAATAGGGGGATGGGCCTTTTCATCATCAGTTGAAGTAAAGGCACCAGTTGGGGTCTTCTTGGGAGGGGTCCACAGTTGGTGTGGGCTTGCAGGGTTGCTGCCACAGTGGACTTTGCAAGCCTCATTGCGGCTGCAATTTCCTCAAGGGACATAAAAATCCCTTGCTTTTCAACCATTTTGAGAATAGATTCTGGGGTGATTAGCCTTCTTCTGTTTCTTTCAAGATAAATGGCTGGAGGTAGGATGTGGTATGTGTCTATCTGGGGAACCAGATGGTTCCATCTTATTTGCTGCTTCTGGATTCCAGCTTCCCTGGATGACCCCTTGGTTCAATTGATTGATTCCAGATGCCAGTGCTGATACATGATTTGGGTTAGCAGCTTCCTGTGTGTGATGGTCAAACAGGGCCATGCTTGAGGACGCAGGAGAAAGAACACACTTTTTTGTAGTGCTTGGGGAGGGGCCCGCAAGTTAGGAATGACCATAGACAGAAGCGTCACTATTGGAAGACCCAGTGTAGTCCTGCATGATTTTGTCAAGGCCAGGGAACAGCTTTTCTTATTTGGTTGTTATTAAAAGAAGGTACAATAAATTATTATTGAAAAATTAAACTCAAAAAAAGAAGTGTATATTTAGTTAATTTTGTTGCTAAGTATATTAAGTTAGTGAATAGTAGGATCTAAATTTTAGCCGTCCTAAAATAGAATAGGGTGATTTTTGATAATGCTTATGATTCCTAAAAGAATTAGCACAAATCCACTCTAGATCTTTTGGCATCCTTTTTTAGGCACCCATAAATTGTAATTATTTCAAATTCACCTCATTTTTTATTTGAAATTTGGTTCTTAGATGTGACAATCCCGCATTTTCAGATTTGTTAATTTTTACATGTTTTCTATGATTTTTTGACCATACAGGAAATCTCAAATTGTACATTAGAATCCTGCATTTCTGATTCATGTATCCTGCATTTTTTCTGTGTTTTATCTCTTTTTAGTTGAGTTATCTGCTCAAGAGATTTGAAATTTGCCAATTTAAATAAACCAAAAAAAGGTAAAATAAAATGGTCAATTTTATTAAATATTTTAATTTTCACTCAGCTGAGTTGCCTTCAAAAGTGATTTGAAATTTGGACCAAGGATTTGAAAATTCTGCATTTTTGTGTTTAGTTTCTGAGTTTACAGTATAAGCAGTTAATTAAAAAAGTAAAATGTAAAATTCTCAAGGTATTTATGATTTTTATTATCAAATATTATTACTCATGTATAAAGACCTTCTCTAAGATTTTTTTGTCTTATTAAAAGTTTGCTGAAATAAAAGTTATTTTAAAAATATTTATTAAAAATATTTATTAAAAAATTAAAATTAAAATTAAAATTGCAATATAAAGTTTTTTGGGAGAGGTTTTATTGAGTGCGCCTGTAGTGGGTTCTGTGGTATGCAAATTCCTGGCAATAAAGATGGCATACAACCTCCACTGCCACAATTTAAACGGTGAATACACCACTATTAAAGTGTTTGTGTCTACTGGTAAAAGGGAGGATAGTGAGGTGTAAGTGAAGAAGCAGCTTTTCTGGCGGGGCTGCAAATCTGTAAATTCTAGCCAGGGCCAGGGTGTCCTGTATAACATGGTCTACTGAGTCATATCCTAGGGGCTTACTTCCTGTTCAGGGAGAGCCTGGCCTTTTCAATCCCTATAAGTACTCTGTTCAGGTCCTTGACGCCAGCGCACATCCCAAAGTAAAAAAAGGAACCTGAGTTAAACAACAAGATGGAGCCTTTTCTCAGCAAAGACCTCTGTGAACTCACACAGTTTATTGAAAAATGTGCTAATATTTTTTATATTTGGTTTTTCCAAATGTGGTCTTCATGACCAGAGACACCCCTGTCTCTTCTCCTCTTCAGGCCAGCTCAAAGTCCACCAGGAGGATCTTAGTTTTCTTGAGAGCTGTTGCATTTGCAACAGCCAATTTTGACATGACACCACAAAAGTTCTCAATAAGTTAAGAGAGTGTATGCTCCACTGGGAATCATAAGCAAGCACCCACATGAGCCTGGCCCATCTCTGGTATATTCTTTAATGAGTGTATCTCCAGGACGTCCTAAACAAGCTTGATGGAGTTTACACAGTAAAATTCATCAAGGGAAACCAGGTCAGGGCGGACCAACTGGGCATCCCTGTAGGCAGTAACTTCAAACTCAGATTCCCCTTTGGCATGTGATAGTCCAGCAAGTGTGTTTATTGCCATTGGGAAGGAACTGTTTATTCTGTCTACAATCTTGCACACAACAGAAGGTGACAGGTCCAGCTGCCTGCTCACGTGGCTGGCAAAGTTTCTTTAAAATGTTGCGGAGACGTATGGTACCAGGACTTTTTGCACAACACCTTGAATTTCAGGCCCTCAACCACAGTCTTCTGTACTTTTATAGCACGCCTGATGGTAGTTTCAGAGGTGTTAGGCATCTTGGTCATAAGCACCTTGGCCAACACTTTTTTGATTTTGTTGTCTGTAAGGACAGAAGACTTTAACTTTGCTCTAACTTTGCAATCAATCTCCTTGATCTTAGCAATTGTATGGTCAAGGGCTTTAATAATTTATTGAGTTGTCTCATTAATTTTTTACTAACTTTTGCATATGTTTTATAGCTTTCACTTCAATAAACACTGTGTTATTATGATATTATTGCCTCTTTGTTTATTCTTGTTTGTTTTCCCATTTACTACAATATCCTATCTTTTTAGCCATTCTGTATATGTTTTTAAGATTATCTCAATATGTATTGTTTGCTTTGTGTTTTGAATTGGTGCTATAATTGCTGTATTGTTTTAGCTCTTTACACAGCCCCTTGTGGAAGTATTAACAAAAATTTGATGATCAGCCAAATTTACATTAGAAAATTATATGTTTATTGTGTTTATATAATTTGCTGTTAATCCATATTCAAAACCTTAATGATAAACTTTAAGCCAATCAGAAGCTGTGTGAGAAAGTGATTGTTATGACATAAAGGGACATTCAATAATTCTTTGGTGCATGTGTGTTAGTTAATTTGATTGGCTGGATGTTTTACCATTGTGCGCCATTGTTAATGTGACAAGTTGTTGATGGACTAGTGCCCAATCAGCTGCTGGGTTAACACTAGTCCATCAACAACTTGCCACAGCGGCAATGGTGCACAATGGCAAAACAACCAGCCAATCAGGTTAATTAGTCCACATGCATCCTAGAATTATTAAATGACCCTTTATTTCACAAAAATCACTTTCTCACACAGCTTCTGATTGGATTAAAGTTTATCATTAAGGTTTTGAATATGGATTAAAAACAACTTCCTCTAAACACAATAAACTTATAGTTTTTTAATTTAAATTTAGATGATCACCAAATTATTGTTAATTCTTTTATAAGGGGCTTTGTAAAAAGCTAAAAATAACAGTGTTTTGGTGTATGAGAGGGGAACTAAACTATCTAAGTTTGGCTCCCATCCAGGGGGAAACCCCAACCAGGATACCATCCAGTGTAGAACTGGTATGGCTTCTTGAAGGGGCGTCCAGAGCAAGGACGCCAAGAATAACTGGGGAAATTAAGAATCTAAACTCATCAAGATCATGCCGCCAAGCAGCCATTGAGTTAGCATGGGAAAGTACTCCTGGGAGCCCAATCCTACCTTCTAGACTGTGGGATCAGCTTCTGTGAGAGGGGGAGGCACCAGTAGGTCCTCTTTCTGGGGAGTAGGGGGGTCTGAATTGAGGGGGAGTACCTTCAAGTCATTGCAGGTGAGGCTCTTGACAAGGTTCTCAATGGTAAAAATCAGGTCTTGAGCTTGCTTGGGAAGGTCCTCAAACATTTTTAGGAGATGGGAGGTGTTATCTCCCACGTAATGAGCAGAATAGAAAATTTTCCCTCAGTGGTTTGGGGAAGTAGTCCAGATCATCACCAAAACAGGAGCTAAGGTGAAAACTATAAACTTCAGTACTGGCACCAGGATTTTTAAAGCAACCAATAGAATTTAGTCTTGGCAAAGGAGAGCAGGAGAAAACTGAATCCTGGCAGAATATTTTTGAGTTCTTTTAGTACCATAAACAAGAAGAAAATATCTGAAAGTGTAGTTTTTAATGAATACAAGCAAAGGGAAGCCTTATCATTGAGTGTAAAAACTACAAGGTTGAGGCAGAGTAAAAGAGATACAAATTCAAACTTGAATTAGGTATTTATAAGGCTTTTATTATTAATTGTTAAGATTGACTTTTTTCTTGTAAAGCAAAAAGGTTAAGCTTTAACATGAATACTAAAATCAACTCTAGATGTTTTGAAAGCAACGCTGGGACACAGGGAGCAATAACAGGGGTAAGGAAAGATATACATATTTACTAAAAACTTTAGAGAATCAAAGAGCCAACAAAAGAGACCAAAAAACCTTTAAAAATTTTAAGTTTGAGATTTAAAATTTATTTATAATAATGAGCAAGCAGGGGACCAAAAGTTTCTGACTTGCTTTAAGTGTCACAGCCCATACCAGAGTCCAACTGGACTCCCACAGGGGAGGCAGGCTGGGCCTGGAAGGCCATGTACACAGTAGGTGCAATTCTGACCAGGTAGTTGACTGCAGTAGCTAAGGGACACCAACTCCCAGTATGGGGCACAACCTGATTGGCCAGTCCCAATACTGTGATATAGACAAACCCCAACTTACTGAAGTCTTGAACAAGAGGCGTGTTGGATAAGGGGGAGTGGTAGAAATCTCCTTTATAGCAGGCAGGATGGTCTCTTTAGCACAACAAGGAGGGAGATGCAGATGATGGGGGTGTAAATACTCCAAGTCAAGAGCGCAGGGTGAATTGACTGAGGTATCAGGAGTATAGCCAGAAGGGTACAGATAGGCAATTTTATATTGAGTAGAGGATTCACAAATAGATGCAAACATAATAATTAAATTTGAGCAAAAAAAGATGATTCCTGCAAGAAGATAATGATTTCTGGGCATAAACTTGTTTTATTTAAGATGTCAACAGTGAGAAGGGCTTTCCCCTCCCACTACTTATACTTACTGGTAAAGATGTAACCTTTTGTGCCACCAGGTATCTGGCAGAAACATTTCTAGTCAAACTTACAATTTTACCTGGGAATTGCACACTAGAGATTAGGGAGGAAATATTATTGATCATCATAACAGGAACCTTGCTTGAGCTGCAGCATACCAAGTTACCACAGCTATTTATAGAACCTGCAAGCAATCAAGCGCCCAATTGTGTGATTGAAAAATTGTGCTCTCAATGTACCATTTCACAATAATTAAGAGGCTCAATTTTGTTAATGGAATCAAAGCCAGGGATTTGAGGCTTGTGTGCCTCACAAATCCCATGTTGTTTTTAATCAAAAGGGGGGGTTTTCTTGCTCTGGGAGACAATTAGTAAGGGTTCCCAAGCTGTGGGGTGTTTGGCCTCTAGGAAGGCCAGCTTATTGTCCAGGGCATTCTGGGCCCTGACATTAAGGGACAAGATATGAATTTGCAAGGTCAACTGACCCAGGCAGTGAGCCAATTGACCAGGGGAGACGTTTTGCAAGGGAGTTTCAAGTGGGTTGGATGGTTTATCAATAATTTCCTGTTTCACCTCTGATTGGCTGGTACCTATGGGGTGCTTCAATGGGACATTGAATCCAGTTTGATTTAAATTTGTTGATTTAACAGAAGTGTGACCTGATTGGTTACACTTCATCTATTTAAATAGGGATGGAACCAAGCCAAAAAGTAGTCCAAATTAATCAAGGATTCTTTTTTGAGTAGGGCAAGAAAATCTGAGCATCAGCGGTTACCATCTGAGAGGGATATGTCAATAAAAATCTCTTGTTAATTGTGTGAGCTGAATTCTCAAGGAAATTAATAGGTTTGGCTGGATTCTGAGCAGTTTTTTTGTTGTGGGAAGATTTTCCTATCCAAGGCTAAAGGGGGGTAAATTTACATCTGGATCTAGATACATAGCATAGTAAACATATGATTTTATATAAATAAACTAAGCATAAAGGAAACAACAAACTAATAAAAAAGAGAAAAAAATTGAAATTCTGGATAAAAAACAATATAAATGTTGCAGCATCTTTGATTACTCCCTCTCAGGGAATTAACTCCCCAAGTAACTCACTGAATGGGTCACCAAATGGCTCACCAACCAACCAGTAAGTTGGTGGCACTACTATCAGCCAACCATCTATTACAGGGAACAAATAATCCAGATCCTAATAGGAACACAACTTTAATAAGCCTCATGGCTTAAGAGGAACATTACTCATATAAGCCCCATGACCTTCATGACGTAAATGAACAGTATGTGGCTTTCCATGATACTATATATTATTCTATATTAATATCCAATAAAGTATCATTCCATTCTTAATTTTCCCCTTTATCTTTTTTATTATACTTCCCAGAAGTATATACACAACAGTGGTAGCACAAGTAGGTTATACATACCTACCCAACTCAAAGGAAAAATTCCTCCTAAGAAAAAGACCCAACAAATGGCACTCCCTACTGGCTGGAGAGACTATAAAGAAGTAAAAGAAGTCCCCACAGGCCTTGTCATCTATGACAACATCCTTGTGCCTATCAAAAAATACAACGCTCTCAAAGCCTGCAGGCTGTTACCCTCAGTCCCAACCACAACAGAACCTCAACAGCCCAAAATACCCAACATTGTATTTCTACGCCTACGCTCAGCAGAAATTGGGAACTTTTCAGGGTTATACTAGGAGAGCACCAGCCTCTGGATCAACAGCATCCAAGGCAAGTTTACACAAGTAGGCTACTCTCACAGACTCTGGGCCAGAAAAGCCTCCCTCTGTGTCATGAGAGCCGCCTCTTGTTTAGTAAGTGAATGGCTTGACCAACACCCTGATCAAAACAAAAACTGGGATATGTTTAGAACTGCCTTCCTTGAAAAGTTCTCCCTGAAGGATTCTGACGTAGTGATCATGACAGTTCTTTGAACCTTCAAGATGACAGGAGCAATTGAGGAGTATATTGCGGCATATGAAGACATACATGACTTTGCACCTAACACCATCAACTTTGATGAAGCTGGACCACAACTGGTCTTCTAAATGGCCTCCCCAAACACATCATATGACAGGTTGAAATGAGCTACTGCAAGAACCTCCAGTACATATTCTTGGAGGGAAAACAAGCAATACATAAATCTGATAACTGGTATGTAACCAACAAACGGAAAAAGAGTCCCTCAGCAAAGAAGAATACTCAGCCCAGAAAACCAATAAACCAAGCCAATAACCCTTATTCTATAGGCAGAAATTATACAACTCAGGTGAACCAGACAAGTACTGATAACATAATCAAAGAGGGAAAAGCTCAGGGGAGTTCTTAGGCAAGCCACTCCCCCACCTTAAAAGACTGGTACAGGGACTAAGACGTGGATTCAATTACCATGATCCAAGTACCCTCCAGCAATTAATACTGTTTGCTGTCCAAACTGGAAATAAACTCCACACTTATCCTTTCTGTTTTTGCATATATCAGGGCACAGCACTAATTGACACTGGAGCAGACTGATCCTTTGTTGACAAGAAATTTGCCAACCCCATTAAACTACCAACAGTCCAAAGCAACATCAAGAGAGTTATCATGGAAGACAACAGGATTACACCAGTTAAAAATGAAGCAAACCTTTCCGCGCCTAAATTGGGGACGTGCAGACTACACTTAGCAGTCCTATCATACCAATCCCCAAATATAATGTTATACTTGGCCTGGATTGAATGAGAAATACCAAGCCTCATATTGACTGGGACAGCACTACCCTCACCATACAACAAGGCAAGGTGCATCACCATGTCTACCCAACTTATCTTGACACGCTTATGAGAGGCCATATGTTTGTAAAAATCATGGAAGCAGAAGAGGAAACTAACCCTAGTAAAATAAATTGGAGCACCTGCACATATGAGGTCATCCACTTTAAAAATACAGAAACAGACGTGAGAATAACTTCATTTGAGACCAATTAGTCAGTAAATTCCCCTCTGCCTTCCAGGAAACCCTACCAGGGTTACCACCCAACTGTGGCATAAAACACAAAATAATTCTCAAGGGAAGTTTACCAAAAGCACGGCCCATCTACCACCCTACACCCCAAGAAGACAATACTCCAAAAGTCTATTTGGACAAAGCGCTTGAAAAGGGCCTCATTAAACCCTCATAATCGCCTTTTGGTGCCGCTGTCTTCTTTTTGGCAAAGAAAGATGGAGGACTCCTCTTAGTCACAGACTACAGAGCAATCAACAAGGTCACAATTAAGAGCAGGTATCCTCTGCCCCTGATTGATGACCTTTTTGACACCCTGGGGGGGTCTCAAATCTTCACAAAAATTAATTTGATAGCAGGCTACCATCAAATTTGCGTAAAGCCTGAAGACATCCCAAAGACCACATTTAGAACCAAGTATGGATCTTTCAAGTCTTTTGTCCTCAATTTTGGCATGACAAACGCCCCTAGCACCTTTGAGACCTTTATGAACAAGGATTTCAAAGAACACATTGGGAAGCAAGCAATCATTTACCTAGACAACATAATTATCTACAGTCAAACCCTAAAACAACACTGTGAAGATGTCTGCCTGGTCCTCTGCACCCTCAAAGAAAACCAATTCATTACCAAGCCATCAAAGTGTGACTTCTTCTTGGATGAACTCCCATTCCTTGGTCACATTATGAGCAAGGACAGGATCAAACCAGACCCAGAAAATATATGTGCCATAACCAAAATGCCAGCTCACAGAAACAAAAGCAAACTCTGCACATTTCTTGGAATGGTAGCCTATGTTAGAAGATTCATCCCTGACTGGGGTGCTCTGACAGCCCCTCTGTCAGTCATTACAGGCAAAAAAACCAAATTTTTATTGAAACCTCTACAAGACCAACATTTCTGCCAGCTAAAAAGAAAAATGGTTACTGCCCCTACCCTTCAATACCCAAGCCATGAAGAGATATACAAGTTGGAAACTGATGCATCTGACTACGCCATAGAAGGAGTACTCCGTATCCAGATGGCAGAAAAAGACTTCCTACCTGTGGCATACAAGTCAAGGAAGCTGTCTGATAGTGAAAAAAGGTTCCCCATACACAACAAAGAACTGTTAGCTATTGCACACTGCCTCATGAAATGGCAATGTCATCTAGAAGAAGCCCAAACATTTAAAGTCCTCACCAATCACAAATCATTAATATTCTTTAAGACACAACAGCACTTATCAAGAAAGCAAGCTGAGTTTATGAGCCTCATACAGAGATAACCAATTCAAATAAATACAAGCCAGGCAATGAAATGCTTACCACAGATGCCTTTTCAAGGCTATACAGTAAACACTCCTATGTGCTGATGGGGACCCTGACTGGCCCATGTTTATCATGGGGAATCTCCAGGAAGGATTCCCACTTGGCACTTCAATAGACATCCAAGAGAAGGTCTTTAAGAACAAACATCTGTTCAAAAACTTATATGGCACTCTGCATCAAATACTTCCAAATGGTGATACTGTACCTTACATCCTGTCAACGCAAAAGATTGACACAATCCTCTGATATCACAGAGACCTGGGACACACCTGTAGCAGGAACTTGCACAAATATCTCAAGACACGCTACTGGTGGCCCAACATGATAGATAATATCAGAGAGGTACTGGAACAATGCAAAGTCTGTGAGAAGTACACTCAAACCAAGGCACCACCCAAGTCAGTAGTACCTGTATTCATCACACAACCCTTCAAAGTATGTGTTGTGATCTGAGGCGCGGCACAGAGTCACAACAGGAATGCTAACCTTAGGATTGTATTTGTACTAAGTCTTGGTTAGAATGGCAGGGAATACTATGTGATTACCTTGGGGCCCTGAATGGATAATATCTGCTAGACGTGGCTAGAGAGGCGCTGAAGTACATGGAGACACAAAGACAAAAAATGTGAATAGAAATTAAATTTTATTGGATATAAAAATTGGGATTATATACATTGTAGCTTTACCAAAAAACAGTAAATGGACAGTAGGATCACTTGCCACAAGCATGAGTGTGGCAAGTGAGTTGTGCAGAATCAGGAAACTAAACAATTGTATTTCCCAATTTGGAGCCAGCCTCATTTCAAAGGGCAAATGCAAAAGAGATGGATTCATCCTCAAAATAACCCAACAAAGGTGAAATCAAAACATGGTGAATGGCGGCATTCACAACAGTATGGTTGTTGGATATTGTGGGATCAATGCCTGGTGAAAACAAGGGTAATAAATACATCATAACAGCTATCAACTATGCAACCAGATAGCCTGTGACACAAGCCACAAAAGAGCACAAAGGCAACAATGTGAGACAATTCATTGGCAAAGAGATCATAGCAAAGTTTGGGAAACCTGACCTCCTGATCACAGATGGAGGCACTGAACTTAAAGCTATCAACACCAATATCTACCTTGCCAAAAATGGAATAAAACACATCACAGCCTGTCTGTATCATCCTCAAGCAAATGAATGAGTAGAAAAACTGAACAGCTTGCTTGTAGAAGCCCTAAGTAAGTTATCTGCTAATAATCCAAAGGCCTGGTTTGACATGCGACCAACAGCACTCATGGTCTGTAGAACACAAGTCAACTGTAACACAGACTAAAGCCCATATGAACTTGTCTATGGACAAAAGCCTGCTCTTGTTAGTACAAACGCAGGACCACATTTACCTCTGCCCCAAAAGGTGTCATACAACAGTGATCTCAAAGTACAGTGTGCTAGAAGAGACCAGGAAGACATGTGTTGTGAATTTGGCCTTGGACGTCTTGAGGATTGATGTCTATAGTGCTAGCTTTGGAGAGTATGGTTTCAGGCTTATACACAAATTAATACAATTCTTAAAGACTCTGAAGTCTTTACCCTTAAATCTAAGGTAACAACTAAGTAGAGTGTAAAAGAAAGTAAATAATGTGAAAGTATAAAATTATATGTTTTATTTAGAAATAAGGGAAGTTTATATACTATACTGGCTGCACAATGAATGCAGGAGTGTTATTAACACCTGCACCATTGTCAGGAACATTACAGGATTTTCTGGTGTCCACCAGGCTCTTTCATCCATGTTCTTTCCATCTTGGATTGATCCAGACAATCCAATAGAGAAGAGTGGATGTGCATTACCCCAGAGTGGCTGAAGCTTGCAGCTGCCCATTACAGAAGCTGCTTTCAGTTCCTGAGCTCAATCCAACTGGATGTAACAGATTGGCCAAATCATTGTAACATCCAAGGTATAATTGGAATTGCAAATCCGCCAGATCTGACGTATTTGGGTGAAAATCAATTAGCCTTGACTACCAGGATTAATTCCACTGATAGCCTTGATCATTCTAATATGCACCTAATTTACAACAACATGGAACAAAAAAGAGTCAAGAGAGAAGCAATCCCACTACAGCAGGAAAAATTCCAAGTTGGAGACAAATCTGAGTTGTCAACCACAATCAGCACAAGTTGGAACCAGGGTTACGTGGACCAGGCATTGTCATGAAAGTCAAGCCCAACAATACCTACCTCATCAAAGAAATTTGAGCCTGAACTGAACTAAAGTGTATGTACCACAACTAATTCTGCCTGTGTAAAGCAAGAACAGCCCAACAAAATTCCAGACTCCCTGTTCGAAACTCCAAACTGAATCAATACCAAGCCCGCATCCCTGACGCTCTAAAGAAAATTCTCAAGGCTCCGCTTTCCAGCACCCCAGGAGGAGATGTTGCAACATCTTCAATTACTCCTTCTCAGGGAATTAACGCCCCAAGTAGATCACCAAATGATTTACTGAGTGGCTCACCAACCAACCAGTAAGTCAGTGGCACTATTATCAGTCAACAATCTATTACAGGGATCAAATAATCCAGATCCTAAGCAGAACAAAACTTGAATAAGCCTCATGACCTCCATGACGTACATGGACAGTATGTGGCTTTTCATGATACTATATATTATCCTATATTTATATCTAATAAAGTATCATTCTCTTCTTAATTTTCCCCTTTATGATGTTTGTTATACTTTCCAGAAGTATATACACGGCATAAATAAAAAAATGTTTTTCAGTGAGAAGTTTGTTTGGGACAGGAAGAGTAATGCCTATGAGACAGAATAGCTCAGGAGAGAAGGTGTTGAGATGATGCTGGCCTGGGAGGTCTAGGAATGGATGAGAGGGGCTTACAGGTAGAGGTTGGTGATGGTGGAGTGGAACCAATTGGATTAATAGTGATGGCTATCATATATGCTTGTTGTATTCCTTATCTTTCATTGGATGATAAGTGACTGTAGCCTAAGATGAGAGGTTTTTGTTCTTTTGTGATTGGTTGCTCATATTCACATGAAAGACCATATGAGCAAACAAGTCAGCCACTATCTGTCAACCAAAGAAAGAATCATGGTCAAGGGCAATAAGATAAAGATTGTTAAAAGCCTGCAGGCAGCGCTCCCAGACTGCATCTCCAATATTAAAGAACACAACATTGGTCAGATGGATGTCTGCGTGAACAGCTGAGTAAATTGAGGCCTGATGCCTAAGTCCTTGGATTGATTCAAGGGCAGTAGAGCTATCCTTCATCTGGTGACTCAGCAAAACCTTATAGGATGACTTTGATCTATCCCAAGAGTTCAGTAATTTACCACAGATACAGCTATACTCATATACATTGGTGTAATCAGGGTTTGTCTGATAATAGACAAAACCCTTGGCTAAAATAGCCAGAAATGCACCAATGAACGTCCTCTTCTTGACCTTCTTCCTTCCATTTTTCTTAGTGGATTTTTCTTGCTTGCCAAAATTTTCAAAAGCAATGGACAATATGTAATATATATTACCATGAAGTCATCTGGCAAACTTGTCAAGCATCAGACCAGAGTAGATTCAATGGCATGATCATATGGGGAATTCTCACTGCCATACCATTGATTCCCACTGAAATTGGTCAAGACCCTGATTGAAGCCACTTTCTCTTACATTCAGAGCTGCACCATGTGCTCAGAAACCCATATGCCATGGTGTGCAAGATGTTTTCAGACCTGGGTCAGGGGAATCTTAGGGTCCCACTGCAGTAGATCAGGCATAATTGGATATGCCTTGTTAATCTGAGACTCTGGGGCCTTCTTTAACTTCTTAGCTGTCTCAATCAGGTTCTCCTTGTTCATCAGATTATTGAATTCTTGCATGATGGTAGCCTGGGTAAATTGCAATTGGTTGGAAATCTGTTCCCAGGTCAGGTCAAGCTGGTTTAATGCCACAATTTCCTGGAGAATTTGGGCAGTGATGATTTTGTATTTGGGGCGCTGAGCTGGAGGAGCTGAATTCTGATTGGCTGAGGGGGTTCAGGTCGGATGGTAGCAAAAATTTGTTCCAAATCAAGGTTGCCATCCTGATTGGTTGGTTGGCAGGCAGCTTGTGCAGGGGTGGGTACGGAAGCGGGAGCAGAGTTAGACACTAGATGACTGTTGAACAAGTCAAAGCCATATGGGTTGGGGGTCAGGTATAGGTTGGCTTCCTTGTTACCTGCCTCAAAGGCTTGGGTATAAATGGGTGCCTCTGCACCCTGAGCCTTGCCTCCATTGAAGCTGGCTTAGCTGCTGGCACCATTGAAAATTTTGTTGCTAGTAAAAACCATCTTGAAACAAAACCTAGGATAAAATCACTAAAAGTAGAAATTTTAAAATTTTATGATTTATTTTTATTGTAATCACCATTCCATATTTGGAAGGTTCTCAAAGCCATTATACACAAATAAGGATCCATGAAATGAATAAAATGCCTCTGTTTCTAAATTGGATAGCTGTTGATTGGCTGTTAAACTGTTATATTTCTATTTTAGGCTGCTCACACTAAACATCTTGTGTGAGTTCATTTTGATTTGTGTTTGTGGAATATCACTTCCCAATTGCTTGTATTTTGTTTCATTTTAGTCCTTCTGTTGGTGCCTCATAGGAATCCTGATTTGATTATAATATACTCCAGAACAGCATCCATCCATTTCACTTGTTGCATCAGTCCATTTTGTTTGTGGTTTAAACAACACTGCTTGATATTTGCTATGATTTTGTATAATGGGCTAGTGAAATTTCATTTTTTTATTTGACAGTTCATTTGTTAACCAAATTTTTTTAAATTATTTGAATCCTGAATCTTGCCTGACTTGGGGTTTGCTTAAATCTGAGTTCATTTTGTTTAAATCAGAAGTATTTTTGGTTGTCACCATAGCTTTTAAAACTACTTTAAAGTTGAAATATAATGTTGTTTGGTTGGTTTTGTTTGCTGTGTGTAAAGCATTTGTGTGTTTTCTATTTGATGATTATGTGATCTAAATAGACTTTCCAAAGAAATAATTTACATCCCAGTTTTGTTTGAAATATGAAATATCCTTGTAAGAGTTTGATTTTTTTGCTTCTTGGGTATGTGTCCTTGACTTTTTTAGTTGTGCTCTACTATATTAAAATAGAGGAGAGCTTGATGGAAAGACTTTATGAAAAAGGATTTGCAGTTCAAGCTAAGCGGGAGTTAGCAACCTGGTTATTTCAACAAAGTAAAGCATATTATATTTTTGTCCTGTTTTAGGATGATGTAAATATAAGTCTTCCTGAATTTAGAAAGAAAGTGCTTGAAGCTTAAAGTTAAAAGCAAAATAAAGATAAAATTAGATTTATTGGGAAAGGAATAGTTTTCTTAAGTACTAAAAGAATCAATAATTATATCATTAGTGGAGACAATAATGTGGCATACCACTGGTAGAGGTGCATGTCATGAATGAAATTTCAATAATTGTATTGAAACCCTGGGAAATGAAACCTGGGTCTTAGGGAAAGCCTTATATTGATCAGAGTAGACAGGAAACTGCCCAACTGCCAGTTGGGTCAAACCCTGGACCACCAGAGATAGATGATCCCAAACAGGGGGAGCAGTGTTGTGTTTGGCTCCTGGGGACAACATCCAGGAGGACACGGCAGGAAATCTTTATAACAAAAGATTTGAGGTTCAAAGCTAGCCTTGGGTTAGCCTTCATGGAAAAATTAAGGGCATGTACCTTAATTTCCTGGAATACAAGATGTGAAATTCCTTTTGGAAAAAAGGAAAGGAAAAAGCTTGAAGAATATTAAAGCCAACGCAAATGTGGATAAACTTGTCTTTATTAGGAGAAA
This sequence comes from Entomophthora muscae, assembly GCA_014839935.2. Lineage (NCBI taxonomy): Eukaryota > Fungi > Entomophthoromycota > Entomophthoromycetes > Entomophthorales > Entomophthoraceae > Entomophthora > Entomophthora muscae. The sequence goes on along the minus strand of QTSX02000032.1, from coordinate 368,399 downwards.
TAATTCTACTTAAATAGTAGACAAGGGTTGATGATCACTCATTAGGTAGACAGAGTGGCATAAGGAGTCACATTGGGATGAGTTCATACCAGGATCATTCACAGACAGGTATGATAATCCAGAATGGGTGGATATTGAACCAGACCCATTTTCAGAAGGCAAGGAATTTCCAAAATTGAAAGCAAAACCAACTAAATCTTTGCACATATCAATATTCAAAGGCCATATCAAAATGGCATTAATGGCGCAATTTATGACATCTCCCCCCTCAAGATTGGACACGGGGAGCTGATATTTGTGGAGAAATTTAGAGTGTACCCGGGCAAAAGGACAGCTGGAGGACAATAGCTTCACAGTATAGTCAACACCCTTCTTGTAGGTGAATTCACAAGGTCCAACCCAGAGGGAGTCTAGCTTATGTGCACATCCCCTAGCACAATTTTGATAATAGAGAACTAGGTCACCCACTTGGTACTCAGGGAGGGGGGCTCTGGAAGCGTTAGAGGGCAAGAGTTCCAGGGCTCTGACCTTGTAAGCAGTAGAGTAGGCGGTAGCTTGGATGTCAATGATATGGTTAGTCAAGTCTTTGACATGAGCTTTGGGAAAAGCAGAGGCGTCAACCTCCATCAACAGGGGTCCCAAGATTGAGGGGAGTAGTGGCTGCTTGTCCATACAGCATGGCAAAGGGGGACTGGCCAGTCACTTGGTGTCTGCTGAGTCTATACACAAAGAGGGCAGCAGGGAGGAACATATCCCAGTTAGCAACATCAGAGAGTGTAAGCTTCTTCATGATGGACAAATTGGTGGAGTTGGCCTGTTCCACAGTCCCATTGGTGGATGGGTTATATGGTGCAGAAAAGGATTGATGTGTACCCATAGCTTTTACAATGGACGTTATGAGGCAAGCATTAAAGTTGATCACATTGTCAGAAAGCAGGACTTGAGGGCAACCATGACGGTAGAAGATGTATTGCAACAAGAAATCAGCCCTGGTCTTGGCAGTTATATCTTTTGTCACTCTGGCTTCAACCCATTTGCTAAAGTGATCAATGGCTACCAAGATGAATTGACACCCAGACCTAGAACACAGGAGAGGCCCAACTGCATCAATACTCACAGTGTGGAAGGCATGCTTAGGGGGATGATCTTGAACTGATGTTGTGAAGGTTGGGGGCATTGGAGCTGACAAGAATGACAGGAGGCAAGGACGTCAGGAATTAGGAGGCACATATTCTCCCAGTAGAAGTTTTTATACAACCAGTCATAAGTTTTTGCTATACCTCCATGTCCTGTGTCAATATGGGCTTGGAGAATGATGGCAACCCTCATGCTAGGACAGATGTAGGGCAGAAAAGTGTTATTGACTTTCTTGAAGAGTTGTCTATCTCAAATCACAGTGTCCTTGAATAGAACTTGTAGGGCCAGTGTGACAGTCCACATGTTTGGTGGCTTGCAGACAGGGCTTATATTGGCCAAGTGGAAGTTTTTGTGACTGTTGTTGAAGAAAGCTGGCTTAAAGACCAGAAGATGATGATGAAGAACTGGTGGTCCAGAGAAATGAGCCAAGATTTTGCCAAATTGATTTGCCAAGGTGGTAAAATGTAGAATGTTTTGCCTTAGTTTAGTAGTAAACTCAAGAAGGAATGTGGATAGAAGTGTGGGTAAGATATTTATTTATTAAGTTCCTAGGATAGATGAAATATGTTGCTATGAGAGCTGGATACAAAGTTGTTTTGGTGGGATGTTTTCCTTGGATTTTACTATATTTTAAATATATGGGGGAAACGTTGAAGAGGTTCAAAAAGAACAATTTAAATAGCATTATACTATTTAAATTGGTTTAGGTTGAATTTCAGGGAATACTGGTACCAGAATAATGGACTGGGTAATGCTTTGGTGCGTGAAGAGTTGTTGCTTTGAGCGGCTTGAGCAGTTTGAGCTGTGGAAATTATTTTCATAGTTGGATCCCAGTGGAACTTCAGAAAAAGTCTATTTCTACGCTCTGCATTCATTTATTGAGTTTTGGCAGGTTTCATGGTGAAAATGATTGGTTGGAAGCCAAAAGCTTAAAGTATAAGTAAGGAATAGTGAATTAATACTTTAAGCTTTTGAGAAAGTAAGTATGTAAGCTTAAGTTATTATAGGACAAAGTGAGCGGCAATGGTTTAAGCTTCTGAAGAAAGCCATTTTAAAGGAGGAACCGTTGGGAAAGGGACACTATAAAAAGGTGGCTAGCTGGAAAGTTACAGGGTCTTTTGAAGGTCTTTTCTGGGTCTTTTTGGAGATCTTTTCCAGGTCTTTGATGGGATCTTTCTGAGGCCTTTTGAGTTTCTGCCAAGAGGTTTTTGGAAGCCTTTGATCACCAGCAGGAGCTTGGTTGTACTTATACAAGTGGAATAACAAGGCCACTGGAGCTATAAAAAGAGCTGAAGCCCACAATAACAGAGCAGGAGCCCAAGAATAAGAAGCTGGATCCTAAGCGCAACGCCAGAGTCCAAGTTTAAGGTGCAGGAGTCCAATTCTAAGAAGCAGAAGTCCAAGACTAAGGTGCAGGAGTTCAAGACCAAGTACAAGGAGTCCAAGATATTATTGAAGGATTTCAAGTATTAGCAAACCCATATTATTTTACTGACCTACAGGGCCATATACCAGAAGGTTTCTAAGGGGATCTTCCTTCTGAGAGTGAATAAAAGCCCTTTTTGACCCCTATACATATTTCTGAGATACATTTTCCCTTACTAGAGAATGACAATCCCTTCCAGCCAGTCCCTGGCTACAATCCAGGACACAATTTGGGGACTGGTGGACAAGAGCCCCACAGTCAGAAAAATTTCTTCTGGTTCAGTGGTCCAGGAGTCAGGGTACCCTATCAGTTTGTATAGGCAATTGGCGTCAGCAGAATGGATGGCTAATATGGGCATCCTTGAAAAACCATCAGCATTCTGATGTTGTGCACCAGGGAAATGTACTACAGTGAAATCATATCCTTTCAGGCGTAAGGCCCAGTGGGCTAGTCAACATTTGGGCTCCTTTAATTGCTTCATCCACTTAAGGTATGAGTGGTTTTTGACTACAGTGAAATGAGTCCCATAAATGTAGTGCCTGAACTGTTTTACTGCATGTAGAACAGCTAGGCATTCCTTTTCTGTGACACTATAATTCTTCTTATGTTTGTTGAGGACTTGCAAATAATAGGCCACAGGTTGGTCTACGCCTTCATTGTCAAGCTGGGCTAAGATGGCACCCACAGCTACTCCGCTTGCATCAGTGTACAAGATAAACTTTTTATCATAATCAGGGTAGACTAGGATAGGAGCCTCTTTGAGCTTAGCCTTCAGCGCTTCAAAAGACTGTTGTTGCTGTCAGTCCAGTCAAAGGGTACGTTGCAAAGGAGCTGGTCAAAAGGTTTGCTTAATTCAGCAAAATCAAGGATGAATTGTTGATAGTACCCCATCATGCAAAGAAATAATTGGACCTCTTGTAGGCTAGTGGGGGGCTGCATCTTGTCAATGGCTTCCACCTTATTATTAATAGGGCGTATTCCAGTTTGGGTGACCTTGTGACCCAAGAATTCAAGCCATTCCTTGAAAAAGGAGCATTTAGAGGGTTTGAGTTTCAGGCCTGCCTCTCAAATTTTGAGGAAGACAGCTTTGAGGTGGTCCAAATGGTTGGTAAAGATGGAGCTTAACACAGTAATATTATCAAGGTATATGAGGATGCAGGAGAGCTTCAAATCTTGAAGGATGGAGTCCATAGCTCGTTGAAATGTAGCAGGGGCATTGCAGAGTCCTTGGGACATACAAGTGGGTTCAAAAAGGCCTTCTGAGGTGATAAGAGCAGCCTTTTCCCTATCTTCAGGATATAAGTCAAACTGCCAGTATCCTGAGGCAAGATCCATAGCAGAGAAAAAATTTGATCCCCTTAATCTTCTAAGCGCATCATCAATTCTAGGCAGAGGGTAAGAGTCCTTTTTGGTGAGCAAGTTCAGGCGACGGTAATCCATCACAATGTGATGGCCTCTATCCTTCTTTTTGAGGATCAACAATATGGAGGCCCAAGGGCTCTGAGAGCTAGCTAATAGTACAGCGTCTAATAGCTGTTTAAGTTCCTTAGAGACCTGAGCATCATCTACCCTGCTGTGGTGGTAAGATTTGGCACAAAAGGGTGGGGCATCACCTGTATTGATCTGGTGGATAACCCCCTTTGCTAGTCCATAGTTGGTGGGTCCCAAGGCAAAGATATCCTTAAACTGGTCTAGCAGTTCCAGAACATTTTTTTGTTGAATGGGTGACAGTTGTGGGAAATCAGTGGCAGTGAAAAGGGAGAGAACCTGAGGGTCTCTTTCAGGCAAGTTGAAATCACTAAACTTTCTAAAAGAGTAGAGGGATGTCACTTGTTCTGAACCTAATATGTGACCATGTCCAACAACCTGGCCCTTGGTCACTTGCATAGGCAGGGTGGTCAGGTTAGCCAACAACAGCTGTACAGGCTCCTTATGATTTCAGTCCAAAATCCCAGGGCATGACCAAGGCTCTTTACGGCTTATGGAATCAAGTGAATATAGCTCCAGAAAGAATTCTTCAGGAAGCTTGTAGGATATCTGGGAGTCTATATCACTTGCAAGCCAGGCAGGATGGTGATAGCTGCAGGGTAAAGAAGAGTCACACCTTCCTCAGCCAGACAGGAAGGAGGAGGGGACCACATATTGGAAGAATGTATCCTGTACTTGAGTGAGAAGATACCAGTGGGGTACATGAGCACACAAGTCTTAAGATGTTTACCCAGGAGACGCAGGGGTTCTTCAAAGATTAAGGGGATCTCATATCCTAAGAGCAATAGGTATTAATCTTGAAAGTTCATAATCCCATTGTAATCTCAAAGGAATTGTGTACCAATCAGGATATTGTAGCTTTTGTTTTCTAAGACAACAGCAGGGGATGCAATAAGAAGCTTCCCAAACCTCATTGGCAGGGCAGAGTAAGCACCAATGGCTCAAGTTTGGGCCATGTCAGCTGTACCATATGACTGAGTGTAGTTGAGGTTGGGAGCCAGCTTGAGTGTTTTTCATTAACTTGGACAATACCATATTGACTGGAGGGCCTGTGTCTAAGATAGCCTTGATCTTAACCTTTTGGATCAATACTTCCACATGAGTAGTATCTTTCCCAAAGGGGGTAAGACAGCCAGCACATCTTGGGCAGCTTCCAATTCTTTCTCCCATTTGGCCAGCATGCATTGTAAGGCAGGAATTTCCTTATACATAGTCTGAAAGGGGAGCAATACAGTCACATTCTGAAAGATAGCTTCTGCTAGTTCAGCAGCCTCCTCAGAGGAATCTACCAAGATAGGGGGACAATGAGCCTGAGCCAAGTAAGTTTGAGTCACTACAGCCTAGCTTCAGTTGCAGATGGGCAAGTTGTAGTTGTGGTTTTCCCTGAATGTAGCTTGTAAGTAACAGAGACTGTCTCTGGGACTGCCAGCACCAAGTAGCCATAACCATCAGACTCATCACAGTCAGAGTCCTCAGGCTCAGAATCACTAGAGAGGTTATGAAACAAGTGAAGGATAGTTGGGCCAGCTGAGGGGTAAGATTCCTTGTCAGAAGGGGGATCAGGAGGAGACAAGGCAGCTTGTCAGCAGAGAGCGTCTCTGCCTCTAAGCTGACCTCTCTTTTCCCACCTGTTCCTTTGGGTTGCAATCCTCTATCCAAAGGTTGGTGCAGGTACGTGAGTGGTATCCTACTTGACCACAGTTATGACATCTGTCTCTTAGACGGCCCACTTGAGCCTAAGGTCATAATGCACGGAGTGCAGGAGGTGGTTCCTGTATTGTTGGCCTTACTTTTGCGCACTATGGTACCCCCATAAGTCAAGTGCATGTCCTGTAAGAGGGTCTTGATACTCTTCATTGAAGTAAGAGAAGCTTTGTGGGCCTTGAAGTGCAGACATAGGAGTTGGTTCACCTTCAAAGTGTTTGAAAATGCTGTGTACGCTTCCTGGGGAGTTAATTGACAACTGGTGATCAACTGTTGTCCTTCAATGTAGAAACAATTGGCAAACTCAGCCAAGGTTTCTTTGGGCTTAAACGCAATATGCATAAACACATCCTTCTTGACTTCCAAGCTGAGATCTCCTCTGAACTCTTCAATTAGGAGTTGCTTCATGTCATCCCAAGTGACAATAGAAGGGAGTTTGGGGACCACAACTTCTTGGCACGTGGGATGCAGGCAGGTAAGAATATGCTCCTTCTTAATTTCATCAGTGGCCCTACGCATTGCAGTCTTGTAAAATGTCAGAAAGGCAGCAATGGTATAGGTTTTAGGGTCAAATATCTGCTTGATCAAAGGCTTGTAATTGGGGTCAATAGATGAGGAGGTGGATTGGCTGTTGTCACCTGGGTTGAGGACGTTAATGTGGGGATTGCCCTTGAACTTGGATTCAGCAGAAGGTTGTCTAGCTCAGAGGAGTCAAAGGCTTTCCTCTAGGGTATCCAAAGTAGAGCTGTTCTGTCCACTAATATCTCTAGCGGTGGCGTCAGTAACTCCAAATTTGTCAATTTTAATTTATTGCACCAATAAGGTGCCAGCAATCCCATTGGGGAAAGTGGTCAGGGAAGTGGTCTGAGCAACCAAGGGGATGACCTGTCTATTCATTGTCTTGGTAAAGCGGGAGAGGTTTTGTACCTCTCTCTCCAATGCATCCTGCCTATCAGCAACATCATTTGTTACTTCTGCTAGATGATCCAGGGCAAAGGTGCAGTTGATCCAGGGTTGGCCTTCCAAACCAGGGCAGCAACCATGATTGCTCTGATCAGGAGTATTAACAACCTCAGTTTCCTCTTCACCTTCAGACTCAGAGGACAAGTCCTCAGGATTAGAGAGGTGTTGTCTTAAGTACTCAATTTCTCCTTGCAAAGTGGCTACTTGGTCAGTGAGCAAATGTGACTGTACTATAGTCATATTGGGCTGTGGTTTCACAAAGAGGTTGAATTGTGATAAATTTCATAGGTTGAAATTCAAAACAATAGGATTGGCCTTGGAGAGACTTTCCAGCATAGTAATGATACCCAGGAATCAATTAGTCTGTACTAATTGAGGGCCGTAATTAATAATCTGAACAATTCAGATTATGAGACTAGGTGTCTCAAACCGTCTAATTAACCATGGAGGTTACTTGATACCCAGGAATCAATTAGGCTGTACTAATTGAGGGCTGTAATGAATAATCTGAACAATTCAGATTATGAGGCTAGGTGTCTCAAACGTAATTTATTAACTGGGAAGGTTAATTAATTGATACCCTGGAATATGATTGATGAGTATTTAATCATAGGGCCAAAATGGACTTGACTGTGTCAAGTAGACTTGTTGTCTTCAAATGGATTAATTAACTGGGAAGATTAATTAATATATGCTGTAAATATAATTAATGAGGATTTAATTATATTGTTTAATTGCCTTGACTGTGCCAAGAAGTTTGGTTAAGGTTAGCCAAAAGTAAACCCCCAAATTGTGGTTTAAAAGCGCTGTTTCAGCAAATTAATTAGGTTTAAAGCTCCGCCGCACTGCCTAATTGATTTGTAAAGTGCCAAGGCGCCTCCCAGTGAATGTTTCAGGCGCTGGGGCGCCGCCTGGGAAAGTTCCTGAGCGCCGCAGAAGCGCCTGGTTCAAGTTTCAAGGTGTTTTAATGGGTTTTAAGGCAAAAAACCATTAAATGCAAAAATAACTAAATATAGACAATGATGTCTATACATTCAGGATTAATCAGCTGGTTCCCAGTTGGAACAAGGATAGCTTGGATCAGGAATATGTATACTCCACAGGGTTTTGGCGCTGGAAGTCCATAATGCTTCAAGCCAAAGCAATACATCTCCACGGAAGGAATCAGGTGATTCTGGAATGTATTAGAGCACATTCTTATAGGTTAAGAGTGTGAAGATCTTTTTGGTAAAGATCTGGATTGGATGACGCTTTTATGTCATAAACCATGTGATAGGAATCCAGGTGTGATTCCGGAACCGGAGGGGTTTTCAGCCAAATGTACCCTGATTGGTATAAAACGGAAACATGATAATAATTAATAAAAACGAAACTTATGTGTGACAATGGTTGCTTTCCCCTCAATCTTTTTATGTTTATGTTTTTGGCTTTTAAATGAAAGAAGACTACCATGGAATGAAAGAGATGGTCTGCAGCTAAGACTATGGGAAGCAAAAAACATAGAAGTGATCACCAGATGGCGACAAGTTTAACGCCAAGATTGCTTGCCTGGAATCCAAGCTCATTGAAGCTTACATAAAGGATTCCCTGTCAAACCGTAAAAGAGTCAGACTGGGATAATGAAGAAGCAAGCATGAATTTCCTGGATCTGTCACAGCAAAGCAATGCAAGGGTTGGGCATAGGTTCAACTGGAGGGGGGTTCTGAACAGAAGATTGATGCTGAGTGGTAGCCTTGAGCTTGGCTATTGCTTCCCATACCTTGGCTTCAAATTCAGAAGGGATCTCAACAGGAGGAGCAGGAGGAGTCACCTCAATAGATGCTACTCTATCATCCACATAATTTTGTACTTGATATAAAGTGTTGTCTAGTGCTGCCTTATCCAGACCATATCAATGCTGCAGATGGCGGCCCCAAGTATCAACATGAGTTCCAACTAATTTGAGCTGAGAATTAATATGTTCTCAAAATTGGTTAAGTTTGCTAACAAGAGTCTCAAAGTCCTGGTGATGCTTTAGCAAAAGAGGCCTCAATTTTCCCACGCCATGTTGCTTGATGCTCATCCAATTTGCATAGTCAATCCTTGATGTATCCAGGGAGCAAGGAACAAAGGGAACTCAATGAGGAGGTCAAGTACTTCTGGGAGGCCAGCAAGTTGCGCTGGTTATTGAAAATACATGCAAAGAGACTGTGGGACCATTCTTGATATGCCATATTCTGAGCATAGCTGTTTGAGACAGCGGTAGGCTACAGCATTTAAAAGATGGTTCTGGGATCCTAATGCAAGTTGATGGTGAACCAGGGTGGGTTGGATGAACTGGTTGACTAACACAATAATTGTATCCATGGACTCTATCAGCGCAGGGGAAGACCAAAGTCCAAGAGGAAGGGATATAGGTCTTTGGAAGTGTACACAGGGCAAAGACCAGGGATAGTGTGCATCGCCACAGTGCCTGAGTAGAGGAGATAGTGGGTGACAGCACAAGCTTGCTTGTAGTCAAGAGAGAAAGCTGGAAGGGGGCCCACTCAGGCCCAGGGAACAGCACCAGTACCATGGGAGTTGAGGGGGCATCAATGATGTCTTCTTCTAGAGGAGGACTAGAAACTTTAGGTTGTTCAGGTACTTCATAAACAAAGGGAGAAGGACCATAGAATGCGCGTGGTAAGAGGGTAACCAAGGGGCTTGCAGCCCCTGTAGAAAGCACCATTTTTTGTGTTTGGCTTCTGGGGACAACATCCAGGAGGGCACAGCAGGAAATCTTTATAACAAAAGATTTGAGGTTCAAAGCTAGCCTTGGGTTAGCCTTTAGGGAAAAATTAAGGTCATGTATCTTAATTTCCTGGAATACAAGATGTGAAATTCCTTTTGGCAAAAAGGAAAGGAAAAAGCTTGAAGAATATTAAAGCCAACGCAAATGTGGATAAACTTGTCTTTATTAGGAGAAATGATTTTACTTAAATAGTAGACAAGGGTCAATGATCACTCATTAGGTAGACAGAGTGGAAAAAGGGGTCACGTTGGGATGAGGTTGTACCAGGCTCAGTCACAGACAGGTATAATAATCCAGAATGGGTGTATATTGAACCAGACCCATTTGTGGAAGACAAGGAATTTCCAAAATCAAATACAAAACCAACTAAATCTTTGCACATATCAATATTTGAAGGTCATATTAAAATGGCATTGATGGCGCAATTTACAACAAACAGAAACCTGCCAACCTGCCAAGCATCAATACTGGAGGTTTGAAATCAACATTGAAGACTCTGGAATCAAACCCCAACCCTCCAGAGACTACTCAAGTCACACAAAGTGGACAGGAACCCGCCAACTTGTTAAATTTCAAACCCAAGTTGACAAGTTACTCTGAGACCTGCCAGTCTCCTGAGAACAATTCCCCAAATGGTCACCAGATTGCTACCAAACTTGCGCCACTAACAATACAGACCTATGCAGAGGCTGTAGCTTGCCTTAAGGAGGTTAAAACAAAACCTACTGCTAACTCTGCCAATGACTGCCAGCAGCTGCCAGTATTCTGTCCAGAATGGGTAGTACAATTGAACTACTCAGGTGACGTGGTGAACAGTAGCGGCAGAACAAAGCATTGTCACTTCTGTTCACCAGAGCAGGCACAACCTGGATCTGCCGCCCTCAAGACTCTAAGCCAAAATCCATGCCCTGCCAGTGCCTTGTCTGTGAACCTGAACCCTGTGAAAATCAAAGAAGCAAAAACCCATGGTATAAAAGCCCTGGCAGTATGGTGATGATCATGTTGTCATTTTTGATAATAAAGTTTTATGAACCTTTGGTTCAAACAAATCTTACCTTATCTAGTCTTAGTGATCTTTCATCTTAACTCTAACCAAGTAGACCATCAGGCAACTTCCCCCTCTGGAGACCAACCTGCTGACCCTCCCCAGGCACTATACCATCCCCCAGGAGCCCCAGTTTGGACCTGTGCATTTTACCAAACACCCGCCCAACCCTGCCTACACAGAGTACAACTTGGAGGCCATCCTCATTACCAATCCCTTGGCAAGGACTAGAGAAACTGAATACATAGGACATGAAGAAAAGAGGATCAAGATGCTGCCCTTATTGTTCAAAGACAAGTACAATTATCTGCCTGCCTACTTTGTTCCCATGACTCCGCCCTTAACCCCACAACCCAACCGCCTAATGGAGACCCCCACCACAGCTGAGACTATGTCCACACAACTGTTTGAAGTACTCTAAATTATTTTGACGGGAATGATTGACACTATGATGCCCAATTCAGGGCCCTGGTCTTTGCTTGGGCAATATGTATTATATATTATCAAGTTAGCATCCATCCTATGGTGGGCATTATCCTCTGGCCCAACCATATTCTGTCCCAAGCCAACCAATGCATTTATCTATGCCTGGCTTCCTGATAGTGCAGAAGTACTGCTAATTAATATAGATCCAAATTTGGAGAAACCAAGCACTTCAGTTCATAAACTAAACTCTTTTATTTTACATTTAGTAATTTGGGCTGGACTACACAGCAGTCTAATCAAAAGTAGCTGTGCAGTCAGGTTTACAACAGAATTTTAGTGTGGTTATGTTATTTATTCATGTTTGGTGTGTTTGATGTGTCACATCAAAAAACAGCTTTTATCACCTGTTATCATCAGCAAAAAAATTGCACTTTTCATGTTTTCTTTTTGTGTACAACTTTAGTTTATTTTAATCAGAATTTTATATGTTTATCTCAACAGCTGTGAAAAGCACAGTAATTGCATTTCACCTCTAAAAGTCTTTGATTACTTTCAGGAATTTATATTAACTTCACTCTATCTTAGAAAATAGAGGTTGCCTGCCAAGTCATCAATAAGAGAAGCTTCTTATATATTGCAGTTAAGTCTAATTGATCTCATAAGCTTTTGCAAAGTAGAATCCAGCCAATTGATGCAAGGCCAACTAGGAGCATCCTAGGCCATCAATTATGATCAAATCTTGATTGGCCAGAGTTAATCTGGAATACCCTAGCAAACCACTGGGTTAGTAGTAAAATAGGTTTGATAACAAGGCATCAAGAAGATTATGAGATTCCCTGAGAATAACAAGGATTGTGATTAATTTGCACTGACAGCCTGCCAGTGCCACTGCAAATTCCTGCCGTGAAAAGTTGCCAGGTGACCTGATTATTAATGCGCTATAAATAAAGCCATTAATTGGCGCCGCCACCACCACCACACCAATTATGCATAGTTATTAGGCAAATAGTACCCAGCGCAGGGTACTATAATATTAAATCACATGTCATTGCATGAATGTCTGACTCTGGGGGTTGATGCTGGCAGTCTGAGGATAAAAATACTGGACAAACAAGAGTTAAAAGCATCAGATAAATTATCCTGGTAAGATGATGCAAGCTCTATAAAAGTCCTTTCATTAGACTAATGAAAGGCAGACAAAAATAAGATAATCCTACTGTAGAAAATTTTTGCAGTAAAAGATAAACCCAAGTTCAAAGACCCTTGTCAGTACTCAAAGAAGTTAGCAAGCTGCCATCTAGAGAGCTGCTTGTATATTGCCTCTTGTGGACATTGCTTGTTGTTGCCCTGCCAAGTACTAAAAAGACATTGCAGATAATTCTTGTTGTCATACAAGCATTTCATTCCACAGAATGGCAAAGATTACATATCCTCAATAAAGCAAATGATACTTGAACTGCCAGATCCAATTGCAGAAACAAAAGTTCTGACAATTACTAATATGAATTAAAGTTTCACACAATCAAACTTTATTTTTAATATCTCAGGAACTATTATGTAATAATTTAAAGAATGTGTAAATTAAAAAATAGCTCTAAATAAATGAAAAATATAATCTGTAGTTTTTCATATTAAAAAACTTACAAAAAATAGAAGTGATTATAAATTAAAACTAAAATATTTTACTTCTTATAGGAACCAATAAATGTTTTAGAGATTTGTGAGCTAGAAAGTCTAATTTAGAGTGCCTAATGTTATAACATATATATTTATATTTTGTCCAAAAAGCTGTGTCTGTTTGACTTGATTTCAGTTATATCAAAGTTGAGATTTATTTAACCATAATAATAGTGGTATATTAGTAAGTGGTTAAAAGTTTTAAATAAACAAGTGGCCTAAAAGATAATATCATTTTTTAAATATATTAAACAACAAGCTTTAAATAAAATAAATAATAATCAATTTATTTCTTAGCACAATAGTTTTAAAAGCTATGATGTCAAGCAAAAAGCTCATCTGTAAGTGAAATCAACTCATCTGTAAACAAACTCAGTCTCAGATGTAAACAAAATCAATGAATCTCAAAACAAAATTGAGCTGATCCTAAACTATTGTTAAGCAATGTAAATTCATTTTTTGAAATTTTGTTTGCATCTGAGTTAATTTTTTTTAAAAATGAGATTTTTTTGTTTAACACCATAGCTTTGAATACTACTTTACTTAAATAAACATAAAGTATTCAAAGAATTAAACTTGTACAGTAGTTTTAAATCTGCAAGGATGAACAAAGCTAAGTCAGCTCAGAACAAAATCACCTGAGCTCAAACCAAAATGAAAGTAAATTACAGTAGTTTTAAAAGCTATGGCAACAACCAAAAATACCTCAGATTTAAACAAAATGATTTCAGATTTAAACAAAATCCAACTCTCAGGTTAAAATATACACTCTGTTAACAGGGTTTATTGGCGTTAATGGGCAAAATGAGTCAACACAGCAACAAAGGGCTCACACACAAAGCAAAACCATTCAAAATACAATCTAAAATACATTGATTCACAAACAAAATGGTGTGAGTTGACTTTTGGTGTACATATGTTTACTATGTGAATTGGTGACAAAATACACCCAAGCAAGGTGAGTCAAAACTCAAACCAAAAACAAAACACAATAGCAACTCACTACGTAAACAAAATCACTCACACAATGTGTGCAATGGATTGTAATCATGAATGATACCAAGGTATCTAAAATAAGACACAAGATCTGAAACATAAATTTTAAAAATATTGTGTTGGGTGTTTGAATTTGGCAGTAAAATCTAGGAAAATGGGTGGATTTTTTTGAGTATTCTAAAATGGGCATTGTAAAACCAAAAACAACTAATTAAGAAATAAAAAATCTATAATTGGGATATTGGGTGGGAAAACTCTAATTAAATATCCATATTCAGATAAAAGCAAAAATTAAAATTATGGAGTAACTTAATTGAGTTTTATTTAATATTTTATTAAATTGTAAAATGGAAGGAACACAACAACAGAGTACCAATACACCTGTTGTGCGCCGTGGTTGCGGTTGCCCCTGTGGGTCAAAGAATAGAGTTAGTGCAACCCAAGTGCCTACTCAAGGAGGAGACAGGAGAGGAGAGTTCCATAGTGATGCTGCACTGACACAGCCAGTTCAAGGAGCACAAGCTGCTAGGGTGCAGAGCATAAACCCTTGGGTCCCAAAGCTGACCTGGAAGCCCACCAAAGTCACCACTACAAAGAAAGTTAGAAACAAGGAGGTAGAACTTACTTTGTATGTGTTTGATGTTGTGTACCGGCAAGAGTTGGTCCCGTCAGCCATGCTGGAGAAGGTGAAGCCTGTACTTGATACTAGCTACAAGCCCTACGTCAGTGATGGCAATCAGGAGGATGACAAGGAGCCCAAGTTCTATCAAACCAATGAGGGACAGCTGGTGTTCAAAAAGGTTGCAGCCTTCTACAACAAGGTACCTATGCCCTGTGTTGTGCCCAATGCCAACAAGTCAATCCCCACCGCTAAAAAGCCCGCCCAGAAGCACATCCCTGACATCAAACGCATCATCCTGCTTAAGCTAATGCGGGAATTGGGTGATTACAAGGCAGCCGCGGCCCTTGTTGGAGTGGATCCCAAGTACGCCAGCAAGACCTTCCAAAAATTCATCAATACTGGTCGTGTCCTTGCCGTGGAGAAATCCTTGTGTGTTTCTACCATGCTCACCAAGGAGCACAAATGGGCAATCCACCAGTGGATCACCCAGGACTGCCATCTTGAACTGGAAAATATACAGGCCATGGTTAAATCTACTTTTGGGATTGAGGCCTCGATTTCCTTTTACTACCATCTGGTGAAGGGAATGCAATTTTCTTGGAAAAAGCTCAGGGTATCCCCCTACAACAGAAACAGCCCAGCCAACATTGACGTCTGGAAAAACTACGCAGAGGCGTACACTGCCCTCAAAGCCAAGGGGACAGTCAAATTTTATTATATTGACAAATTGGCATTTGCCTTGTCAATGTGCAATGGGTATGGCTATGTCCCCAAAGGCTCCAATGACAGGATGGCTTAGCGTGCTGCAGTCTGCGCCACAGCCTACTCGATGGTGGCTCTCCTTGGTCCAAAGGGGGTCAAGCTCTACCAAATGATATTGGGTTTGCATAACAGCAGGACCTTTCTATCATTTCTCCAATTGGTCCAGGAGCACCTGAGGCGCACAGGCCCTGGCTTCACCAATGTCATTGTGTTGGACAATGTTGGTCTCCACAAAGTGGCTGATATTCTTGAGGAATTCCCAATGATTGACACCAGCATTGCTGTGGGCCCCCAGCAATTGGCCACGGCAAATTTATGCCTTCTCTTCCTCCCAGCCTATTTGCCCTTCCTAAATCCCATCAAGGAAGTCTTTGGGTGGCTCAAGCAAGTTGTCAAGCAAGGAACCCCAACTGGGACCAAGGACCTCTTTGATTTGCTGCAGGCTGGGATCCACACCCTCCCAGCTGAGACTGTGGCCAAATTCTATGGCCACGCTGATTTGTTCATCCCCGCGTGCCTAGCCAAACAGCCAATCAATTAAAGGCTTAGTGTGTCCAATTTTTTTATATTCTCTTATTTACTATTCAAGATTTATTAATTATCATTTTATATTTAGATGTTTCCATGCCCGCAATCACATTCAGAAGATCCATCAATAGATGTAAGTAATTTATTTATTTTATTATATATTATTTTATTATGCCATCTGAGGTAATCCCAAACGCTCAATACTGGATTACGCAAAAATATTTAAATCACTTTGGTCAAATAAATATAAAAATAGTTTTAAAAAATTAAACTTAAAATGTACAAGTTAGAATTTATTTTATTAATGTATAATTTTATGCTTTTATGAAAACTGTTTCTGCAATATATTTTGCAAAACTGGTTTGCTGAAATAAAAATTTTAAAAATTTATTATAATAAAAATACTATAAATTGTAATAAAATTTATTGAAATCATATTTTTATTGTGTGCGCCTGTAGTGGGTTCTTTGGTATGTACCCACCCTGCAATGGAGGTGGCGCACAACCTCCACTACCACACCGTGGACAGTGGATATGCCCTTATTAAAAAACTCCCTCCTGCTGGTGAAGGGGAGTAGGGTAAGGTGCAAACTGAGAAGCAGCTTTTTGGGCGGGGCTGAAAACCCGTAAATCCCTGCCAGGACCAGGGCGTCTTGGATTACATGGTCCACCAAGCCGTATCCAGGGGGGACCTTCTTCCCGTCAAGTGCAAGCTGGGCCTTGTTGATTCCCAGAAGGACCCCGTCCAGGTCCTCTACAGACACGCCCATCCCAAAGTAGAATAGGAACCCCAGGTAAACAACCAGATGAAGCCTTTGCCCAGCAAAGGCTTCCGTGAACTCACACAGTTTATTATAGACCGCGCTGATCTTCTTGTTGTGCCTGGGAATTGCAAAGGTCAGCTCCATGGCTGCAGGGAGCCCCGTCTTGTTGGCACTCCAGGCCAACCCAAAGTTGGCAAGGAGGATTTTTGTTCTTCTTGATGGCTGTTGTGTCTGCAACAGCCAATTTGCCCACCAGGCGCCCAAAATTCTCCAATAGGTAAGACAGGGTGTGCTCCAACGGGAAGCAGAAGCAAGCAGCCACATGAGCCTGGCCCATCTCTGGTACATTCTTGAATGGGAGTGTTGCCAGGACGTCCCAAACAAGCTAGATGGAGTTTACACCGTAAACTCCACTGAGGTTAACCGGGTCCAGGCTGACCAGTTGGGCATCCTTGTAGGCAGTAACTGCCCACTCAGATGCCCCCTTGGCATGTGTAGGTTCTGCCAAGGCCTCCTGCGACATTGGAAAGGGCCCGTGGATACGGTCCTCCAGCTCCTGCACAACAGGGGGGGACAGATACAATTGCTTGGCCATATGAGTGGCATAATTTGCATAAAAGGTGGCCAGGACAAAGGGGACCAGGACTTGGCAGAGTTTGCCATCTACGTTTTCTAAGAAAAAAGGTAAGTTTTTTTGAAAATTTATTAATTTTGTTTTTTAGGCTACCTTCTTGTGTTTCTTCCTTGCCTGCAGCCTTGGCCGGCTTGGCCATTCTTGGCGCAATCAATTGTGCTGGAAATTTGGTATCCTCTGCCCTGGCACGCTTGGCAGGTTTGAGATGTTCATACATCTCTGGGTCATCAACCCAGACGGACGGCGCAGAAAGATTGTATGCCTTAAATTGCAGGCCCTCCACCACTGTCTTCTGGATGTTGAGAAGACACTTGATGGTCTTCTCTGGGGTGTCTGGCATTTTTGACATTAGTGCCTTTGCAGACACCTTGTCAATTTTGTCCCCAGTGAGGATGGCAGACTTAACTTTGGCTTTGACCTTGCGGTCAATGTCCTTTATTTTGGCAATTGCCAAGTCAAGGTCTTTGAGTAGTTTTTTGAGTTCTCTCATTTGATTTTTTTACTAACCTTTCCATATGTTTTTATAGCTTTTGCCCCAATAAATTCTGTATTATTTTGATACTGTTGCCTCTTTGTTTATTCCTTTTTGTTTTCCCATCTACTACATTATCCCATCTTTTTATCCATTTTGTATATGTTTTACGCTCATCTCAATATGTGTTGTTTGCTTTGTGTTGGCATTGTTTCCTTGATTGCCATATTATTTTTGGCGCTTGACATAGCCCCTTGTGAAAATATTAACAACGATTTGGTGATCAGCTAAATTTGAATTAGAAAATTATAGTGTTAACTGTTTTTAGATAAAGTTGTTACTGATCTAAATTCAAAACCTTAATGATAAACTTTAAGCCAATCAGGAGCCAAGTGATAAAGTGATTGTTGTGACATAAAAGGTCATTCAATAATTCTTTGATGCATGTGCGCTAATTAATATGATTGGCTGGTTGTTTTGCCATTGTGCACCATTGCTGCTATGGCAAGTTGTTGATGGACTAGTGCTAACCCAGTAGCTGATTGGGCACTAGTCCATCAACAACTCACCACAGCGGCAATGGCGTACAATGGCAAAACATCCAGCCAATCATATTAATTAGTGCACATGCACCAAAGAATTATTGAATGACCCTTTATGTCACAACAATCACTTTATCACTTGGCTCCTGATTGGCTTAAAGTTTATCATTAAGGTTTTGAATTTAGATCAGTAACAACTTTATCTAAAAACAGTTAACACTATAATTTTCTAATTCAAATTTAGCTGATCACCAAATTGTTGTTAATATTTTCACAAGGGGCTATGTTTAAGTGCTAAAAATAACCATGCTCTGGATCTAGATACACAACATAGTAAATATATGATTTTATAGAAATAAGCTGAACATAAAGAATAAAACCAACTATAAACAAAGAGAATATGAACAATTGAAATTCAAAATACTGATAATATAAATAGAAAATGTTTGGTGACAGGGGTTTATTGGGGTGGGGGAGAGTGATGCCTAGGAGGCAGAATAACGCGGGAAGGAAGACGTAGAGGCAGTGCTGGCCTGGGGGGTCTGGGATTGGGTGGGTTGGGTGGGTTGGGTGGGTTGGGCTTGCGGGTTAGGGGTGTTGGTGGCGGGGGTGGAGGAGGAGGATTTTGTGTGATGGCTGCCATATAATGCTTGTTGTATTCCTCATCGGTCATTGGCTGGATGGGCTGGTAAGTGGCAGTAGCCCAAGGTGGAAGGCACTTATCCTTACGTGATTGGTTGCCCATGTTCACATGGAAAATCATTTGCGCAAACAAGTCAGCCACCATCTGGCAGCCAAAGAGAAAATTGTGGTCAAGGACCCCAAGATAGAGGCTGTTGAAAGCCTGAGGGCGGCGCTCCTGTAATGTGGATCCCATGTTAAAGAAGACAACATCAGCCAGATGGACGTCTGCATGGCCGGCGGGGTAGACTGAGGCCTGGTGCCTGCGTCCCTGGATGGCCTCAAGGGCAGTGGAGCTACCCTCCATCTGGTGGCTCAAGAAAACCTGGTACTTGGAATTCAAGCCATCCCAGGAGTCAAGTAATCCACCAAGGATGTGGCTGTATGAGTAGCCATCAATGAAATCTGGGTTTGTCTGATAGTAGACAAAACCCTTGGCTGAAACAGCCAGAAATGCACCAATGAACGTCCCCTTCTTGACCTTCTTCCTTCTATTCTTGGCAGCAGCTTTTTCTTGCTTGCCAAAATCATCAAAAGCTATTGATAGCTTGTAATAGGAGATGAACATGACATCATCAGTTAGACTAGTCAGGCATTGAAACAGGGTTGATTTGATGGCAGTGTTATACAGGGAATCCTCAGCGCCATCCAATTGGTTGCCAACAAAATTGGTAAGAACCTGTATGGAAGCCACCTTCCCATACATCCAGAGCTGCACCATGCGCTCAGAGACCCATATGTTATGGTGCACAAGCTGCTTCCAGACGTGGGTCAAGGGAAGCTTGGGATCCTGCTGGAGGAGGTCAAGCATGATTGGGTATGCCTCAGATATTTGTGACTTGGGGACCTTCTTGGGCTTCTTGGCTGTCCCAATCAGATTCCCCCTGTTCATCAGGTTGTTGAATTCCCGCATGACAGTAGCTTAGGTAAATTGCAACTTGGCGGCAATCTTTTCCCAGGACAGACCCTGTAGATTCAGTGCCACAATTTCCTGAAGAATTTGGGCAGTGATGATTTTTTGCTTGGGGCGCTGGGCCAGGGGAGCTGAAGCCTGATTGGCTGTAGGGGGAAGATTGGCTGGTGGCAGGAAGTTGTTCCAAATCAAGGTTGCCATCCTGATTGGTTGGTTGGTGGGCAGCTTGTGCAGGGGTGGATACAGGAGCAGGGGCAGAGCTAGACACTAAGTGACTCTCAAACAAGTCAAAGCCATAGGGGTCGGTGGTCAGATACAGGTCAGCTTCCTTGTTACCCGCCTCAAAGGCTTGGGTGTAAACAGGTGCCTCCACGTTCTGAGCCTTGCCTCCATTGAAGCTGGATTGGCTTCTGCTGGCTTGGCTGCTGGCGCTGTCAAAGATATTGCTTGTAAAAACCATTGTAAAAAACCTAGGATAAAATCACTAAAAGTAGAAATTTTAAAATTTAATGATTTATTTTTATTGTAATCTTGAGTCCATATTTGGAAGGTTCTCAAAACCTTTTCATACAAATAAGGATCCATGAAAATGAATAAAATGCCTCTGTCCCTAAATTAGATAGCTGTTGATTGGCTGTTAAACTGTTATTTTTATATTTTAGGCTGCTCATACTACACATCTTGTGTTTTCATTTTGTTTTGTGCTTGTGGAATCTTGCTTCTAGATTGCTCAAATTTTGTTTCATTTTAGTCCTTCTGTTGGTGCCTCATATGAATCCTGATTGGATTATAATATACTCAGGAACAGCATCCATCCATTTCACTTGTTGCGTCAGTTCATTTTGTTTGTGGTTTGAACTACACTACTTGATTTTTGATATAATTTTGTATAATGGGCTAGTGAAATTTTGTTTTTTGTTTGACAGTCCATTTATTAACTGAAATTTTATAAATTAATTGAATCCTGAATCTTGCAGACTTGGATTTTATTTAAATCTGAAATCATTTTGTTTAAATCTGAGGTATTTCTGGTTGTTGCCATAGCTTTTAAAACTACTGTATAATTTATTTTAAATATTTATAAATTTTTCAATTTATTTTTTTGCTTTTAGCTGGCTTGAGTTAATTTTGAGTTGACTTGATTTTGTTCAAAGCTGGCTTGGCTTTGTTCATCTTCACTGGTTTAAAAACTACTGTATAATTTTAAGTTTCTCAATGATTTATGGTTACTTAATAAGATGTTTAAAATACTAATTTGTTTCTAATTAAAAATAAAAAATATATATAAAAACAAAATTTAACAATTTATTTTATTATTCAATGGAGGTCAAACTAGAATCAGCTGAAGCAACTGGGGTGATTTACTGAATAAAATGGCTGAGTTTGAATTCAGTGATGACAATATTATGGTCTGAAAGGCGGCACCACAGTTTTATTGGACAATAGAAGAATCCAGCCAGGCAAGAAGTTACCAAAAATTTTCTAGGCAGCTGCATGATATGCTTCCTGATGCAGTTTTTGATGAGCAAAAATAAGACATATCTTCAAGAGTTTCAGTACCTGCAGCAATGAAATCTTCAAGATTTCTACCTTTCATGCATTTGGTAAAAGGTAAGGTAGTACACCTTGAGGTGGCTTTGAAGCCAATTGTATCTTTAGCTACATCCCTGACACAATTTCTATAAGAAGCACTAAGTGTCTTCATTGAAGTATTTTCTTTGACATTGTTGTTATTGTACTGATGTTTTCTACTTGATTTTCAGGCTGGTATTCCACACAGAAGTCAAACAGATACTGCTTCCCAAAGTAGAGCTCAGCTGTGGCCTTTCTTTTATCAGGAGAATATTCAGGCTCCTTGTACCAGGTGATTTGCTTATCCAAGCTTATGATAGCAATATGCTCTGTGATAAAATTTTAAAGTTATTGAGCTTGGCTCAAATCAAAATCACTTGAAAGTTGTTTCTAAACCTCGTTGATTCCTATCACGCTCAGGCCAAGGGCACAGATATCAGCAAAGTATGGATAGCAGACAGAGAAGTGGAAGACAATCAAGGATAAGAAACAATATAAAGTGAAGCTGTGCTACATTAAATACTACATTCAGTGGCACAATATATTTAATCAAGGTGGTAAGGTTTTACTTCCAGCAAATCACTTAACTCTATCAAGTTAGGGGGAAGCTGCTGGAATGTTTCAGAAAGTGGTGGAGCATTCAGAATTTCACAACAATGCTGAGGGTTAGCTTGAATGGAGAAAGAGATCTTGATCACTTTAAAAGGACCCAATTCAAATCAAATATTTAAATACTAACTTAAATAAACGATGGTTGGCTTGCACATTTCAATTTTATTTAGCTTAAATTATAATAATAGAACAAAGCCACTCAGATGCATCACCTGATCCAAGTGGCACAACTAATCTTTGAACCTGAGATTTGCTGCCACTTAATTCTTCCCATCCTACCACTTCAACTAGGATACAAGAAAGTGTGAAGAGTGATTTATGGTGGTTGTGGCCAGTGCTTGCCCTTTAAAAGTGAAGGGGTGTGTGAAACTGAGGCTCTGAGTGGTTTGGTGCATTGGTGATTTGACTCATAACAAGTCAAATCACCAGTCACCAGGCCAGCCAATCATAGTGCGCTCGCTCAACCACCCAATTTTGGGTGGTTGTCAGATGCCTTAAAATTCAATTTTAATTAAAATAATGGGATGAAAACAATTACTTTTTTCATTATAACGAGATTTACAAAGGCTCAGGTTTAAACCTGAGCCTTTTTTTATCAAGTTTTTTAATCTACTAATTAAAAACATTGTAAAAGTACATCATTCTATATGTAACCTTTAATTTCAAATTCAATGAAGATAATTTCAGAAAACAATTACTAATGAAATATTCATATATTAAGATGTATAACTTCAAAAAAAACATAGTAAAAATCATTGTTGAATTCTTTATAATAACTTTTCTTAAAAAAATACTATAAATAATGGTATTATATAATATTCTGGTTCTTAGAAAAAATGTTGCCAGATTTTGAGTGAGTACCCTTTTAACTTTACTAATGATATCTTTTTATTTTGATAAAGATATCACTTATCAAATCTTCATCTTTTTTGGCTTAAATCCTTCACAAAAGATTATGCAAAACACCAGTGTGCGTTAATTTTAATTAAAGTAAATAGTGTTTGAATTAAAAAATAGACTCATATTAAGATAGACAAAGTTGATATCAAAATTATGTGAATTATAAAATATAGGTACCTGGTAATATAAAAGCTATATTTATTTAAAAATATGCTACATAAATATATTTGAGAATAATAAATAAAGGTCTAAAAAATGTTACACATAAAGTATAACATTATCCTGTTTTTGCTCTATAACAAAACACTACTTAACTATTGAATATAATATAAAAATCTTGAATCTTATTGTAAAGTCTTCAGGTATATTTTGTAATATCAGTTGAAGCTTTATACAAAAAAATAGTGTAAAGTTATGTGAGTCTAATATTTATAATATTATACTATAACTATAAAAGGTTAACACTTAAGAATATACCAAATGCCACTAATATACTTAGTATATAATACTAGTCTTGTTTTTACTTATTTAAATCAGACAATTTCTTATATTTTATTTTAATAAGTAGTGAGTATATTTATTAGCTATATTAATACAAATGCAAGTTAAGTTAAAAAGGATGTCAGGAAATCCTGATCTATTAGGGTTGACTGATTCATATCCCTATCACTAAAGCTATGGGTTGACACTAGACGGGACACAGCCAGATTGAAACAGCTATTCTGGAATACGGAGAAACTATAACAAGACTGATATAGTTTACAATCCAGAAGACACCTGAGACATTCTGAGTCTCAGGTCACAGGACAATCCAGAAGCTTCTATAATTAGATGTTAGGCATTCTGGATCTCAAATTAAGACGCAAACCTGACCCAAAGAATAAAACGGGGAATTACAACATTCTGTTTCACCGAGAAGTGAGACTGAGGACTGCCCCTGAGTATTTTTGCATTATACCTAGTGCAAGACAGGGCCAGCCAAAATGGACGTCAACTTAGTTGGCCTCAACTAAGTCAAGGTATATCTAGGCTGAAGAGGAGAAATCAGCAGCCTAGAATATTACCTCATCTCAAAACCTTATTCAGGTTTGGAATCCAACTCTGGGGGTGAAACTAGTGGCTTGGGGATGATAGGCTAGCTAGTAAGGGTTGTCCACAGCTAAGCGCCAGTATGGCCGCTAGCTTTCACACTATAAAGGGTCCTTCCAAGATCACTTGGAAGGCAGACAATTAATATTCATCAACATTACTAACTAGTCCAAATAGTAGTGGTGTCAAGTACAATAAGAGCGGCTTATTGATACTTTCAGAATCCTGCCAAACCACCATAGACGGTGTCATGTCTCCAAAGGACCACAGGACTTTCCCATTACTTGGCTCAAGCAGCAACAGAACACAGCCCGCTGCAACACCCATCCCACACCAATTGAAAGCACATCTGTCTTCTTACAGATTTATCTATCCCAAAATGCATAATAAAAATAATAAAAACTATATCTCTTCTTCCTCAAGATCCAAAAATCTTGACAAAGGATAACTAAAAGATTTTTATTATGTTTTTTTGAAGTTATATATCTTAATATCTAAAATTTTCATTAGTGATTGTTTTCTGAAATTACCTTCATTGAATTCTAAATTAAAGGTTACATATAGGATACTATACTTTTATAATGTTTTTAATTAGTAGATTAAAAACTTGATAAAAAAGGCTCAGGTTTAAACCCGAGCCTTTGTAAATCTTGTTATAATAAAACAGTAATTGTTTTCATCCCATTGTTTTAATTAAAATTGAATTTTAAGGCCCCTGTCAACCACCCGAAATTGGGTGGTTGAGCGGGCGTGCTCTGATTGGCTGGCCTGGTGATTCGACTTGTTATGAGTCGAATCACCAATGCACCAAACCACTCAGCGCCAAAGCTGAATTCAAGCCTCTTATTCAGCCAACCAAACCAGAGCGCATATTGTAATGACGATTTATTGACATCATATATCAAATAAGCAACGTACCTTTAAACCCCAAACAATCTGAAATAAATACTATCCATTTTTATTAAATTATCTCATACTTCAGCCTTACAATATGCTGCGCCTATACTAAGCAGTACTAACCCACTGCTTTTGTTAACCAAATAAAACCTTTAGTTTATTTTACTTGCAATTTTAAAAAGCTTAAATTATTTCAGCACCAAGCAATTCTACCCAATCAGCGCAATCCCCTACCATCCACAAGTTTGAATACAAAGCTAAGCTAGAAGCCAATAAGATCTAGAAAGCACAAATTCCTAATAAATTAATATATAAAATCCGATCTGTCTGTAATGTCAGCTTGGGTGCACTCGAGGTGTAAAAATCAAACTAAAATTTTCCATAAATTTTACATTAAGTCAATAGCCAAGCCAACAGTCTGGATTGGCTCATCCTTACATGCAATATCGTACTAGTACCTTTGAAACATGAAGGTTAAATCCAAGGGAGTGTGGCCTAAATTGTGTAGGATAAAAATATAGGCTACTCAGACTTTTAAATTTTTAACTGCTTGATTTTTGAACAGTGATTCAATGCTTGCAACTAGGGCTGCTTCAGCCAAGCCCCGGGCAGCCGCAGTCAGTTTCTGGCTCCTGGTCACTGGTATCAGATGTTTATTTAATAATGTTTAAGTATATATCAGTTCCGCTTTAGCTGTAGCGGCCTAGAGCCAAAAGCCAGCTGGGGCTGAGCCAAAGCATCCCTACTTGCAACCATGGTAAAGAGGTTTATCTGCATAGATTATCCAGTCTGGAATGTGTGGATTAAAATTCGAAGAGGAGCAACGATTGTTGAGAATGCTTTTATATGATTGGGTGTATAAACTCTATGTTGAGGATTGATATGAATGGAGAGTGAGCTTGATCATTTCAAAGAGAACGATTCAAATTATAAATATATAAATATTCTTTAAATAAGGCGGGTGGCTTGCACCATTCTAATTTTATTTATTTAGCTTGTAATGATATAAAACTCCACTCAAATCCATCATCGGATTCAAGTGGCTGCAGTTATTTCTGAGTTAATGGATACACCGCCTAATCCAAGGTGCGGCAGATTGTTTCAGAGTTTACCCTGTTTACTATCCTATCATCCTAATTGGGATGACAGTGGAGTAAACTAGCAGTAATCATATTTTGACGCAATAAATGGTTTTCATCAAATTAAGAGTGCCTAGATATGTTTTTCAGATGATTCTGATAAAAATGGTACCAAACATGATAGCTCTAGATGCTCAAATATATAGTGAAGTACTAAAATTGAGTTCACGTCATAATTAAAGGCCTGGACTCAACATGCTTCATTTAAATTCACTCTTGGTACACGTTAAAAAAACTAAAAACAACATATCAATGTGAATACTAAGCCATCTTAAAATTCAATAGCTTATTTTACAGCTACAGATAAGCTCTATATTTTAATAAGATTCATAAAATCAAACAACAAAGTTTTACATTGCTATTTTGGCGTTACTAAACTTAACAGTAATACTTCACTTATTTAGATTTCTATTTTATATGTATGTAATATAAAATTTTATTTCAAATAAAAATTAAATTTAAAATAGCCTTTTTAAATAAGAAATACAATTAACCAGATGAAATTTAATCCTAGCCAAAAAGAAATGACAACAAAATATATTAAAATTGAGATGGTAAATTCAGCTTTGTATCCGTCCTTGGACAATATGCTGCGCCATCTCAAAAACAGCATCTCAAATCGATTTCAAGAGGGCATTTTTGTGTTTAAAATTTTGGATGCCAAAAATAAAATAAACCAATGAAATAGTAAAGTTTTGCTTTTAAATTATGTTACTACACTTTCTACAACAGTTGAGATTGTTGTATCAAAGTCAGATTAGAGTCATCTGAATTTGGACATAAAAATATAATATTAAATACATAATTTGATTCAAATCAACAGAAACTCATCCTTAATGAGCAAACCAAATCAAATACACAACATTCATATCAGACATGTGACACACTAAAGTCACATAGTAAGATTGGGCTCTCAAAATGAAACAAATCAACTCTTGTTTATCAAATTTTCTATTATGTTTTCTATGATTGAGGATGCCGTACAAAAGTTGTACATTGTATTGCAAAACTTACACACAAAAAATAGAGCAATAGGAAATCAAATTCACAAAACCAAAAGCCAATTAAAGCATGACAGAAACTATATAAGTGCTGAATTTTCTAAATTAATAAATGGAATTTGAAACAAATATTGGATGAAAACTTCTTAGTGTCTTTTTTAAGTGTAAAAATTGTGCAAAATCAACAGAATATTATAAAAGTGATAAAAATAACAATAATATGATCAGTTTGCTCAAATATAAACCTTATTACTCATAAACATATAATATGGTAACACAAGGGGCAATTTAGTATCCAAAATAGTATAGAAGGTCCAAAATACATTATATCAAAAAATTGTGATAGTAGTTTTTATTTATGTCAATGAAAAACATTACACAACCCAAATAACAAGAAATTCAACCTAACAAAAAGTTTCAAGAACATGAGCACCCAAAAGAGTCTATCAACAGAGCTCACTTTATGCAGGAACAACAAACCAATCAAAAGCACATTCAGCAATGAAAGGAATGTGGTGACTCAAACACAGAGCCAGGCTCTTAATACTGAGTAGGATGAGATAATCAATACCAAGGTCCCAAAGCTTACAAGAAAGGCTCAGAAGGTTACTATATCCGGAACTGTTAATAACAAAAATACAAGTGTTTTTTTATACCCACTTTAATACTGCAAAAATACACCTAGTGCAAGTATGCACAAGAAGTGTGAATTTGTATTTGACACTAGCTACAAACCTTATGTGAGCAAAGAATTTGAAAATGAGGAGGGGAACCAAAATTCTACCACATTATACAAATAAATAAGGTACCAAAGAAGGTCATCAAATACTATAACCAAGAGTCTATCTTATTATTCTCCAGTCAAATTTCAACACACATTGTGAACCAAAGGCTAACCAGCTCATCCCTAACTTCAAGCATGACATGTTTATCCAGCTAATGAAGAACATGGCTGGTTATAAAAAGGCCCTGGAGATTGTTGAAATTTCTCTTAAATTGATCAATTGAATATATCAAGTATATAGAAAATGAGAAAATTAGACTTGTTAAAAATACAGACAACTGTCAAAAATTCTGAAAAGGGAACACACATGGGCAATCTGCCAGTAAATTATCCAAAATTGTCACCTTGATTAGAAATATACAGGCCATAGTTAAATCCACACTCCATATGACACACTTGTCTCATATTTCTAGAAAGTTGTTAGAGGGCTTCACTTCTTGCAAAAAAAAACCTGGGGTATGTGATGTGTCACCCCACTAAATATTTAGGAGCCTGAAACCACTTATTGTTTTTGGAATGCTTCCCATTTGGAGGTCAGATAGGGAAAAATTTCTCATCAAGGAAATTTCACTCTGGAAGATGATATTCCAATTAACCTTCAGCTAGATGAAGTTGCAGCAATAGATGGGTCATTATTTGTTAGATTAAGCCAAGGCGCCAGCTTAAGTATTTCAAAGACTTTTAACTTCTTTGGTATCACTTAAGCCGTAAAATTATGTTTTTTGAACATTAATATAATGCTTAGTTTACTGAAGAAAATTTTAAGAGTGTAAAATATACAAATAATAAAAATAAATCTTATTTCTATTAACTGTATTTTTTGCTAAAACCCTTTTTTCTATTTTAATAAGCCAAGAATAAAATATATGAGTTGCATGGGAGAGTAATAGCAGCCCCAAAGCTATAATTGCTATTACCCTATCTTTGGCTCATATAATTAATTTCTTAGTTATTTTTAGAAAAAAAAGTTGTTGTATTTAAAAGACTATTTACCCTATGTGAAATATAAGTTTTTGTTATGCGTCCAACTTCATGAACATGTCCTACTAATCTTTTAGTAGTATCAGCTCTCTTTTTTTCTCTGTCATCTGTGCAGAACTTTGTACAATAATTTATTCTGGAGTACTCCTTAACATCCTTAAATGTCAAAGGTGAAACATACAGCTCACCATCTTTCATTAAATATGAAAGATTAACATAAAATGCTTTGACTTTAAGCCAGCTTTTTTTAGGCCTAGATTTTCTATCATAGATGTAAAAAAAGGTTTTTTAGGAAACATCTGAATTATTTACAAGTGACTCATATGAACCCTTTCTTTCTTCCTCCTCTCAGAAACCATTTTGAGATCATTTAAATTTTTTATATACATCTCATTTTCCTTTTGTTTAAATATTTTAGATAATACACCAAAATGACCATCAACAATACTTTTGCCATGACACTCAACAAATCTATTAAACTTAATTGTTCCTTTTATAATTTTAGGTACCTCTTTAAAAAGATAATATAAGAATTCATAAGATCTGAAATGATTACCATTATCAGTCCAAACTTTAATATTTTTAATATTCTTAAATTTATTATTTTTAAGCAGACTTATCAAACACTGACCTGAAAACAAAGAGTCATGAGATAAAATTTCAGATAAAAAGTCATGATACTCATATTTAATTTTCTCATTTTCTTTAAAAGCAATTGCAAATCCTAATAAAGAAATAGGCATTTTCTCATAAAAACAATTATTTGTCTCTATAGGACCCCCACCTAATTTAAAGTTTTCTTATAGTCTATTACTATAACACATGAATTATCATCAAGATTATTTATATCACTAATAAATTCTTTATTTTGATGCATATAAAACTTTTCATGTAGGTCAATAGATTCAAAATTTTCTTTAATAAATTTAGGCAATGGCAACTTCTTTATACTCAAATCCTTTTTCTTCATTTCTAATGATTTTTTCAAGTTGCAAATGCTACACATATCAGTTTGTTTTTTGCTTTTAATTATATTATTAGGAATAAGCTTATAGAAAGTGGAAAGTGAAATAGAAATATTGTTTTTTATTTTCACATCTTCATAAATTTCTTTTTTTGTTTTCAATAATGAGTATTTTATTTTAGTTGAGTATTCCCTCAATTCTTTTTGTAATTCTTCATAAATTAATACAGGGGACTTTTTAGTGAATTGGTTGGTTGGAAATGAATTTTTTAATATATTTTTTAAAATATTTTTTATGTTTTCTTTCTTTACTGAATCATTTTTTTCCTTTTTTATTTTTTGAATTTAATGATACTTTTTTAGCATTTTTTATTTTTTTAGAATATGAATACTCATTTTTTGTCATTTTAAATCCACAATCCCAAAACTCTTTCAAACTGTAGCTTGATGTAACTAATGCTCTTAGGGAAGGAAGGTGCTTGGCAGGGGACTCTGACATCAATTCCTTTAGGTTGTTAAGGAAATCATCTGTCTTAGAATTTTGTATGACAGGTAAGAAGGTACTTTTTTCAAACTCTGTTTTTAATAAGAAATGCTCAACAAAGCTGTTAAGATCATTGCCAGCAGTAAAAAGGAATGCTTGTTTAAGCACAGAGATTCTTTCTCTCTTAGTAGAAGCCCCCAGTGAGAAGAAGGGTGTCATCTGAGGTGCAAACTTGATAGGTTCCATAATGATAGTGGTTGGGTTCCTTGGCTTGGTTCAGGCAGTTCTTGCTTGGAAATAGGTGTGTAGTTATCAGAGAGGAGTAAAGGTGTGGATTGTAAAGTAAATTTCTGTAAAGTTGAGCTGTTTAAATACCATGTTATCTGAGCTTTCACACTACAGGCATAAATCCCCAACTGACCCCAACTGATCTCCTTAATTTATCAATATCACCCCTGAAGTCTGATATCATTGTTTATTTACCCCTTTTTATATTCTGGTTAACTGTTGATATTTCGGCAAATAGTACTTCAATCTTGTTCAAACTAGTATCATTAGAAAGCCTTTAACCTCAGCTTTTGGAATTGTGCTGCAACTTTATATTTCAATACCAATTTAGTATCTTGAAGTGGCTTTGAATGTAAGCTTATAAAATTATTATTTTAAATAAAATATGCTAATTAACTCTTAAAGTATGATATTTTAATCAGTAAACTAAATTTAAAGTATAAATTATTATTTAGCTTACTTCTAGTAACCAACTTGAAACATTTTGTTTTAAATAAACTCAAGTTTATTATAACTTTTAACAGTTCTTAAAAAATGAACTTTATATATCTTAAATCTATCAAAATAAAAATATTATTTTTAATCACATATAAATATTTGCTTGTATAATTAAAGTTGTATCTTATTTTTTAAATACAATGACTAAGATCATTTTCTATTTAGTTTAAATAAATTTTAACCTTTATAAAATTTAATTAAATAAAGCAAGATTTTGATACATTCTTTTTTATGTTTGAATTTTTTTTACATATTACCTCTAGCATACAGTATAAAAATATAATTTTATTAAATAGTTGTATAAAGCTATTTTATTAAATAGTTGTATAAAGCTATTTTTATTAATATTAAATAATTAAGAATTTGAAAGAAAAACTTTTGCTCTCTTATGAGTTTTTATTATATATTTTCTAGAAAATTTAACTTAAGAATAAATTTCTTATGCTAAATAAAATCACTGGAATTTCAATAAAAGTTTAGTTTTAATTTTACCTTTAGTTTTTTAACTTTTTACTAGATTTCTTCTAAAATAGCCCTAAAATTATTTAATATTTATTTATTAAACATGCAAAAAAGCTATCTGCCCTCTTTTTAAAAAGAGGGATTCAAAAATTATTATATTTTAAATTAAATATTTTTAAAAAAGCTAAGATTTTAGGCAACAATTTAATTTCCAACAAAAAGCATCATATTGGTTTTTATTGTATTTTTATATTGCTCTTTTTAGAATGATGTCATTTTGTACTAATCAGCTTTCAAGAAACAATGGTATATGAAATGAGATTGTTACTAGCTTTTAATACAGTTTAATTTAGCTGTAAGTAGAAAATGATTAATTTAATATAGGTTTTTATATTATAAGGATTAAATAAGATTTATTTTGATAAAATTGTTATAATTATTTAAATTTATTGATAAGAAAATTAAAACAAAATTTTAAAGTGTAAAGTAGCACAGTTAATAGGAAACAGATTAATCTAACAAATAATGACCCAGATGACTCTCCTCTGGGGTAAAAAGGAAACATAAAATCACCCATTACTCAATAAATAAAGGCCAACTTAAGGCAACCTTATTAAGAATCTACAGTTAGCTACAGATAAACTGATGGGTTGCTTTCTTTTGGCATCAACACAGTTGGCATAGGGTTGCCAGCCTAATACATATGCAACCAGCTGTATATGCTTTGGAAGGTTACCTTCTGTAAGCTTTTATTTAATGAACAGTGGTTCACATTCTGGAGTAAATTTCTTTTATTGAGTGAAGGTTTCTTTATTCAATGCCTAAAGGGGAAAGCATCCCAAAAACAACAAGTGGTTTCAGGATTCAAAAAATTTAGTGAGGTGACATAAATCACATACCCCTGGGTCAGGATGGGGCTCCATCCAAAAAAAATGCAAGATCCCTGTCAGGATACCAATAGTACTGTGCTGCCCTTTCAGGTGAGGGAGGGGCCAAAGTAGATATGGGCATGGTCCACCAGATGATGGACCTAACTTTAACAGGTAGAAAAGGGCCTTCCAAGCCACAGCCCATGGTCCAGCCGCTGGCAAGAAAGAATCAATCAATCCAGTGAGTGCCAGGTATAGCACTCCCAGGAATTGACTACTCAAGCCAGCGGCATCAGAAGTGGGAGGGATTGAGACAGTTGGTTAGGGTGTCAAGGGTGGTTCCATTGGGAACAGGTAGGCAGAAGAATTAATGTATTTCCTGTTGAATATCAAAGGGTATATAGTAACTTTTTGCCGTCACAAACAATTTGGTAGGGATATTTGTGAGAGTCTGGGCAGGTATAATACTGAAAGTCTTTCAAAGTCCAGGATTTGTGGTTGGAGTTTGGGAGATACTCAGTGAAAATGTACAGGACTAAATGGAGCGTCAGGGTGTGGTAAAGATCAGGCGCTTTTAGGTCTCCAGCTGGGGCTTGATGTTCAACTCCTGAGGTTGAGCTTTAGTATCTGGGCAATTGAAGATAGAAGAGTATCAGAAATAGGTATGGAACTAGATTGGTGAACCAAAAGTTCATAACATTTTTATTGGGTAAAAATGGCAATACAGAATCTCATATGTGCTCTTGACTTATATAGTCACTCACATGCAGGTGCCTCTGGGCATTCTTCTTGTGCTATCTGAGTGGTATAGTTGGGCATTCCAACTTCTGTTGTCTGGTTGGCTGGCTTATCAATATTTTAAGGTCTTCAAGAACAGCTGCTTGGCCTGCTAGTAGCCTATCCTTGCTTGACTGGTAATTGGTTCTAGCAGATTTGGCTGCAGGTGTCATAGGGTCATCTTTAATTTGATTAATAAATTTGGGCTGACCTGACAAGCATATCTGAGGCTGCAGAACTTGATTAAAAAAGAGGTTCTCAATTGGGAGCCCCAAACTACTAAATGGAGGATGGGCTTGAACTGAGAGCCCTGGGCAGTTAAATTTAGCCTTCCCAGGCCCAGCTAAACCCATCAAGGCTTGGGCATAGCTTTTGGGGCCCAGGACAGGCCCTGCAGCTTCTAGAAGGGCAGAAATAGTCCCTGAACATGAATATTTGCTTTTCAAAGCAAATCTAGGTGCAGTCAAATTCCTGCCACCCACTCCCCCTGGGGATCAAACTTTTTACTTTTGTAACAAGCTCAGAGTATCAAGCGGAAATCCCTAAAGTGAATCAATTGACAAAACTAATTTAACTTAGCTAATAATATTAGAACATCTATTGGTAATGCCATTCTCTAGGCCATAAAATAATTAAAATTCCAAACCACTCATAATTAGGTAAGCTTTTTAGTAATTTACTGTCATTCTTAATCAATCAAAGTTGACCAAGCCATATTTTCTGAGTATCACTCAGGATATGAATAAAAGGCTAGTAGTGTCAGGAAGCCAGGCATAGGAAGAGGCATTAGGTGAATCAGGGTGGTGTACTGCTGGGTCAGTGGGTAATGCTCACCATAGGGTGGGTGCTAACTTGATAATATAGGATACAGATCACCCAAGTAAAGACCAGGGCCCGGAGTTAGGCACCATATAGTCCACCAATCCTGTCACAGTAATGTAGAGTACTCCAATAAGTTGAGTGGACATGGTCTTGGTGGCAGTGAAAGGTTTCATTGGGTGGTCGGGTTGCAGGGTTAAGGGCAGAGTCATGGGGACAAAGTCTGCAGGCAGATAATTGTACTTGTCTTTGAACAATCTTGGCGGCCTCAGGTACCACTTTCCTTTGCGTCCTATAGTTTCTGTCTCTCTAGTCCTTACCAAGGGATTTGCAATGAGTATGTTCTCCAAGTTAAACTCAGAGTAGAAGGGGTTGGGTGGGTATTTGGTAAAATGCACAAGTTCAAAGGGGGCTCCAGGGGGACGGTATAGTGCCAGAGGTGGGTCAGCAGGTTAGTCTCTAGAGGGGGTGGTTGCCTGGTTGTCTACTTGGCTGGAGTTAAGATGAAAGATCACTAAAGCTAGATAAGGTAGGATTTTTTCAAGCCAAAGGTTCATAAAACTTTACTATCAAAAATGACAACATGGTCATCCTCATGCTGTTGGGTTCTTATACCATGTGATTTTGCTTCTTTTCTTTTTGCGGACTTCAGGCTCATGGACAATTTGCTAGTAGGGCATGGATCTTGGCTTTGGGTTTTGAGGGCGGCGGATCCTGGTTGTGCTTGCTCTGGTGAACAGAAGTGGCAATGCTTTGTTTTGTTGCTGCTGTTCACCATATCACCTGAGCTGGCCAATTACATTACCCATTCTGGACTGGAGACAGGCAGCAGCTGGTGCTCATTGGCAGAGCTAGCAGTAGGCCTTGTTTTAATCTTTTTTAGGCAAGCTGCAACTTTGTTTAGGTTTGGGTATTTGGTGGCATAAGGTTGACAGCAATCTGGTGACCCTTTGGGTAATCATCCTTAAGAATCTGGCGGGTCTTGGAGTAATTCAACAACTCAGGTTTGTGCCTCAATGAGTTGGCAGGTTCCCGTCCATCCTGGGTGACTCAATTTGCCTTTAGGGGGTCAGGGTTTGATTCCAGGATTTTAATATTGATAATGAACTTCCAGTATTGATACTTGGCAGGCTGACAGGCCCCCGTCCCTCCTGGTTGGGGCAAGGCATCCCCAGTGGCCTCAGGTTTGGCCCAACTGGCAGTCTGGCAGGTACCTGTCTACTTTGCTTGACACAAGACATTTCCTGAGGGTTAGGGCTCAAGTGTTAGAGATCTACTTCTGAGGAAAGAGGGAACCTAAGTAATTTAAAAGAGCAGTGAGATGGAAACCCACCAAAGAAGATCCTACAGAGATTCCAACCATTAAAGTATTCACCAAATAATCCCACAATTTGTAGGAGCCCAAGAAAGGAGAAAAATAGTTCATTTCATAATACACCACAACATAAGTCAAGAAATACCAAGGAGCTCCTGGACAGATAACATGAGGAGGAAAAGGAGGAGGTTTGGCCTTATCACATGTAGGAGGAAACTGATGTTTAGTGTAAAGATCATCCCAAGCTGAAGTTTTGGTAGCATCCCTGACCCAGATATTGGAATAAAATTGGCAACAATCAGCAACAGGATACCAGAAGACTAGGCAGAAAAGAAACAGAAGCAATTTCTGTTTCCAATCCATCTGGATTTAAAATTAGAAAACTAATAATCTACCAAGTAAAAAATATAGAAGACCAAATATGTTGATTCAGGAAATTGAAGTTGTTAGAGCACTAGGAAAAGACCCAATACTAATCACTAAATACTTGGGACTTGCTTTGGGAATTTGAAATAATGTGAGGTTTAATTTAGGGTGAATGAATTAACCTGTGATTATCCTCTGGTTGGTTACTTTGATCTGGCTGCTGCAAAACAGACTGCATAATAAAAATTGCAGCAGCCAACCCTGCTAGTTGAAAAAGTGACAGGAGCTTCTGCAAGATGAGCTGGGTGAGGTTTGGACCAAGCGTGGATTCAATTGGCAATTCTTGTATATAATCATGTTTGGGGTTGGTATTTTATTGATTAGGTTTGCTCCATGCTTTCACTGGACCTCTGTTATTGGAGGTAATAGGTAGAAATACACTTTGATTGGGTAGGAGATGATTACAGAGGCTGCTGTCACTTTCAGTTTGATCCAGCAGTTTTGAACTTGTAGCAGGACCCACTTTTGTTTTCAAATCAATAGGTAAGCTTGACCCAATATTAATTACTGATTGATTAAGTCTTTTAGAAAGATGATTGTAAAAAGGTTCCACATTCAAATACAAGAGGTAATTGACTAACTGTAAACTGTTCTGACATTATTCTCTGTCTAGCTTGTTGGTTTCCCAGTCTATCATTCCCATAATCTGGATTTCTCCATTAATGAAAACCAAGGTGAAGATGTGAGTCAGCCAAGGTGGATACAACAACTTAACTTTTTGGATATGTTCTGTCAAAACAGCAGGCTCAACCTGCCAGCAAGGTTCTGAGTAAACGGGTTTGTGACCTGCAATCCAATTATCCAGTCACTTGAAGACAAACTAGGAAGTTGACTAGAATTTCCAAATCCAACAACATGAACAAAAGATGATATCTTATAGTGGATACCTTGTTTTAGTGTTTGACTTATTACCAGGATCAGGCCACCCCTTCACCATACCACTGTGTGATCAATGCTATCATATTCCTGTTATCCTGTATTCACATTGAATATATAATCACTATATCTCAATAATGATTATTATCTAGTTTCTAAATATTTCCCCCCTTATAACTCTGATAAAACAACGCAATTACAACATTGGTAGCAGAAGTAGCTTCTTTATCCTGCTATATTCCCCAAAATTATGCCTGTTGCCTATACTTGATGCAGTCAACAAATCCTCAAAAAATCATGCCTGGCCTCCCACTAGACTGGACGCCATGCATGCTTGGTACCAAAATATCAGAAGGATTTTTACTATACCAGAACATGCTTGTGCCAGTCCCTGCCTTCAACTCCCTGTCAGCGTAAGAATTCTTCCAGGCGCCTATCACTACGTCTTGAGCCACAGCAGAGGAAGGAGCCATGCCCGCCTACATGGCTCAACAACTTCAAAGTGCTGCCTTGGAACCATTTTCTGGGGCCAACAGAACAACACTGCAGCCTGGATTCAATCTGCTCAAAGTAAGCTGGCACAGATGGAATGCCCACAACACTTATGGATTGCAGAGATATCCATCCAACTCACACATGATGCAGGCACTTGGTGCAATAAGTGGCACAAATACCATACCATGAAAGATTGGGACGCTTTCAAACAAGACTTCTTGACACAATACATATTGAAGGACACCACCCTCATGATTATCCGCCAAGTGAAGAACCTGAACCAAACAGGCACCATAAAGGAGCTCACGCGTGCTTACAAGGAACTCGCCTACATGCCCCCACAGATATGGCATTTGACACTCCAGCCACACACCTCATATATTACAACACCATCAAGTTGCATGTAATGAGACACGTCAACCTGGACCAAGTAATCAACCTGCAGACCCTATATTTCAAAGCAGAGAAAGCAGAGCAAACATCCAATGCGCTCCACAAAGCGCAGACTGGGAAGAGAGAGACCCAAAGACTCTCACTCAACTGGGTGCTCCAGTTGCCTGCCTCCTAGAAACAACAACTCAAACCATAAGCCTGCAGGCTCAAATGGGCACAGAAATGGGAACAATGGGCAGTCAAATAGTACCCATTTCTATATCACTGCCACTCAAGACAATCTCAACAAGGGAAAAGCCTGGGGAGAGCATTAAGCAAGCCAAGCTCTTCCCACACAATTTACAACTTGCCCAACAATGAGAACCAACCCAAGGACGTAGAACAGTGCCCAATGATCCAAGTACCTTTGGAAGACCCAGTACTTTACACCATTGTCAGACATCCTAATAAACTAATGTCCTACCCTTTCTGCTTTTGCAGTTACACAGACTCAGCACTCCTGGACTCAGGCGCAGACTGAACCCTAGTCAACAGCAACTTTGTAGACAAGTTCAAGCTGGTCACTAATACTTTGTGGATTAAAAATGTG
The DNA here is from genome assembly GCA_014839935.2 of Entomophthora muscae. Taxonomy (NCBI): domain Eukaryota; kingdom Fungi; phylum Entomophthoromycota; class Entomophthoromycetes; order Entomophthorales; family Entomophthoraceae; genus Entomophthora; species Entomophthora muscae. The sequence continues at coordinate 330,619 of QTSX02000032.1, read as the reverse complement.
GTACTAGCCAACAAACATCACATTGCTGTGACAAAGGAAACAGCACCTTTCTCCATCATGCTAGAGAACCTGCAATCCACTATCCAGGGACCTGTCATTGAATTCCCCAAGTTTGATATTGTACTAGGGCTGGATTGGCTACAAAGGAATAATCCCCACGTAGACTGGGCAACCTAAGTGTTAATCATCAAGCATGAAGGCGTCAATCACCAGATCTACCCCGACTCAGTGGACCAACTCCTGTGTGACCATGTTTTTTGTATGAATTACTGGAACCCTGGACAAAAAAGAGAACCTCAAGGCAATTGACTGGGACTCCTGCCAGTGCAAGATCATACACTTCAAGGATTATCAGGACACCACTACCTCTCAGGATTGCAACATTGTGGCCTGCCATCCTGAAATCTTCAAAGAGGCACTACCAGGACTACTGCCTGAGAAGCACATACAAAACTCCATCCAACTCAAGGGAGAAGTACCTAAGGCACAACCCATCTACCAACTCACCTCAAACAAAGACAACGCCCTAAGTGCCTACCTCAAGAAGGCACTTGAAAAAGGACTTATCTGCCCCTCACAGTTTCCCTTTGGTGCCACTGTATTCTTTGTGGCAAAGAAAGATGGTACCCTTCAATTGGTCACAGATTACTGAGCCCTCAATAAATTTACCATCAAGAATCACTACTCACTTACACTCATTGACAACCTCTTTGATGCCCTGGGCAGCTCCACCGTTTTCTCCAAAATTGACTTAACTGCAGGTTATAACCAAATCCGCTGCAAGGAGGAAGATATATGTTGTAATTGTAGCAGCAAGGGGTGCTAATTTCTATAAACAGTTAGTCAGGGACTATTTGTTAATACTATACCTGTTGATGGTATAGTGGCAGAGTATAGATAGGACAGAAGAATATAAGGTATTATGACAAAACTAGTCCTTTATTTGATAGTGAGAGGCTTATATAGTATAAGGCGGGGAATATACACCAGGGGAAGGGAGGCACAGACAGAAAGACTTTTATAATGGAGGAGAGTGAACAGGAATATTAGAAATTCCCACACAATGGAACAACCGGTTTCACGTGGATTTCCTTATGGAGGAATGTGGCTCTATTTACGTTGTTTCTATAATTAACCTTGGAAGTAAATCCCGTGTCTGAAGTGCATTTGATAGACAATTTGAACACCTGTTTTATTAGCGTTTTAAACGTAGTTAATCTTATTAAAACTGTGTTGAGAGGAATCAATTGCACAATTGTTTTGTTGCTCAATCCCTAAGTGGACAACTTAATGTCTAATCCATTCAGTATCTGCAACATTTCCCTCCACTGGATTAGACAGCAGGTTTAAAAATGGCAGGCGTCTCAAGATGGTGGCTATGAGAACAGTAGCTCTAGAGGAATTCCAAGAAGAGCCTTGAAGAAGTTGCAAGTGGTAATTCCAAAGAGACGCAAGCATATCAGGCCAGTGGAGGTGGTGAAGGCAACAGAGAAGTAGGTAGTCCTGCATGATATGGACGGCAGTTATCTGGACTTGGGGGTTCAGCTAGATCAGCTACTGGTGCCTCAGCTGGCCTTAATGGGGACAGATTCATTGTTTGCTGCATTTTTCCTAGCCTTGGGTGAGCCCAGGGAGGTGACAGGGGCCAGGTTGCAAAAGGGTAACAGCATCCATTGGCGGTTCTCCATGCAGGCAGTGGAATAATACTTGAAGGCTCAGTTGAAGGAATTCCAATTTAAGGGTCAAGGACTCTCAGTCTTGCGACAGGAGACAGTATTCAACATAATGAAGTCAGTCCTTTGCGCTTGAGAAACAATTGGGATTACAGAAGCTCAACCAGTCAGTTGTTAAACCTCTGACAACTTTGAGCAGCGTCTTTGGAAAGCCTTCCATGAAGTGTTGAAGTTGTACACAGTGGGGGGGTACTGCTCATGTGGTACCAATGGTGATGGCTGGCAACCTTGTTCTTTGAGGGACCAACCACTGTGATACCAAGCAGGAGGAGAACATGGGGGTCTTCCTTGAGTGGGCCTTGTCTGTATTCTATGGGGTGGGTGGTCAGGTCCCAGTAGAGTATGCCCTTTGTGAGAGCCTTCTGTGGGACTGTATCTTCTTGGGGGTTGCCTTTCCTGTGGAAGTTGGGGCCAATTGTGTATCTTTTTTGGTGGGGGTTTATTGCCCAATCCTTGGTCATTGGCTTTGTGCGTCCATAGGTAACCAGTTGTGTTTACTGGCTGCCATTAAGGTGATGGAGCAGTTGGTGAGATATTGGAAGAGTCTTATCAGTCCCCAATAAACACCTTGTTCTTTCATTCTTATTCCTCATACTTTGGTGCATCACTATCACAAAAAAGACAACAACCCATGTAATTTTTTAATTAAGCTTTTGTTTTTTTGGGTTGTTGTCCTCATTGGGGCTTACTCTTGATTGCTAAAAGCAGCACACATATATTGAGTGTGTAATCTAGTGATTAATTGTCCAGAATGGGGCTCCTTAAGGGTGTAGGAGTCAGGGCCAGTCTTCTGGATAACTTGAACTGGGCCCTGCCAAAGGGAGGCCAGTTTGGATTCACGGCTGTACCCTCTATTGCTGAAGAAGTAGACTGAGTCTCCTACCAGGTAAGTGGGTAAGGTGGGGCGTTTGGATGCAGCTTGTTCTAGGTCCTGCAGCTTATGGTTTAAGTTTACTGTGTAGGCCTCCAATTGCAAGCAAATAAGGGTTTGGACCAGCTTGTTGAGGTATGCCTCTGGGGACACAGCCAGGCTAGGCTTTACCAAGGAATATAGTAAAGGGGGAAGTCCTGGTTGCTGACTTTATAGAAGTTGGAAGGGCAACTTGCCAGTGACACAATGATACCCAATGTTATATGCAAAGGTGGCTGCAGGCAAGAAGGTATCCCATCTAGTCTCATGTTGATGACTGAGCTTCCAGAGTATCTGGGCCAGGCTCCCATTAGTGCAATCTACCATGCCGTTTGTCTGTGGGTGATAAAGGGTGGATAGTGTCCCACAAATTCCCATCAGTTGATTGAGGCGGGGTATGATATAACTGATGAAGTTGGTACCATTGTCTGTCAGCAGGACCTGGGGGCAACCATGTTTGTATATGATATTCTCCAGGATGAACGTGGCTGTCACCAGTGCATATTGGTTGGGAATTGCCTTGGCCTCTACCCATTTAGTCAGATGGTCAACTACCACAATGATGAACTTGTTGCAACTGTTGGTAGCTGGCAGGGGGCCCACTACGTCAATGGCTACAGTGTGGAAGGCAAACCCAGGGTGTACAAGTCTGTGTTAGAACTTGGCAACCTTAGGTCTCTCAATGTTACAGTCATGACAGGTGGCTAGCGTATCTACTACATTAGTGTGCATTCCTTCCCAGAAGCAGTGCTGCTGTAACAGAGCTAATGTATTCTGTATACCACCATGACCAGTAGTCTTGTGAGCGGCCACCACTGAGTCCATGCATAGAGATGGGCGTATGTAAGGTAACCAAGAGTCTCCACAAAGCTTCAGGAGTTGCTCCTTAGAGACCTTGGTATCAACAGCTAGCTTTTTGAGAGTTCTCTGTATCTCTACTGGCTCCTCCCCCCACAAAGAAGGATCCTTAATAAGCTTTTCATAGAGAATGTCAGCCATGGGGGATACTAAGGCAACAGTGGGAAGGCAGGAGAGACAGTCAGCATTCTGGTGAGCTGCTCTGGCTTGATGAATGATTTTGTAGTCATAATCCTGAAGTTCAATGGCCCAACACACCAGACGTCTCTCAGGGTCCTTGAGGGTCTTCAGTCATTACAGGGAGGCATGGTCTGTTACAACTGTGAAATGTACCCCATGAAGGTAGACTCTGAATTGTTGGTAGGAGTATATCACAGCCAGACACTCTTGTTTGGTGACAACATAGTTCCTCTTGTGGACATTAAGCATACACAAGCAGTATCCAACAGGGCGTTCAAGTCCTTCAGAGTCCAGTTGGGAGAGGACACCCCCAATTGCAGTCAGGCTAGCATCCGTATGAACCACAAACGGCTTGGCAAAGTCAGGGTAGGCTAGCACGGGGGCTACAGTCTGTGTTCCTTTGAGAGCATTGAAAGCAGATTGGCACGCTGGGCTCCAGAAGAACCCCTTATCAGCTCAGAAAAGCTGAAAAAGGGGGTTGCCCATGGATGCAAAGTTGAAGATGAAGCAGCGATAGTACCCAATAATCCCCAGGAAGACCTGCATGTCCCGCTTTTGGCCAGGATCTGTGTTTTCTCAATGGCTTCCACCTTCAGAGGTACAGGGCGGAGTCCATCTTGGCTAATAATGAACCCCAAGAACTCAAGGTGCTCCTTGAAGAAGTTGCACTCGTGTGGCTTGAGCTTGAGATTAGCTGCAAGTAACCTCTGGAAGACTTCTTCCAAGTGCTGCAGATGATCATTAAAAGTTTGGGAGAAAACATTAATGTCATCCAGATAGACCAGGACGCTGGTGAGTTTGAGGTCACCCATCACCGCGTCCATAGCCAATTGGAAGGTAGCCGGGGCATTGGACAGACCTTGAGGCGCCCTTGTGGGTTGGAATAGCCTTTGGTCAGTGATAATTGCACATTTCTCTTGGTCAGTGGGGGGTAGATCAATATGCCAGTACCCACTGATAAGGTTCATGGCACTAAAGAACTTGGTACCACCCAGTTGGTCCAAGGTATTGTCAATGAGAGGGAGGGGGTATGCATCCTTCTTGGCAACAGTATTCAGCTGGCAATAGTTGATCATCACACAGTTGCTGCCATCCTTCTTTTTGACAATCAGGAGAGGGGAAGACCAAGGGCTTTTGCTGGGGACCAGCAGGCCATATCCCAATAGCTTCTGGAGTGTCAAAAATTGTACCATTAATGCTATTTTAATATGGCCTTTGAATAATGATAAATGCAAAGATTTGACTGGTTTTGCTTTTGAGTTTGGGAATTCCTCACCTTATGTAAATGAGTCTGTTCCAATTTCCACCCATTCTGGAATATCATACCTGCCCTTGTCTGATCCTGGTATGATCTCAACCCAATGTGACCCCCTCTGCCACTCTTTCTACCTAATGAGTGATCATCAAACCTTGTCTACTATTTAAGTAGAATCAATTCTCCTAATAAAGACAAGTTTATCCACATTTGTGTTGGATTTAATATTCTTCAATCTTTTTCTATTCCTTTTTGCCAAAGGAATTCTTCTTCTTGTATTCCAGGAAATTAAGGTACACGCCCTTATTGCAACATCTTTGATTACTCCCTCTCAGGGAATTGTCGCCCCAAGTAGTTCACCAAATGGCTCACTGCCTAATCATTAAGATGGTGGCACCACAATCATTTGACCATCTATTATGGGGATTACATAATCTAGCTCCTAAGAAGAACACAACTTGAATAAGCCTCATGACTTAAGAGGGACATTAGTCAGATAAGCCCCATGACCATCATGGCATACATCAACAACATGTGGCTTCTCATGATACTATATATAATACTATATTCATATCCAATAAAGTATCATTCTCTTCTTAATCTTCCTCTTAATCTTGTTTATTATACTTCCCAGAAGTATATACTTTAAAGTGGTAGCACAGGTAGGTTATCCATACCTACCCAACTCAAAGGAAAAATTCCTCCTAAGAAAAGGACCCAAGCAATGGTAATCCCTAACAGCTGGAGAGACTACAAAGAAGGACAAGACATCCCTGTGGGCCTCATCATCTACAACAACGTTCTAGCTCCATTAAACAGTACAACACTCTCAAAGCCCAAAGACTTTTACCCGCAGCCCCAGCTGCAACAGGACCACAGCAACCTGAAATACCTAACATTGTATTCTAACACCTATTTTCAGCAGAAATTGAGGCTTTTGCAGGACTACATTGGGAAAATGCCTCCCTCTGGATCAACAGTACACAAAGCAAATTCAAGCAAGTGGACTACCCTTGAAGAATCTGGGTCAGTGAGATTTCCATTTTTGTCACAGGAACCACATAAAGTTTTGTAAGCAAATGGTTAGTCCAGCACCCTGACCAGAAGGAAAACTTTGAGGTATTCAAAGCTGCCTTCCTTAAAAAGTTCTCCATGAAAGACTCCAATGCAGTAATCATGACCAGACTCAGAATGTTCAAAATGACAGGAACAATGAAGGAATATATTGTTGCATACAAGGATCTATACAACTGTGCTCCCAACACCATCAACTTTGATGAACCCGGGCCACCGTTGGACTTCTACAATGGCCTCCCCACACACATTAGGCGACAGTTTGACATGAACTGCTGCAAGAACCTTGAAGATGTATTCTTGGAAGGAAAGTACACATCTCAAAAGTCCAACACCCTCATGCAACAAACAAGCGCAAGGAGAGCCCTATAGCCAAGAAGGACCCTCAATCAAGAAAGCAAAATAATTGAGCCAACTCACCCATCCTCAAACCGGTAACTGTACAGCACAGGCTAACCAAGCAAGTACTGAAGATACCAATGAGGAGGAAAAAGCTTAGGGGGGTGCTTAGGTGAGCTGCCTTTCCCCAACTCACAAGACTTGTACAGGGACCAGGACGTGGATTCAATCACCATGATCCAAGTACCCTTCAGCAACCCTCTACTGTTTGTCGCCCAAACTGGAAAGAAACTTCTTTTTTATTCTTTCTGTTTTGCAGATATCAGGGCACTGTACTATTCAATAATGGAGAAGACTAATCCCTTGTCGACAAGAAATTTGCCAACCTTGGGAAACTACCTACAGGCCAAAGCAACATCAAGAGAGTCATCATGGCAGACAACCAAAGCACACTAGTCACACAAAAAGAAAAACCTTTCTGCACCCAAATTGGAGACGTACAAACTACACTAAGTGGCCCCATCATACCTTCTCCCAAGTACAATAATATACTTGGTCTAGATTAGATGAGAAAGACCAAACCTCATATTGACTGGGATAGCACTACCCTCACCATACAGCAAGGGGAGGTCCATCACCATGTTTATCCAACTCATCTTGACATGCTTATGAGAGATCACATGTTTGTGAAAATTGTGAAAACAGAAGAGGAAACTGACCCTAGCAAGATTAACTGGAACACCTGTACATACAAAGTTGTCCACTTCAAAAATACAGAGACCAGATGTGAAGAGAACAGTATCCAAGATCAACTAGTCAGTGAGTTTCCCTCTGTCTTCTAAGAAACCCTTCCAGGTTTACCACCAGACTTCAGCATACAACATGAGATTGACCTAAAAGGGAGTTTGCCTAAAGCAAAACCTATTTACCGCCTTACATCACAAGAAGATGACGCCCTAAAGACTTACCTCAACAAAGCCCTTGGGAAAGGACTCATACAACCATCAAAGTTGCCCTTTGGCGCCGCTGTCTTCTTTGTAGCCAAGAAAAACAGAGGCCTCTGCCTAGTCACAGACTACAGAGCACTCAATGAAGTCACAATCAAGAACAGGTATCCCCTTCCCCTGATTGATAACCTTTTTGACACCCTGGGGGTTCCAAATCTTCCCTAAGGTCAATTTGACAGCAGGCTACCATCAAATTTGTGTAAAGCCTGAGGACATTACAAAGATTGCATTTAGAACTAAATACAGATTCTTTGAATGTGTCATTCTCAATTTTGGTATGACCAATGCCCCCAGCACCTTTGTAATATTCATGAACAAGGTCATCAAAGAACACACCAAAAAATGGGCACTTATCTATGTGGAAAACATCATCATCTATAGCCCAAACCTCAAATAGCACTGGGAAGATGTCTGCATAGTCCTCCACACCCTTGAAAAAAACCAACTGATTGCAAAACCGTCAAAGTGAAAATTTTCTTTTCAACTGAACTTACATTCCTTGGTCACATTATCAGCAAGGACAGAATTAAACCAGATCCAGACAAGGTAGGCGTCATAACTGAAATGCCAGCCCTAAGAAATAAGAGCAAACTCTGCACATTCCTTGGAATGGTAGCCTATGTAATAAGGTTCATCCTGGATTGGGGAACCCTAACAACCCCCCTGTCTGCCATTACAGGCAAAAAAACCAAGTTTTTCTGGACACCACTATGTGATCAAAACTTCTGCCAACTGAAGGAGCGCATGGTCACTGCCCCTATTCTCCAATACCAAAATTACAAGGGAATCTATGAGCTAGAAACAGACGCATCTGACTACGCCATAGGAGGAGTACTCTGTATCCAAACGGCAGAAAATGGCTTCCTCCCCGTGGCATATGAGTCAAGGAAACTGTCTGACAGCAAAAAAAGATATCTCATACACAATTAGGAGTTGGTAGCCATCATACATTGCCTCATGAAATGGCGATGCTATCTGAAAGGGGCCCAAACGTTCAAAGTGCTCACCAACCACAAGTTGCTGATATTCTTCAAAACACAACAACACCTGTCAAGAAGACAAACCAAATGTGTGAGTCTCATACAGAGATACCCCATGCAAATTGAATACAAGCCAGGCAAGGAAAGCTTACTGCAGATGCCCTGCCAAGGCTATACAGCAAACACGTCCTTTGCGCTAATGGCAACCCCAGTTGGCTCATGTTAATCATGAGGAATATCAAGGAAGAGTTTCCACCTGGCACCCCAATGGGCATCCAAGAGAAGGTCCTTAAGAGCAAATATCTGTTCAAAAACGTATATGGTATACTGCACCAAATACTTCCAAATGGTGACACCATATCCTACATCCCATCAACACAAAAGATTGACACAATCCTCTGATATCACAGAGACCCAAGACACCCCCATAGCATAAACTTGCACAAATATCTCAAGACACACTTGTTGTGAATACTGCTATTCATCATGTGTCAATTTTGTCTTTGGTGGACCATTTCAAAGACAAATCTCTTGCTTTTGCTTTTGCATCTCAAGATGAGTTGATGACTGAATCAGGAAATACAATTGTTTGGTTTCTTGACTCTGCGCATCTCACTTGCCCCACTCATGCTTGTGGCAAGTGATCCTACTATCCTGGTAGTGTTTTGTGATATTCCTAACCACTATATATTACATTTCATATTCACCAATAGAAACTAAGTTTTATTCACATTTTTGTCTTGTGTCTCCAGTACTTCTGCGCCTCTCTCTAGCCACAACTAGTAGAGATTATTCTTCTGGGGCTGCAAGGTAATTGCATAGCCTTCCCTGTCATCTAACCAAGACTTAGTACAAATCCAATCCTAAGGTTAGGATTTCTTGTTGTGTGTCTGTGCCATGCCTCAGAACACAACAACACTACTGGTGGCCCAACATGCTAGATGATATCAGAGAGGTACTAGAGCAATGTGAAGTCTGTGAAAAGTACGCCCAAACCAAGGCATCACTCAAGTCAGTAGTACCCATATTCATCACACAACTCTTCAAATTATGGTTGTTGGGTATTGTGGGACCAATGCCTGGCAAAAAAACGGGCAAAAAGTACATCATAACAGCTATTGACTATGCAACCAGATGGCCTGTAGCACAAGCCACAAAAGAACACAAAGGCAATGATGTGAGACAACTTATTGGGAAAGAAATCATAACCAAGTTTGGGAAACCTGACCTCCTGATCACAGATGGAGGTATTAAACTTAAGGCCATTGACACCAATATCTACTTTACCAAGAATGAGATAAAACACATCACAGCCAGCCCATACATCCTCAAGTAAATGGACAAGTAGAACAACTAAACAGCTTGCTTGCAGAAGCTCTCAGTAAGTTATCTGCTAACCATCCAAAGGCCTGGGTTGACATGCTGCCAACAACACTCATGGTCTGTAGAACACAAGTCAACTTCAACACGGATAAAAGCCCTTACAAACTTGTCTATGGATAAAATCCTGCCCCTGTTAGTATGGCCACAGGACCACAATTACCTCTTCCCAAAAAGGTGCCAGACAACAGTGATCCCAACATTCAATGCGCTAGAAAAGACCAAGAGGAAATGGAACACAAAAGAGTTGAGAGGGAAGCAATCTCCTCCAATAGGAAAGATTCTAAGTTGGGGACAAAATCTTGGTTGTCAACCACAACCAGCATAAGTTAGATCCAGGGCTACTTGGACCAGGCATTGTCATGGAAGTCAAGCCCAACAAAACCTACCTCATCAAAGGAATTGGGGCCCAAACTGAACTAAAACGTATGCACCATGACCAACTCCTCCTATGTAAAGCAAGAACAGCCCAGAGCAACTCCAGACTCCCTGTTCCTAATGCCAAACTGGATCAATACCAAGCTTGTGTCCCTAACACACTCAAGAAAATTCCCAAGGCTCTGCCTATAAGCACCCCAGGGGGAGATGTTGCAACATCTTCAATTACTCACTCTTGGGGAATTGACGCCCCAAGCAGTTCACCAAATGGCTCACCAACTAATCATTAAAATGGTGGCACCACTATCATTTGACCATATGTTACGGGGATCACACAATCCAGATCCTAAGTGGAACACAACTTGAATAAGCCTCATGACTTAAGAAGAACATTACTCAGATGAGCCCCATGATCATCATGACATACATGGACGGTATGTGGCTTTCCATGATACTATATATAATCCTATATTCATATTCAATAAAGTATCATTCTCTTTTTAATCTTCCCCTTTATCTTGTTTATTATACTTACCAGAAGTATATACTTGACACCCTTAATTTTTTCCTGAAGGCTAACCCAAGGCTAGCTTTGAGTCTCAAATTTTTGTTATAAAGATTTCCTGCCATGTCCTCCTGGATGTTGTCCCCTGGAGCCAAACACAACAAAATGGTGCTCACTACAGGGGCTGCAAGCGCCTTGATTACTCTGTTCCCCGTGCTTTCTCTGGTCCTTCTCCTTTTATATCTGAAGTACCCAAACCAGCCAAAGTCTTCAGTCCTCTACTTGAAGAGAATATTACCAACTCTCCTTTTACACCAATGATAATGGTGTTTTCTCCTGGGCCCATGTGGGCCCCCTTCCTGCTTTCTCTCTCAATTACAAGCAAGCCCAGGATGCTGTGTGTTCCCTCCTCCATTTGGGCACTGTGGCGTTGCATACCATTCCTGGCTTCCACCCTGGCTACGCTTCAGAAGATCTCTATTCTTTCCTCCAGGATTTTGGTCTCCCCCTGCCTTGATAAAATCTATGGAAACTATTGGCATACTGGTTAACCAATTAATTCAACCCGTCTTAGTTAATCATCAATTAGTGCTAGGATCCCAAAACCAACTTCTTTCTGCTATAGCCTCTACTGTCTCCAATAAACATGCACAGAACATGGCCTATCAGGAGTGGACACATAGACTCTTTGCCATTATCTAAGACAATCAACATGATTCACTAGCTTGCAAAAATACCTGACATCATCTCTGAATTTTCTTTGCTTCTCTCTCCCTGGGTACATAAGGAACAACTGGGTGAACTAGATGACAATCAAGCCATGTGGCAAGGACAAATTGAAGCAACTCACTTGAAGTATTGCCAGGATTTTGAAACCCTGGTCAACAAGCTCAACTAGTTTTGAAAACATGTTAACTCTCAACTCAAGTTGGTTGGAGCCCACATTGACAATTGAGGCCATCATCTGCGCCTAAAATATGGTTTAGATAAGGCAGCCCTAGGCAACACCCTGAACCAAGTTCAAGACTACGTAGACAACAGAGTAGCCTCATTTGAGGCAACTCCTCCTACCCCTTTGACAGAGACTTCCTCTGCTTTTGAGGTTAGGATGTGGGAAGCCATAACTGAACTCAAAGCTACCACTTGACGCCAAGCATCTGTTTCAGTTCCCCTGCCTGTGGAACCTACACTTGACCCTTGCATTGTCTCCTTGACTGATCAATTATCCACTCTGCATGGGAAAGTCAAGTATTTTTGACAACAACTCTTCAATTTAGTGGATCATCCTCTGGATCTGAGGGCAAGGAAGACCCTGAAGTCACTGAGATCCCTACCCAGGCAGGTCATGAATGCTGCCCGGGGTTGGAAGGCCAACCTTGTGTTTATTGTGCCCTCACATTGGACTAACTGGCGTCAGTTACCAACAATGCTGCTGACAAACAGGATGCTCTAGAAAGGGAGGTGCAGAATCTTAATTTTTTGACTGAAGCAATGGATGAGTGTGTCACTCCTTTAACAGCACAGGCTACCACCTTAGTCACTTGTGTCAATGGGATTGCAGACACTTTGGCAGTACAACAGATACAGGTTGATGAACTTGGAACTGTTGCCACTAACGTCAAGGGTATCAGCAGCTAAAACAGATCTACTATTGATACCCTGGAAGAGAGCCTTTGATTATTGTGAGCTCAACAGTCTGCTGCAGAATCCAAGTTTGAAGGGAACCCGCATATTAATGTTCTCAACCCATGTGATAATAGCCAATCCACTGCGTTGTCCATTGACCCCAATTACAAGCCCTCTTTCAAAAAAATCTTTGATCCTAAAACCTCTACCATTGCTGCCTTCTTAACTATCTACAAGACTGCATTGTGTAGGGTTACCAAAAAACTTAAGAAGGAACATATCCTTACCTGTCTACACCCCACTTACCAGGAGGTTGTGGTTCCTAAACTCCCGTCCATTGTCACTTGGGAGGATATGAAGAAACTTCTTTTTGAAGAATTTAGAGGAGATATTAGCTTGGAAGTCAATAGGGATGCCTTCATGAATATTGCTTTCAAGCCTAAGGAAACTCTGGCTGAGTTTTCTGACTGCTTCTACGTTGAGGGGCAAAAAATCATCACCAGCCTCCAGCTGACTCCTTGAGAAGCGTATACAGCTTGATCTAATGCTTTAAAAGTGAACCAGCTTCAGTGCTTACACTTTAAAGCCCATAAGGCGTCCCTTACTTTCACAAAGAGTATAAAACCCTCCTGTAAGATATGCATCTGTCCCATGGAGGAACTGTGGTCTGTGATAATAAGGCTAATGCTGCTGGAACTACTTCTTGCCCCCCAAATCATGACTCTTGGCTCTAATAGGAAGCCCAAACAACAAGGGTGCCATAATTGCTATTAAATTGAGCATCATTCACGCTCCTGTACCAATCTGCGTGTGGAGGGTTGTAATCCAAAAGAGCAGGCAGGAAAAGAGAGGTCAGCTTAGAGGCAGAGACACTCTCTGCTGACCAATTTCACCTGTCTCTTCCTGATCCTCCCTCTGACAAATAATCCCCTCCTTTGTCTGACCCTACTATCCTTTACCTATTCCACAATCTCTTGAGTAAGTCTGAACCTGAGGATTCTGACTATGATGATTCAGATAGTTATGGCTACTCTGTGTTAGCTGTCCCTGAAATTATGTCTGTTCCATACAAGCTTTTCTCTGGGAAGACCACCACCACTTTCTGAGTACCTGCAAGCAAAGCTAAATCAATGGTGGCTTGCCCTTACCTAGCTTAAGCCTATCAGCCTCCTGTCTTGGTTGATTCTTCTGAGGAATCCACTGAATTAGCTGAAGCTCTCTTCCAAAATGTTACCGTGTCCCTGCCTTTGCAAACTGTATACAAGGAAATTCCTGCCTTGAGATGCATGTTAGCAAAATGGGAAAAGGAGCAAGAAGCATCTCAGGATGTCTTGGTAGTCTTACTTCTCTTTGGGAAAGATACCACCTGTGTAGAAGTATCAATCCAGAAGGTTAAGATTAAGGCCATCCTAGACACTGGATCTCCTGTCAACGTTGTTTCCTCCAAGTTGATGAAGAAGCTCAAACTAGCCCCTGATTGCAACTATACCTAATCTTATGGAACAGCTGGTATGGCTCAGATGCAAGCCATTGGCTCTTATTCTGCCCTGCCAATGAGGTTTGGGAAACTTCTTATTGCATCCCCCACTATTTTTCTGGAGAAAAAAAGCTACAACTTACTGATGGGCACTCAGTTTCTTTTAGAGTACAAGGGAATTCAACCTTAGAGACAGGTACCTGTCTCTCTTGGGATACAAGGTGCCATTAATCTTTGAGGAACCTCCTCACATCTCTGGCAAGCGCCTCAAGTCTTGCGTGCTTGAGTACACCACTGGCATCTTCTAGCTGAAATACAGAACTCACTCCTCCAATATGCTCTATCCTCCTCCTTCTTGCACTGCCAAAGAAGGTATCCCTCTATTTGCACCTGCAGCCATCACAATACCTCCTGGCTCTCAAGTAATCATTGACTCTCAGATATCATAAAAGCTTTCTGAGAAGTTGTTCTTGGACTTGTACTCTCCTGAATTCCTCAGTTATAAATAATCTCAATTGGCCCCTGGGATTCTAGATCAAACTTATAAAGAGCCTGTACAAATGCTGCTAGCTAACCTCTCTGCTTCAACATGCAGGTCTCTAGATGCCAAGTTGTGGGGCATGGACACAGACTAGGAGCTGAAAAGGTAGCTTCCCTCTACCCTTTTAGAATGTTCAGCAACTTTAGCTTTCTTGAAGAAGACCCTCAAGAACTCTCCCTGTTTACAGCCGTGGACTTCCCTTAACTATTGTCCATCTAACAAAAAGACGTAATAGAACTACTTGACCATTTTACCAACATCTTTTCTTCTGGACCAATAAACTATGGCCTAGCAAAAGGGGTCATTCACCAGATTGATACAGGTAATTCTCTGCCTTTTTGCAAAGAACCCTATTACCATAGTAGGGTAGAAGATGCCCAGGCTTCTAAGGAGCTCAAACAACTCTTGGATGCTGGGCTCTTGGCCCCTTCCCAAAATCCCTTGGGCTTCCCCCTTATTGATCCTGAAGAAAAAGGATGAAGGTCACTGTATTGTGATGGACTACTGCCTCTTAAACTCTCTCACCAAAAAGGACACATACCCCCTGCCCCGTATCAATGACGCCCTCAGGCAATTAGGAGGCTCAAAGTTCTTCTTGCTATAATTTAGCATCTGGATACTGACAGGTTGACTTTCCCCCTAAAGATTGAGAGAAAGCTGCCCTCATCACCTCTGAAGGCCTCTATGAACCCACACAAATGCCTTAAGGACTCTATAATGCACCAGCCACTTTTCAGAGAGGCATAGAATCCATCTACAAGACCTAAAGCTCTCCTGCGTCCTTGTTTACCTTGACAACATAATTGTATTTAGTTCCACCTTTACCAATCATTTAGATTATCTCAAGGCTGTCTTCCTCAAGATTTGAGAGGCAGGCTTGAAGCTCAAACCTTCTAAGTGTTCTTTCTTTAAGGAGCAACTTTAGTCTTGGGCCATGAAGTTATCCAGACCAGAATACGCCCCATAAATAATAAGGTAGAAGCTATCAGTAAGATGCAACCTCCTACAAGTCTTTGTGAGGTTGTCCTAAATTAGGTGCATATTAGAATGGTAAAGCTATCAGTGGAATTAATCCTGGTAGTCAAGGCTAATTTGGTTTGCACCCAAATCCGTTGGATATGATGGATTTGCAATTCCAATTATATCCTGGATGTTACAATGATTTGGCCAACCTGTTACATCCAGTTGGATCAAGTTTGGGAACTGTAAGCGGCTTCCATAATGGGCAGCTGCAAGCTGCAGTCACTCCAGGGTAACGCACATCCACTATTTCCCGCCAGATCATCCAGATCATCCCCAAATGGAAGGAATGCAGATGCAAGAGCCTGGTGGACACTAGAAGATGCTGTAATATTCCAAGCAATGGTGCAGGTGTTAATAACACTCCTGCATCCATTGCACAGCCTTTCCAGTATATAAACTTCCCTTCTTTCTCCCAATAAACATAATTTTTATACTTTTACATATTACCTACTTGCTTTTACACTTTACTTACTTGTTACCTTAGATTAAAGGGTAAAGACTTCAGAGTCTTTAAGACTTGTATTAATTTGTGTATAGGCCTGCAACCATACTCTCCAAAGCTAGCACTATAGATTTTAACCTCCAAGATATCCATAAGTCCAAATTCACAACATTGGTACTCACTCCAATATGTATCCTACCAGATACACCAAACCTGCAGGACACCCCTGTTGTGGTCCTGTTTCAGCCCTGGGAGGGAATAGCTCTCTTCCTGACTTCTACTTTGGTGAAGATGTACTTGTCTTCTTGGATAAAGTGGAAACCTTTACTGTTGGTTATACTGAAGAGCAGAAGATAAAATATCTGCTCAACAGCTTGTGTCAAAATTCCTTTGATACTATTATGTCCTACCTTGGCTTTAGTTACTTCTATCAGTACCTTTAAAGAGTGATAAAGAAAAAAACCCACTAACCACAAGTTTGTACCAAATCCAGCCCTCTCAATGGTTTGAGAATCACTAGCACACCTCAGGACTGCCACTTGGATTCTTCTGAAAACTCTAATGATTCCAGAAATAGCCCTGAGTCACCCAATGTTCCTATTGCTGGATCATTAAACAAGGTTAAACATTCTGATTCTTTGGCTTGTGAAGTCAATCAAGTTAGTGAGGCTCAATACCTTTCAGAAGAAGATCAAGTGGAAATAGTAGAGAATATCTTTTAACCTAAAGAATCTTTTACTGAAGTGGAGACCACCAGATCACCAATCATTAATGAATCTACAGTGAAAAGAAACAGGATTTGGTCCATGAAGTAAATTCCATGGAGGTGCTAATCAGCAAGGATAAAGATACATCCTTGGCTGCACCTATAGCATTACTTTCACTGGATCTTTTGGAACCCTCTCCTGTTGATCACAATATCAGATGTGAAGATTCAGCTAAGGATGAAGATGCTGTCCTCCATGAAGTTGAGATAGTTGGACTTCATATCTTCCAAAATCCTCCTCTCTCTGCCTGAAACTTTGCCTCCTGAAGATCCTGAAACTGCCAAACCCTTCCCATACCCATGCCATGGATCTGTTAAAACCCAGGGAGGGAATGTTCACCTTTCAGTTCCTGCACTGAACCAACTTAGAAGACTTCTTCAAAAGACTCCTAAGGCTACTCTATCATAAGACAACAGCCATACTGGTATAAACCAAGCATCCCCCAGGACTTTCCTGAGATCAGCCACTTTATGAGAGAAGTTTTGAGACCTTTGATTATCCAGTGCTACTGGACACTGAACTTGAATGTGGCTTGCCTGATAACTCTTGCTGCTTATTAAACTTCCATAAGAGAGAGGCTCCAGAAACTTAGCCAATTTACTGAAACCATGAGCACTCCTTCTGTAAATTCATTCCTCAAGTGATTCACCACACTGGTCCTTCATTAGAGATCCTCTTGGAATTACATGGAAACGTTTTGGTCACCATGGTGCCTCCCTTCTGGAACCTTGGATCTGCCCTAGACTAGTCATGCCTGGACTTGAAGAGCTCCAGATCCTTCTAGACAACCTTAGCCCTGTTCCCTTGACTGTGAAAAAAAACCAGCTTTTGGGATGTTTTAGATTGGAAGAACATGCCAACTTGCTCCAAGCTTCACCCTTTGCTGGACTTGATGGGTTAGGACTTCTTGTAATCCAATCCTTGGCTTTGATCCCTCAAGACTCTTTGGTTTGTCTCACTGCCATTGGTGGTGTCCTATCCCAACTAGATGAGAATAGACTAGACCATCCCGTTGGCTACTTCTCCAGAACCCTCAACTGTCATGAATGCAACTACACTTTCACTGAAAGGAAATGCTTGGCTATGATCTACTCATATCAGCAGCTTAGAGTATACTTGCATGGTGTACACTGAACTGTTGGTACAGACCATGCTTCTATCCAGTGGCTGAAGACATTGAAGGACCCAGGAGGAAGGCTTGATTGCTGGGCCATTAAATTGCAAGCCTTTGACTATGACACAGTGCATTGTGCTGGTGACGTTCACCAGAATGTAGACTGTCCCTCATAACTGCCTATTGTTGCCCTTGTGTCCTCTATTGCTGATGGAATTTATGACAAACTACTGGTTGACCAATCTTTGTGGGAGGAAGAGCACACTTAAATCCAAAGTGTTCTTAAAGATTTGATCATCTTTAACTTTGGTGTCCACTGAAAGCTTCTTAAGCTCTACAAGGATAACTGGTTACCATATATGTGCCCCTCACTCAGAAAAGACTCTGTAGTTGCCTCACACAAAGCTAAAAGACATGGAGGAATACAAAAGACCCTTTCTCAGTTACATAAGTATTGCTACTGGAAACTATGCTTTCCTTCTGAGGTTTAGGAGAAGTGCATCATCCACATTGAGGAAGAGATGATACAGTTTATCAGTATGAATCTTGGATTGATCATTACCTCTGCTGCCTTCCAAGTTGCCCTTAATGAGCTGAAGAGAACAATAATGTGTGCCTCTTTCTTATATCTTATCCTCCTCAAGATCTCTGTTTAACATGACATCCTCATCCTCACAGACATGGGTTATGTACTGTCTCAATAAGAAGAGAGTAGCTATGAACTTTCCATTAGTCATTGCTCTTAAGTTCCAAACTTCTATCAAAGAAGCTATCCTATGGTTGGAAGAGAACGCCTCCCTACTGAAGCAGATCCAGATGAAAAGATTGCCCTGTACTATTCTGGTAACACAACACAAAAGGAAGACTGCCTCTCAAGACTGCCAGTCATTGCCCTTGTTGCTTTTGTACATGATGAGATGCACTTTGACCCACTGACTGACCTGTCTTTATGAATGGAGGAGATCATGACATTACATTCTGCTCTAGAGAACTCTTTGGTGAGTGCAAATTTAAAGGACAATTGTCTATTCATGGAATACAAGTATCTATGGATAGATAACATATGCTCCTCCCTGCAACTGGACTCAGTGATTGTTGATCAAGGACTCACAGTACGTTTTTCCATACAGAGAGCGGTATCCAAACAGGATTACTATCAGGAATTGATTACCTCCCACAACAACAAGATCACAAATGCATGTAATGGATTGATCTATCATCCTGCCATGGTACTTAACATTAGGTACTGCAGAACTGCTGATAAGCCACTCCTTCAATGCTCCCATAGACACCCACCTGACCTGCCTTGCTGCCTGCTCTCCCTGATGAATCCTAGACTGTCTGTCACCCCAGAAGACTACCTCCATAAGTTGCCACAGGTATTGATTAATACAGAGGCTTAAGACTATCATGCCAAGTTGAACATCAAGAAGAAGGATGTAGACCACACTCCCAATTGCTATCCTATCCTCCTCTTGTATAAGGTGGGTGATGCTGTATACTTCTATAGTAATAGAGGATATGGATGTGAGAACACACTTGTCATGCTATGGCAAGGGCCTATTAAGGCCAATCAGAAAATGGATCCTGAGAACTACACTAAGGATCAAAATACTGGCCACTTGATTACTAGAGTACACACTCAATACATGTGTGCTGCTCCTAGTACTCATGAGTAAACCCCCTTTAGGACAACAATCTGGAAAAAGAAAACCTAATGAAAAAATGCCATGGATTGTTGTCCAGTCTGCAGAGAAAGAAAGGAATAAGGCAATATACAGTGGAAAAGGCTTTATTGGAATAATTACCTGACATATGCAGCCCTTGAGTCCAGTACCCTCTATTTAAACCTTTGCCCATTCTAGTGGTGGGAAATGTCATAAATTAGGTGCATATTAGAATGGTAAAGCTATCAGTGGAATTAATCCTGGTAGTCAAGGCTAATTTGGTTTGCACCCAAAACTGTTGGATCTGATGGATTTGAAATTCCAACTGCATCTGGGATGTTATAATGATTTGGCCAACCTGTTAAATCCAGTTGGATCAAGTTTGGGAACTGTATGCAGCTTCCATAATGGTCAGCTGCAAGCTGCAGCCACTCCAGGGTAACACACATCCACTATTCCCCGCCAGATCATCCAGATAATCACCAAATAGAAGGAATGAGGATGCAAGAGCCTGGTAGACACTAGAAGATGCTGTAATATTCCTGGCAATGGTGCAGGTGTTAATAACACTCCTGCATTCATTGCACAGCCTTTCCAGTATATAAACTTCCCTTCTTTCTCCCAATAAACATAATTTTTATAATTTTACACATTACCTACTTGATTTTACACTCTACTTAGTTTTTACCTTAGATTTAAGGGTAAAGACTTCAGAGTCTTTAGACTTGTATTAATTTGTGTATAGGCCTGCAACCATACTCTCCAAAGCTAGCACTATAGATTTTAACCTCCAAGACGTCCATAAGGCCAAATTCATAACAGATGTCCAAGTATTCCTAGCATGATGAGATACTATTGACAGTTCATCCCTTATTTTGCTTAACTAAGTGAACCCCTTGTCCAACTCCTCTAAAATGTGCCCTTTGAATGGAATGACAGCCAACAGCAATCATTTGAGACCCTAAAGACCAAGATCAAAGAGGCTCCCATCCTAGTCTATCCTGGTTATGTTAAGGAGTTTATCTTGTACACTGACACTAGTGGAGTGGCTGTGGGTGCCATCTTAGCCCAGCTTGACAATGAGGGCGTGTATTGACCTGTGGCCTATTCTTCATGAGTTCTCACCAAACACAATACAAACTATAGTGTCACCAAAAAGGAATGTCTAGCAGTTTTACATGTGGTGAAACAGTTCCAGCACTACATTTACGGGACTCACTTTACTGTAGTCACTGATCACTCATCCCTTAAGTGGCTGCAGCAATTAAAGGAGCCTGAAGGTTGGTAGACACGTTTTGCCCTGTGCTTGTAAGGATACAATTTCACTGCGGTACACCGTCCTGGTGCGCAACACCAGAATGCTGATGTTTTGTCAAGTATGCATGTCCTAGCTATTCATCCTGCTGACGCCAATTGCCTATACAAGTTGATAGGGTACCCTGACTCCTGGACCACTGAGCCAGAGGATATCCACTTGGCACTGCAAGCCCTATCAAAGGATACTGTGATTTGAGATAGACAACTCTTCAAGAAAGTCAACAACTCCCATTTGCCCTACATCTGCCCCAGTATGAGAATAGCCATCATCTTCCAAGCTCACAAATACTGGACATAGAGGCATACTGAAAACTCATGACTGGATGTGAATAAACTTCTATTGGGAAAACATAGGCCTCTTAATCCCTGATGTCCTTGCCTCCTGTCATTCTTGCCAGCTTCAACAACCCCAACCTTCCCAACATCATTTCAAACTCATCCCTCCTAAGCATGTATTCCATACTGTGAGTATTGATGCTGTTGGGCCCCTCCCTTGTTCCAGGTCTGGATGCTGATTCATATTGGTAGCTGTAGACCATTTTAGTAAATGGGTCAAAGCCATAGCAACCAAAGATATAACTGCCAAAACTACTGTTAATTTCTTATTGCAAGATATCTTCTGCCATCATGGTTGCCCTCAAGCCTTGCTTTCTGACAATGGGACCAAATTTAATGCCTGTCTCATAATGTCCATTGTAGAAGCTATGGGCACGCATCAATCCTTCTCTGCACTGTATAACCATTCAACCAACGGGACTGTTGAACAAGCAAATTTCTCCCTTGTGTCCATCATGAGGAAAATTACCCTCTTTGATGCCGCCAACTGGGATATATTCCTCTCTGCTGTTTTCTTTGTGTATCAACTCAGTAGACACCAAGTCACTGGTCAGTCTTCCTTTGCCATGCTGTACAGGCGTGAAGCCACAACTCCCTCAATCTCAGGACCCCCTTTGATTGAAGTTGATGTGTCTGCCAATCCTGAAGCTCATGTCAAAGACTTGAATAACCGTATCATTGACATTCAGGCTATGGCATATTCAACTGCCTATAAAGTTAAGGATTTAGAGCTCTTGCCTTTCAATACCTCTAGAGCCCCCCTTCCTGAGTAACAAGTAGGTAACCTAGTCCTCTATTATCAGAATTTTACTGGAGGCCAAGCCAATAAGCTTGACTCTCTCTGGGTTGGACCTTGTGAAGTCACCTTCAAGAAGGGCGTCAATTATATTGTGAAACTACTGTCTTCTAGACGTCCTTTTGTCCGTGTTCATTCCAAATTCCTCCGCAAAATCAACTCCCTGTGTCCAATCTTGAGGGGGGAGATGTTGTAAATTGTGCCATTAACGCTATTTTGATATGGCCTTCAAATAGTGATATGTGCAAAGATTTGGTTGGCTTTGCTTTTGACTTTGGGAATTCCTTGCCTTCTGTAAATGAGTCTGATCCCATCTCCACCCATTCTGGAATACCATACCTGCCTTTTTCAGATCCTGGTATGACCTCACCCCAATATGACTCCCTCTGCCACTCTGTCTACCTAATGAGTGATCATCAATCCTTGTCTACTATTTATGTAAAATCATTTATTCTAATAAAGACACGTCTATCCACATTTGCATTGGCTTTGATAATCTTCAAGCTTTTTTCTTTCCTTTTTGCCAAAAATGAATTCCACATCTTGTATTCCAGGTAATTAAGGTACATGCCCTTATTTTTTGTCCTGAAGGCTAACCCAAGGCTAGCTTCAAACCTCAAATTTTTTTATAAAGATTTCCCACTGTGTCCTCCTGGATGCTGCCCCAGGAGCCAAAAACAGCAAATAACATGAATAAAGGGGCTGTAGCCATTTTCTGGGAGCCAATTACTTTGCCAGGCTCAATCATTGGGAACTAATTTAGAATATCATCCACCTTGTGGAGCCCAAAATTATCAGATACACTAACATTTATGAAGCCTGGGCTTGTGAGCCTCAGGTGCTCCTGGACTGATTGGAGGAACAACAAGAAGGTCCTACTGTTATGGGATCCCAAGATCATTTGGTAGAACTCAATGCCAAGGGGACCAAGAAGGGCTACTGTAGAGTATTTAAAAGAAGCACAGATGTACACCAAACTACTCCATCCTTTTCTTCTTTAGGCATATAGCAATAGGCATTGCACATGGAGGACACAAAGGACAATTTTTTACATAGTAAAAATTTGCTGTTCCCTATTCCTTGAGAGCAGTGAATATCTTGGTGTATTTTTTGACAGTACTTGATGTTGATTGGGCTGTTCCAGCTGTATTGAGAAACCCTGAGTTTTTTCTATGAGAATCTTAAACTCTTCACAGCGCAATAGCAGGTGAAAACCAAACTCTAGATTCCAAAAATAGATTTAATCATTGCCTTTATATTTGCCAGTTCAAAATGATAATTTTGATTAATTCACTTCTTGATTGCCCAGATGGGCTCCTTATTCAGGATAGTCAGCTTGTGCTTTGAATTTTTTATAAGGAGAACTTTGCCAGTGTTCAGGAATGTACTATACAGTCTATGTGCTAATTTTTCTGATACACAGACGGTTGATGCAGCCTTCTTGTAGTCCTGCATTTTCTTTATAAGCTTGATAAGGGGTTCACAGGTGGAGCTTGGGATCATCTCATCCTTGGCTTTTTTAGCAGTAGTCATCAATGTATCAGGTTCTGCCAAGACACAGGGCATAGGCACCTGAATGTAATATGCAGTAATCTTTTTGAGCACCTGCTGCCCTTTTTCAGTTTAATAATACTGTGGCTCTTTGTTGTTGTCTTTCCCTTTACCATCACTCATATAAGGCTTGTAGATGGTATCCAGAACAGGTTTTATACTCTCTTTAAGGCTGGTAGTAATATCATTGCAGCAGTACACATGGTTGTATACCAAGAATACTCTCTCAGTGGTGGTTTTGTTTACTGTTTGGGTGGTGGTGACCTTTGTGACCTTTCTAGACAGCTTAATTGTAAATTCAGAACCTAAAGGTAAAAATATGGAATTGTCACATTCTTTTGTGTGAACCCATCAACTTAATGGAGTAATTTTTATCCCATAACAACCTACTTTTTTATATAAATAATGAAAAATATTTCAGTAAGTTGGTGAGTTTACACAAAAGAATTTGACAATCCCACATTTTTACCTTTAAGTTTGGAATTCACAGTAGTGCTCTTGGGTTAATACTAGCTGCTCTTCCAGTCTGGATACCCTGGTTCTTTTCTTGTGTTTGTGTGGCTTGGGTTTCACTGCCTAACTCAGAGCAACCCCATTGTTTACCTCCTGTACTACAGCCACTCTGTTCTTTGACCCACAAGGGTGTCCATGTATGTAGTGTACTTCTTTGGATCCTTGGCTCTGATGTTGTGATGTGTCCATTTTAGTATAAAAATAAAATAAAATAGAATCAGTTTAACTATATATTTTATTTATTTTGATTTTAATTTGTTTAAATTTAGTAGTATAAAATCTTGTAGTCACTACCAATTATTTCACATTATGTTAAAAATTTGTATATTAATTATTTTTGGACATAAATGTGCATCTTTAACTGTATGTATTGCTAAATCTGATTTTTTATTTTAATCCAAAAACCGACACTTAGAATATTTATTTTCATTTTATATTCTATATTCTATATCTTAATTAGGATGAACAGGTGAAATTATGGTAGATTCATTGTTTTTTATACTTGATATTTTTGTTGTCTGTTTCAGTTGCTATTGGGGCTCATTGTTGGATTAAGTTTTTAACTTTTGTGACTGAGTTCAATGTGTTCTTAAAAATCATAGATACAGTATAGCTTTTTTGTGACTAAAACTCCTTTATTCCCAGTTTATATAGGCTGTTGTGTGACTGGACATTTTTATCAAATAATGCACATTTTCTTCAAAATTAGCTTCTATTTCTATATAAAAAGTTAAAATTTGTTGTGTAACTGAATCTATGTGTTCTGAACTAAACAATCTTTTTTTATCTCAAAAGATTCAAAACTACTATAAACTACCAAGTCTAATTTAGAGTGACTAATATTATAACATACATATCTATACTTTGTCCAAAAAGCTGTATATGTTTGACATAATTTCAGTTATATCAAAGTTGAGATTTATTCACCTATAATAATAGCTAACATATTATTAAGTGATTAATATTCTATTTGAAGAAAATTGATCAAAAATATAACATTATTTTTTAAAATATTGATGTAAATTAGACTGCATGGATAAAATGGTCAGGGCTATCAGTGTAATTAATCCTGATAGTCAAGGCTAATTTGGTTTGCACCCAAATTTTTCAGATCTGACAGATTTGCATTCCTGATTGTAATTTAGATGTTACAGGGATGTGGCTGGCCTTTTATATCCAGATGAATTGAGTTCAGGAACTGCAAAAGGCTTCCATAATGGGCAGCTGCAAGCTGCAGCCACTCTGGGTTAATGTGCACCTACTATTCCCTGCTGGATTCTCCGGATCATTCCTAGATGAAAAGAACGCAGATGCAAGAGCCTGGTGGACACCAGAAGATGCTGTAATATTCCAGACGCTGGTGCAGGTGTTAATAACACTTTTGCATCTATTGTACAGCCTTTCCGGTATATAAACTTCCCTTCTTTCTCCCAATAAAATTTATACTTTCACATATTACATCTTGCTTTTCTACTCTACTTAGTTGTTACCTAGTATTAAAAGGTAAAGACTACAGAGTCACTGGACTTGTATTAATTTGTGTTTAGGTCTGCTACTATACTCTACCAACAATCAACTCTAGCTGGTAACCCCAAAGACGTCCACAAGGTCCAATTCATGAAATTGGTGCTCACTACTGACATGTATTCATCCAGAAACAACAAACCTGCAGGACCCTCCCCCCCCACTGTGGTCCTGTTTTAGCCCAGGGAGGGAATGTTACTCTCTCTGCTTCTGCTTTGGAATAACTGCAAAGCATACTCCAGCAGATACTGGAGATTTATTTCCTGGAAACCATCAACTAGGATGATTCTCCTCAAAAACCCCAGGAACTACCTGTACTTAGCCAGTTTATGGGAGATGTACAGAGGTCTCCTACCATCCAATGCTACCAAACCTTGAACTTGAATGGGGATATCCCTAAATTAGTAAATGATAACATAGTTCCCTCCTCCCAGACCTTGGACTCCACTATTCAAGAAATGGACAAAGGAGCAGATCAAGATGGGGAAAACTTAGCTTACCTGGCAATCTTGCAGCATATGGACCCTCCATCAGAGAGAGATTCCAGACCCTGAGTCATATCACCCCCTAACCAGCTCAAGAAGGACATGAAGACCATTGACCAGATGAAGAAGTACCTGTATTACTTTGTACACCCTGCTATTTGCCATAATTGAGTCCATCTTGCCCATTAAGAGAATGTTCTTCTGCATCAAGGACAGTTGATTGCAGCCCAGCAGAACTTCTTGCAGACCCTGTACTCTGACCTCAGCTCAAACTTTGGCTTGTTTAACCAACAGATTGCTGATTTAGTCAGAAATCAGATGTCTTCAATTCAATTCATGGAAACTATGGAGCAATCCTTCCACAATTACATTCCCCAGGTGGTTCAGAAAATCCTTAGCAACTATGGTTTGGACCCACATTGAATCTCTATAGTAAATGGACATTTCAAAAGTTCTAGAGACCTCTTCCAGGCCATTGTAGAAGAACTTAATAGATTAACCCATGCTCTACAACTAACAAGACCACTGGAAATAACACCAATATGCTCCATAAAGAAGTGATAGAACTTTTTGGCCACTTCTTCTCCTTAGAAAAAGATGTCCAGGAATTCCAACAGTACAATACCTTATTTTATGGAGATCTCCACACTTTCCAGGACCAATTAGCTGAAAGACTCAAAGATCTCAAGGCCATTCTTTCTGGTCCCAAACACAACCAACAAAGACAGGCTGCCTTAGAACAGGTCAACCAAACCTTTGCCAAGACCACCCTTCAGCAGATCCAAGGCTTAGAGGATGAAGTGGATGGACTGGTAAAAGAGATCCAGGTCATCAGTGAAGAGCTCAAGGACACCAGAGCCACTCTCTTCACTCTCCAGGATCAGATTGACCGCCTTACTGCTTGTCTATCAGTCTCCCCTCCCAGAGAAAAAACAGTACACTTTGAAGAACCTAGGTCAATTAGTAGACTTTCCTTGGGAAGCCAGGCACACTCCTCTGGCAATGAATTGTATCACGGCTATGATGAAGATGATGATGCCTAAAAAACGTCCCTAGGAACATTATGATGACTGAAGCAGTACTGGAGAGCAGTTAAAACCCCCTGGCTACTCCGGAACAAACCAGGTTGCAGTAATGTCAGGCTGCTTCAGAAGCTAGATACCAGGCTTCTAGAAGCAAACGCTCTCCCATACAAAGATCATTCAAAACAAGCAATGTGATCCTCAACTTTAAGCCTGTTAACTTGCCAAAGTTTGATAGGAAAAGTAATGTCACCATGTTCTTGAGACTATATGAAAACACAATGTATGGAACCAATGAGGCAATGAAAAACTCTGCTATCTTCAACTGCCTAGATTATGAGACACAAACAATCATCATGCCCAGATTCCCAGAGCGTGGATGGACCTTTGTCAATGTCTATAAGGGTTTAATGAATGAATTTGGCAGTAAAGAGGACTTCAACAGCCCAAAAATGGACTTTGTGGAAGGAGGCATAAGAAAAGGAGAAACCATGCAAGAGTTTGCTGATAGTTTCTACCTAGAAGCCAAGACTCTGATATCCCTGAAGGCTGCTTCCTTCATTGATGTTAAGTCTGCCCTGCTCAATGCAGTACAACCTAACAAGAATATCTCTCTTGCCTTGAAGTCTGGAATCTACAGATCCCACAATGTCTCCAATCCGGTTTACCACCTGATCACCTTCAAGGATGACTTTGAAGTCCCCATGTCCTCTGGACCAAGAGCATTCCAGGAAAACAGAAACAAACCTTCCTCCATTGACAAGCCTAAAACTGGTGAAAGATCAACCGCTCAAGGAACAGCTGGTATCAATAGCAACCACACCTGCTACAAGTGTGGGAAGCCAGGACACATTTCTAGGGAATGCAAGCAAACAGTGCCCAAGGTGCATCACGTAGGAGCATAGGAGTACAACTCAGAAGAAGATCAAGAGGATGAGAAAACTTCTCAAGATGAGGAGAAAAAAAACTGCTGAGCAGCCAGGATGAGGAGAAATCCCTGGTTGCCCATGTATATGTACCTCCCCTCTCTCCACCTTCTCCCCTCCCACCCAAAAACCCAGGCGCTCCCGGCTGTGTCCCTCCACCCAACACAGCTCTGACTTTGGAAACAGCAGACTCCAAAGTTCCTACACCAGCAAGCCCTAGCCTAGGCTCCACCGACTCTGACGCTAGTCCCTTGATCTGCTAACCTGACTCCCAAGAGATAGAAGAAAATCAGCTGCATAGAATTCTTGCTATTGTCAAGGGTCTGGATGTACAAGCATTCTGGCTACCGCCAACCTACTTAACATCCAGCCATTGCCCAATTTAGTCCCCTTCCAATATACCGTTCAACATACCAAGAATGGTAACCAAGCAATATCACCTGAATGTCCAAGTATCCATAAGCTTGAACCCATCCTGCACATGACCAACCCCTAGGTTTGATCCAACTAAATCTCTGCCACAGCCCAATCTATATAAGTAGAAAATATTATCCAATAAAATATACTTCTCTTCATTCTTAATTTCATATTTGAAGCTTCCCCAAAAGGCGCTCCTTATCACTGGTAGCAGCTATGGTTTTTTGACCACGTCCATGAAAGAGAAAATAACTGCCCAAAACCTGCACACCTTTGCTCACGTACTCAACCAGGCCATATCCCAGGATACCTGGAAAATGTATTTCTGCGCCCACAACATTTACAAAGATATACCTAGTGGATGCACCATATTCAAAGGTCTGGTCTTGCCCAAAGAATGTGTCAAGATTATTTAATACAATCAATCTCTTCAACCACAAAAAAACACAATACCACCTATCACAGGTGAAGTTACTAACACCAAGTACATTGGTATCAACAAGACTTTGGTAAAAACAAAGAAAACTTCATCAACTGGCTAGACCACACAGCCGCTAAACTCTGTTCCAGCCGCATCCTCCACAAAAAATGGGTCCAGGAAGCCAGCAAGCAACTGTACAAGGCCACAGCTAACTGGTTTGCCACCTGGGTTAGCTCACAAACTGACGGCCAGCTTGAAAACTGGGAAGAGTTCAAATCAGACATCACATACAATTTACGCGTCACTGGATCCCTCCAAGACATTGTAATACAGCTCAGTGACTTCCTCAGAAGACCACTATCACAGCTTAAGCCAACAAATTTGAGGAAATATGTCACAAGATCCAAAACCCAGCACAAGCCAATAATGTACATACCAGAGCCTCATTCATCATCAGAATGAAACCCTCTGTTGCTGCCCTCATCTGTCCAGAGGCCAACACCTCCATGCCCACACTCATTGCAGAAGCCAAGCACACCAAAAAACGCGCAAACATGGAATATGCTGCACACAACGGCAATTGCTCCTCAGACGGCAATGGTAGAGAAAACTCTAACAGCAACAAACACCAAAATACAAACCATAACAACAGCAACTCCAATTGCAACAATGGCAATCACAGCCAAAGCGCAAACTGCTCCTGTCCCAAAAAAGAGGACAATGTTGAAGTAAACAATGCTGAAATAGCAACCTGCTATGAATCTGACCCCACATTCTCTGACCTCAAAGGTCTCAAAACAGAGGAACAGGGGAAAGAGGAGGGGGAACAGGCTTAAGTGACTCATTCTCCCCCCAACTTGACAAGAAATTGTACCAAGGCACAAACTTTGCTACTCACATTCCCTGTGTCCCGCAGTCCTCCATTTTTATGAATGTAAAAATTAAAGATCACTCACAACTTCTTGTTTACCCATGCACAAACAAATCACATACACACAAAATTTTATTTGACTCTGGTGCACAACACACTATGGTTAGCAAACCCTTTGTAACCAAGTACAAAATACCAGTTGTCAAATCCAACTTCAATTTATACCAGAATGGCAGATAAATCAAAAGTTCTACTTGAAGGCAAAACAACTCCCTTCAGAATTGACTTCCAAGGCATACAAACTTCCATCAAAGGACTTGTTGTGAACAACATAAACTACAAAATTGTAGCAGGCATGGACTGGTTCACCCAAGTGAACCCCAGTGTATGTTGGAAAACAAAGACCGTGACCATTAAACACAACAGAGTCAATTTTAATATCCTCAAAGAACCAAATGACCTCATTTTAAGAGACACAGTATTTGTCCAGGTCATAAACCAAGAAAACTCAGAACATCTAACCAAAGATAGTACCCTTCACATAATGAGATACCCTGAGTTCAATAACATAAAACACAAAAGATCCAATGCCCAGAACTTGCGGCACTCTTAAATGAATACGCTCATGTATTCAAAGAAGAACTCACAGAGTTACCCCCCAAACGGGAGGTCAAACATGGCATTGACTTATGCAAAGCCATGCCCAAACCTGCACCCCTCTACAGACTCTCCCCCATGGAGACCCAAACCCTCAAAACACACATTGAGGACAATCTAGCAAAAGGCTTCATCCGCCCGTCTGAATCCCCATGGGGGAAGCAGTATTCTTTGTAAAGAAAAAGGAATGCACTCTACGCCTAGTAACTGACTATAGAGCTCTTAATGCAAGCACAGTAAAGAATAAATAGCCTCTTCCACTTATAGAGGATCTGTTTGCAAGACTCTCAGGTGCCAAATCCTTCTCCAAAATTGACCTCATCTCAGGGTACAACCAAGTTGAAGTAAAGGAAAAGGACATACCAAAAACCGCGTTCTGTACACAATTTGGATCCTTCAAATGTAGAGTAATGAACTTTGGAATGACACCTTTCTTGCACAGCTAAGCCTCACTTTTTGGAGGCATAATTTGTA
The DNA here is from genome assembly GCA_014839935.2 of Entomophthora muscae. Lineage (NCBI taxonomy): Eukaryota > Fungi > Entomophthoromycota > Entomophthoromycetes > Entomophthorales > Entomophthoraceae > Entomophthora > Entomophthora muscae. The sequence goes on along the minus strand of QTSX02000032.1, from coordinate 300,053 downwards.
ATTTAATTACAGAAACCCAGTAGCCAATCAGAAAGGTACCCAATTCAACCCCCAATACAAGGGCAACAGCCCACTCAAGCTCCTGCATGGAGTGGTGGTGGAGTGCCAGCAAGTGTGCACAATCCTCCTGCTAAGCGCTCACGCCCTCCTGCAAGAAGACCACCCAACCTGAACTCTAAGCAAAAGTTTATCTCCCATAAGGACCTCTCCAAACACCTGGCAAAGATAAGCCCTATTCCAAAAAAATCCACTCAATTGCCCAAAAAGCTCTGTTAAATACAGAGTCTGTGTGGATTATGACCATCTCTTCCCTTATTATGAAGCAGAAATATTCCATGCATGCTTAGAGTCTTTAAAATATCAGGATATGTTGATATTTGTCCCTTTAAAGGGTATATAGATTTTGGTTTCACTTCAGCAGAAGACGCAGACATAGCTGCTTCAATCTGAGTGGATTACAAAAATCAGATTATACCCACAACCCGCACACAGCACCCAAGCTACTTAGTACACTCAATCTGGTTCACTAAACTCCCAAAACACCTTCCCTTTGATGTCCTTCATAATGAACTTATCTCTGGTCTCTTGCAGTATGGATCTGATCCAAAGATGATTTACAATGTCCCTGAAGGTATCAAAAAATCATCTGGCCCAACTGCCTCAGCTACCATCACCCTCCACCAAAATATATCCCCTGCAGATATACCACCAACAGCAGTTCTTCAGTCTTCACCATTGGATGCCTTTGAGTCAAGGTTTGATAAAGCATGCAAGCTGTGCTCAACATGCCTTATGCTGGATCATACAAGTGATGGATGTCCAGCCTCAAAACTTCCCTCCTCATCCTCTACACCCAAAATACCCACTCCTGTATGGGGATCCTTGAACCCACCCCAACCCACAATGGCGCCCCAGGGTACCTCTGCCATTCCTGCACCTGGATCAGGCTTGATAGGCAGTGCAACTGCAGTAAATGCAACACAATTACAAGCTGCAGCACATAGGTACCAGGCTGCACTTGATCCAGGCACGCATACTCACTGTGGTAATACATCATGCACAGTTGTTCAAGAAGATAACAGCTTGCAGATGAGTTGAGATCCAACTATGTCAAATTTGCTTTGAGAGATTAATGCACCCAGATTTGATTTGTTAGTCTCTAATCAGACTGACCAACCAAGTACAGCTCCACTTGTGCTTTCAAATCAAAATTTTCCTGAAGCATAGTGGCAGATAGCCAAGGAGCAAACTATTCAATCATGCACCCCAACCCAAATTGGATACAACAATGGAAACCCATTTGATGTCCTAGAATACTATCAGGAAACAGAAAATGCTCAGGAAACCCCAGTTGAATTGATAAGCCTAGATCAATGGTTTGAAGACAAATCTATTAACAAAAAGATTCACTTTAGAAATAAGAATCAGTTCAAACCATAAATAAATAGCCATACAATAGCTTCAAAGATAAAAAACAAAACAATTTCTCCTCAACATGTAGAAGCATTATCAAATTTTAATGTTGCCATTCAATGCAACAATCCAAGACTGGCAATCCCAGCAAACACCCCAAGACAACTTGAAGATGCCCTTGAGGAATCTACCTATTTTGCTTGACAATGCTTGAAGGATCCTTCAGTTAACCACTCAGTTTATTTTATCCTGCAGCTCAAATCCACACCATTGTAACACCACAAAACCATTATATGCATCAATGGATGCAAATGAAGCCTTATCTAACTTGGCCCAGACACTTCACTCATATGACTCCCTCAATAACGGCAGTACAGTTTTGTCTCTCCTACGCCCTCACCTGGATGATGCTCCAACCCCATGGTTAAGCACTTTTGAGCGCCTTCCAGTTAAATCCCCTTTTGATCCAGACCCTCCCCCTGAAGAACAAGTCCCAATGGACTAAAGTACCCACTACCCACAAGTTTTTCCTCCTGCTCTGTGGGTTTCCTTGGACCCCTCCCCTTTTTTTCTTCTAAATTTTGCTCTTCCCTTTTTTTGGCTCTATGGGCTTGCTATACCATGTCAGCAATGTCTGGATGCCTGAATAAACAAACTTTGGAATGACCAACACTCCTGCAACGTTTGTCACCATGATGAACCAAGCACTAAATGGTCTCTCAAATACATTATGCTACCTCAAAAATATCATCATATTCTCAAAAACAAAAGAGGAACACCTCACGCATGTCTGCAAGACACTCAATTGACTCACAAAGCACAAACTTTACGCAAAACCAAGTAAGTGCCAATTTATGGAAAAGGAACTGCTGTTCTTGGGCCACATTGTCTCTGACAGTGGCATCAAAGCAGATCCAGACAAAATCAAAGCCATAAATAAAATGCAACACCCCACCTCTTTTAAACAAGTTAGATACTTTCTTGGTATGGTAGCTTACCTAAGGAAATACATCAAAGACTGTGTGAAACTAACCACACTAATCAATGACTTAACCAAGGTTAATGCCAAAAAGAAATTCATCTGGACACCAGAATGCAACAAGAATTTCCAATTATTAAAACAAGCTTTGATCAAAGCACCAATCTTGCAATACCCTAATAACAACAGTTGCTACAAACTTGAGTCAGATGCCAGTGGCACTGCTATTGGCGCAGTCCTGCGCATCTGCCAGCCAGGGCAGCAAGACTTCCTGCCAGTATGTTACAAAAGCAGAAAACTAACCAATACTGAGTAGAGATACCCAATACATGATAAGGAATTGCTAGCAATATATCACACATTCAAGAAATGGAGATGTTACTTAGAAGGACACTTAAACGTCAGAGTACTAACTGATCATAAATCCTTAATCTATTTCAAAACTCAGAACGCACTTGCACAGCGGCAAGCCAAATGGATGTCCTTTCTGGAACAGCTTAATTTGAACATCCAGTACAAAAAGGGGGCAGAGCTGGTCACGGCTGATGCTCTCTCTAGACTTTGTCAGCCTAGAGAGGATCATCCTGACCACCTGGATCCTGACTGTCCAAACCTGTACAACACTAAGTATAAAACCAAAGAGAAAGACCCCTCAACACATCAACTGACCCACAATACATTAGTAAGAAACAAAAAGTACTTAAATGTATCAAATGGCACAGTATACCAAATTATTTAGACAAACATATCCTGTACATTCCGCTTGCACAAAGAGTTGACACCATACTAAGACATCACCACCTGCTAGGCCATACAAAGGCTAATAACCTATACCTCATACTAAAAGAGATAGTATGGTGGCCCAACCTCAAACAGGATATAGTTGATGTTCTGAAAAAGTGCACAGTGTGCAAGAAATACACCAGCACAAAGGCTCCCCAGCCAACAGTCAACCCAGTACCAGACCCTGAACCATTCAAGGTTTGGGGGCTAGACGTAGTGGGGCCCTTCCCAAAAGCAAAGACAAACCAACGTTTCTTAATTGTAGCTATCAACTTTGCCACACACTGGCCCATCTGCTGGGCAACAAAGGACCACAAAGCAGAAACCATCAATTGTTTCATTAACAAAGCAATCATAGCCAACTATGGCACTCCAGACTACATCATAACTGATGGAGCAACAGAGTTATCAGATCACATAGTTAATGACAACTTGAAATCCAAAAACACTAAACATTCCACAACCTCTCCATACAGGCCACAGGCCAACGGTAGAGTGGAACGACTAAACGGCAGCCTTATCAGGACCCTAGAAAAAATAATGGATGGCAAAGCCAAAGACACATGGCCACTATACGTGAAACATGCATTATTAGTATCCTGAGTCTGCACCAACCAAGGGACAGGCTATTCACCGTTTGAGATAACCTACGGGTACAAACTGGAAATAACCACCTGCAACAAACAGCCCTACATAAAGATCCCCCCGGGGAAACCTCCCACAGTAGAGCAAGCACCAAACCTATAACACATATGCCTCAAAGCTAAAATAGCTGAAACAAGGAGGCTCAAGACACAAAAGGTAACCTCCATAGAGGAACCACTTCCCATCAACTCCTCTGTCTGGATTCTAGCTAGCAACAGAAAGAAACTAGACTCAGTACACAGGGGACCAGGAAGAGTCATCAAATACAGACTAGAGCACAACACTTACCTAGTGAAATTCCAAAGTGCCAAGAACCCAATCATCAAGAAATACCACAGAATCTGTCTCTGCCTCAGTAAAGGAGAGCACTTGGCCATACTGATCCCAACTAGCAAACAGCTCCAGGAGCATCAGGTGGCAGCTGTTAAGACAAAGCCCCCTCCTGATGCACCAGAGTAACCCATTAAGGGGGGTGTTGAGGGTCTGGATGTACAAGCATCATGGCTACCACCAACCTACTTAACATTCAGCCATCGCCTGATTTAGTCCCCTTCCAATATACCATTCAACATACCAAGAATGGTAACCAAGCAATATCACCTGATCGTCCAATTATCCAGTGGTTTGGACCCATCTAGCACATGGCCAGCCCCTAGGTTCAATCCAACTAAATCCCTGCCACAGTCAAGTCTATATAAGTCTAAAGTATTATCCATCAAAATATACTTCTCTTCTTTCTTAATTCCATATTAGAACTCCCCAAAATGCGATCATTATCACTATCAATGCCCTCACCAGAGGTAGAAGAATAAGGAAGGAACCCTTGATCACCCCTGAAGCCCGGGAAACTGTTGCACTTCTTCACGCTTAGCAGCTGACTCTCCCTGCTATTGAATTTACACATGAGAGTGATAGTGCCAAAAAAATGGCACAAATCTGTTAATGTCTCTGCTTCTCTGGATACCCTCAATTGATTCAGTCCTACCTTATGTAAAACTTTGTAGGAATTCCTTAGTAGATACAAGGATATGGATGTCTATTGAGTAACATCCTTAAGTAATGGAATTGATAGAACAGCCTGTACCTACATTAACATGGTGGTCCACAAGGTTAAATACCAAGCCATTATTTACTCAGGTGTACCATGAAACATCATCTCCTTGCAACTGGTCAAAAAAATTGAAGTTGGCTCCAGACTTGGACTACCAAGAGGTATTTGGGACTGCAGGTCCACTTACCACTTAAGCCATGGGCACTTACTTGCCATTGCCCCTGCAGTTTGGGAAGTTGAATTTAACCGCCTCTGCTATAGTTCTGGACAGCCACAGTTATGATATCCTTATTGGCACAGGGTTCATGACAAGGTATGAGACTATCACCATACATGGTGATAATACCTTCAAAATCCTAGGTCAGACTATCCCCATGTACTACAATGGTGCTAATATAGTTGACTTCCCAAGAAGCTTCACTTCATCAAAATGTAGTATGCTGACAGTGATATTCCTCTGGCCTATACCTTACAGCACAGGAAGCTTAGGATGCTTCCCTTGTCAACTAAGGAGTAAAACAGAATCACCTTGTATGCTTCTTTTGTGTTCACTATTCCTTCTGGATCTCAAGTGATTCACCACACTGGTCTGTCCTTAGAAATTCCTTCTGGGTTACATGGAGAAGTCTTTGGCCATCATGTTGCCTCCCGTCTGGGACCTTGTATATATCCTGGACTAGTCATGCCTGGACCTGAAGAGCTCAGGTCCTTCTAGCTAACCTTAGCTCTGTTCCTTTGACCGTGCAGAAAAATCAGCTTTTGGGATATGTCAGACTAGAAGAACATGCCAAATTTCTCCAAGCTTCACCCTTTGCTGGACTTGATGAGCCAGGAATTCCTGTGAATCAACCTTTGGTCTTACCCTTTATCCCTTGTGACTCTCTGGTTGGTCTCACTGTACCAGAAAAGGACTAGGCTCCGGATATCCTTGAAAATAAAAGGAAGTCTTTGCTAAAGATGACTTGGATTTTGGGAAAGCCATTGTAGTAGAGCAAATCATTGACACCCAGAAAAAGACCTTGGTCTTCTCCCCTTCTTATTGTCAAAAAGAAGGATGACTCCAACAGAGTGGACATTGATTATAGAAGACTGAACTGTATCACTAAAAAAGACTCCTACTCCCTCCCACATATTGATGATACTTTGGACAGACTGGGAGGAGCAGAGTTTTTCATTGCCATGGATCTAATCAGTGGCTACTGGCAGATTGATCTTCCACCTGAGAATCAAGAAAAATGTGCCATCATTACTGAGAAAGGACTTTTCTAGCCCACATGGATGCCCCAGGGACTGACAAACGCCCCTGCCACTTTCCAGAGAGCTATGGATGCAGTTATGGGTGACCTAAAGCTCACATCTGTGCTTGTGTGCCTGGATGACATTAATGTCTTTTCCAAAACCTTCAACAATCATTTACAACACCCTGAGGAGGTCTTCCAACAGTTACTGAAAGCCAACCTGAAGCTGAAGCCAAGGAAATGTAGTTTTTTAAGGAACACTTGGAATTCCTAGAGTTTGTTATAAGCAAAGATGGTCTACGCCCTGTACCTGCTAAAGTAGAAGCAATTGCCAAAATGCAGGTACCAGCCAACAAACGTGATATCCAAGTCTTTCTGGGAATGATTGATTACTATCAAATGTTTATACCAAACTTTGCTACACTTGGTGACTCCTTGTTCAATCTTATATGTGCCAATGTAGACTTCTTTTTGAGCTCTGTCTGTCAAAAGGCCTTTGACATCCTGAAATAGACCTTAATGTGTGCCCCTGTACTGGCCTATCCTAACTTTGAGAAACCTTTTGTGGTACACACAGATGCCAGTCTTACTGCCATTGATGGTGTCCTTTCACAACTAGACAATAATGGACTAGAACACCCTGTTGGCTACTGTTCTTGCACCTTGAACTGTCATGAATGCAACTACACAGTGACTGAAAGGGAATGCCTGGCAGTAATTTACTCTTACCAGCAGTTTAGAGTATACTTACATGGTGTACACTTTACTGTGGTTACTGATCATGCCTCCCTCCAATGGTTGAAGACATTGAAGGATCCAGAAGGAAGACTTGCCCGTTGGGCCGTCAAACTTAAAGCCTTTAATTATGACATAGTGCATTGTGCTGTTGCTGTTTATCAGAATGAAGATTGCCTCTCAAGACTGTCTACCATTGCCCTTGTGTCCTCTATTGCTGATAAGCTTTATGAAAAACTACTAGTTGAGAATATTTGTGGGGGAAGAGCCTGCCAAAATCCAAAATATTCTTAAAAATCTTTTAGTAGACACCAAAGTTAAAGATGGTCAACTCTTTAAGCTCTAAAAGGATAACTGGTTGTCATATGTACGCCCCTCACTTGGAAAAGACTCTGTAGTTGTCTCACACAAAGCTACAGAATATGGAGGAATACAAAAAACCCTTTCTCAGTTACAGCAGCATTGCTACTGGGAAGGAATGCCCTCTGATGTTGCTGAAGTTCTGTCTGCTTGCCATGACTGCAATGTTAAATGCCCAAAGATTGAAAGATTCCAGCACAAGGTGATCTGCCCAGGATTTGACTTCTGTACTGTTGCCATTGATGTAGTTGGACCTCTTCCTGTCACCAAAGGGAAGAATAAGTACATTTTGGTAGCCGTAGACCAACTGACCAAATGGGTTGAAACTAAAGCAGTCTCCAACCAATCCACGCTTACCACTGCTACCTTCATTCTGGAACAGATAGTCTATAGACATGGATGTCCACAAATGATCCTGACAGAAAATGGCACCAACTTCACCAGCCACATGATCCCCAGATTGAACCAACTCATGGGAATCAGAAAAACCTTGTCTACACTATACCACTGTTAAGGAGCGCCTTTTGGGGAAGCTTCAAATATGAAATTAGGAGAGAAGAGAAGTATCTTTTATTGGATAATATTTTAGACAAATATAGATTGGGCTGTGGCAGAGATTTAGTTGGATCAAACCTAGGGATTGGTCATGTGCAGGATGGGTTTGAGCCACTGGATACTTGGATTGTCATGTGATATTGCTTGGTTACCATTCTCAGTATGTCAAACGGTATATTGGAAGGGGACTAAATCAGGCAATGGCTGGATGTTAAGTAGGTTGGCAGTAGCCAGAATGCTTGTACACCCAGACCCTCAACACCCCCCTTAAAGGGCTACTCTGGTGCATCAGGAGGGGGCTTTGTTTTAACGGCTGCCACCTGATGCTCCTGGAGCTGTTAACTAGTTGGAATCAGTCTGGTTGAGTGTTCTCCTTTACTAAGGTGGAGACAGGTTCTGTGATATTTCTTGACAATTTGGGTTTTGGCACCTTGGAATTTTACTAGATAGGTGTTGTGATATGGTCTGTACTTGATGATTCTTCCTGGTCCCCTGTGTGCTGAGTCTAGTTTCTTTCTTTTGCCAGCTAGAACCCAGACGGGGGAGTCAATGGGAAGTGGTTCCTCTGTGGAGGTTACCTTTTGTGTTTTGTGCCTTTTTATTCCTGCTATTTTAGCTTTGAGGCGTATGTGTTGTAGATTTGGTACTTGTTCTACTTTGGGGGGTTTCCCCGGGGAGATCTTTATGTATGGCTGCTTGTTGTGGGTAATTATTTCTGGTTTGTATCTGTAGGTTAGCTCAAATGGTGAATAGTATGTCCCTTGATGGGTGCAGACCTGGGATACTAGTAATGCATGTTTGATGTATAGTGGCCATGTGTCTTTGGCTTTGCCATCCATTATTTTCTCTAGGGTCCTGATAAGGCTGCTGTTTAGGTGCTCCACTCTGCCGTTGGCCTGTGGCCTGTAGGGTGAGGTTGTGGAATGTTTAGTGTTTTTGGATTTTAAGTTATTGTTTACTATGTGACCTGATATCTTGGTTGCTCTATCAGTTATGATGTAGTCTGAAGTGCTGTAGTTGGCTATGATTGCTTTGTTAATGAAACAATTGATGGTTTCTGCTTTGTGGTCCTTTGTTGTCCAGAAGATGGCCCAGTGTGTGGCAAAGTTGATAGCTACAATTAAGAAACGTTGGTTTGTCTTTATTTTTGGGAAGGGCCCCACTACGTCTAGCCCCCAAACCTTGAATGGTTCAGGGTCTGGTACTGGGTTGACTGTTGGCTGGGGAGCCTTTGTGCTGGTGTATTTCTTGCACACTTTGCACTTTTTCAGAACATCAACTATATTCTGTTTGAGGTTGGGCTACCATACTATCTCTTTTAGTGTGAGGTATAGGTTGTTAGTCTTTATATGTCCTAGTAGGCAGTGATGTCTTAATATGGTGTCAACTCTTAGTGCAAGCAGAATGTACAGGATATGTTTGTCTAAATAATTTGGTATACTGTGCCATTTGATACATGGAAGTACTTTTTGTTTCTTACTAATGTATTGTGGGTCAGTTGATGTGTTGAGGGGTTTTTCCCTTTGGTTTTATACTCAGTGTTGTACAGGTTTAGCCAATCAGGGTCCAGGTGGTCAGGATGATCCTCTCTAGGCTGACATAGTCTAGAGAGTGCATCAGTTGTGACCAGCTATTCCCCCTTTTTGTATTGGATGTCCAAATTAAGCTGCTCCAGCAGGGACATCCATTTGGCTTGTTGTTTTGTGAGTGCATTCTGAGTTTTGAAATAGATTAAATATTTGTGGTACGTTAGTACTTGGACGTTTAGATGTCCTTCTAAGTAAAATCTCCATTTCTTTCATGTGTGATATATTGCTAGCAATTCCCTATCATTTATTGGGTATCTCTGCTCAGTGTTGGTTCTTTTTCTGCTTTCATGACATACTGGCAGGAAGTTTTGCCGCCCTGGCTGGCAGATGCACAGGACTGCGCCAATGGCGGTGCCACTGGCATCTGACTCAAGTTTGTAGCACCTGTTGTTATTAGGGTATTGCAAGATTGGTGCTTTGATCAAAGCTTGTTTTAATAATTGGAAATTCTTGTTGCATTCTGGTGTCCAGATGAATTTCTTTTTGGCATTAACCTTGGTTAAGTCATTGATTAGTGTGGTTAGTTTCACACAGTCTTTGATGTATTTCCTTAGGTAAGCTACCATACCAAGAAAGCATCTAACTTGTTTAAAAGAGGTGGGGTGTTGCATTTTATTTATGGCTTTGATTTTGTCTGGATCTGCTTTGATGCCACTGTCAGAGACAATGTGGCCCAAGAACAGCAGTTCCTTTTCCATAAATTGGCACTTACTTGGTTTTGCGTAAAATTTGTGCTTTGCAATTCAATCAAGTGTCTCACAGACATGCGTGAGGTGTTCCTCTTTTGTTTTTGAGAATATGATGATATTTTTGAGGTAGCATAATGTATTTGAGAGACCATTTAGTGCTTGGTTCATCATGGTGACAAACGTTGCAGGAGCATTGGTGATCCCAAAGTTCATTACTCTATATTTGAAGGATCCAAATTGTGTACAGAATGCAGTCTTTGGTATGTCATTTTCCTTTACTTTGACTTGGTTATAACCTGAGGTGAGGTCGATTTCAGAGAAAAAATTGGCTCCTGAGAGTCTTGCAAAAAGATCCTCTATGAGTGGTAGGGAATATTTATTCTTTACTGTGCTTGCATTCAGTACTCTGTTGTCAGTTACTAGACGCAGAGTGCCTTCCTTTTTCTTTACAAAGAACACTGCTGCCCCCCACAGGGATTCAGACAGGCAAATGAATCCTTTTGCTAGATTGTCCTTGCTATGTGTTTTGAGGGTTTGGGTCTCCACAAGAGAGTCTGTAGAGGAGTTCAGGTTTATTCATTGCTTTACATAGGTTGATGTCATGTTTGACCTCTTGTTTAGAGGGTAACTCTGTGAGTTATTCTTTGAATACATGAGCATATTTATTTAGGAGTGCCACAAGTTCTGGACATTGGATTTTTGTTGTTTGTATATTATTGAATTTGGTGTACCTCATTATGTGGAGAGTACTATCTTTAGTTAGACGTTCTGAGTTGTGTTGGTTTATGACCTGTACAAACATTGTGTCTCTTAGAATGAGGTTGTTAGGTTCTTTGAGAATGTTAAAATTGACTCCATTGTGTTTGATGGTCATGGTTTTTGTTTTCCAACATAAGCTGGGGTTCACTTGGGTGAACCAGTCCATGCCTGCTACAATGTTGTAGTTTATATTGTTCATGACAAGTCCTTTGATGGAAGTTTGTATGCCTTGGAGGTCAATTCTGAAGGGAGTTGTTTTGCCTTCAAGTAGAACCTTTGATTTATCTGCCATTCTGGCGTATTTGAAGTTGGATTTGACAACTGGTATTTTGTACTTGGTTACAAATGGTTTGCTAACCATACTGTGTTGTGCACCAGAGTCAAATAAAATTTTGTGTTTATGTGATTTGTAAGTGCATGGATAGACAAGAAGTTGTGAGCAATCTTTAATTTTTAAGTTCATAAAAATGGAGGATTGCGGGACATGTGGGATGCAAGCAGCAAAGTTTGTGCCTTGGTACAATTTCTTGTCAAGTTGGGAGGGAGACAAGGTCACTTAAGCCTTTCCCCCCTCCTCTTTTCCCTGTTCCTTTGTTTCAAGACCTTTGAGGTCAGAGAATGTGGGGTCAGATTCATAGTGTGTTGCTATTTCAGCATTGTTTACTTTGGTGGTGTCCTCTTTTTTAGGACATGAGCGGTTTGCGCTTTGGCTGCAATTGCCATTGTTGCAATTGGAGTTGCTGTTGCTATTATTAGTGTTTTGGAGTTTATTGCCATTGGAGTTTTTTCTGCCATGGCTGTTTTAGGAGCAATTGCCATTGCGTGCAGCATATTCCATGTTTGCACGTTTTTCCGTACACTTGGCTTCTGCAATGAGCGCAGGCATGGAGATGTTGGCCTCTGGGCAGATGAGGGCAGCAACAGAGGTTTTATTCTATTGATGAATGAGGATCTAGTGTGTAAGTTTTCAGCTTGAGCTGGGTTTTGGATTTTACAATGTATTTCTTCAAATTCATTGGCATAAGCTGTGATATTGGTCTTCTGAGGAAGATTGCTGAGCTGTATTGCAATGTCTTGGAGGGATCCGGTGACACGTAAATTGTATGTGATGTCTGCTTTGAACTCTTCCCAGTTGTCAAGCTGGTTGTCAGTTTGTGGGCCAACCCAGGTGGCAAACCAGTTAGCTGTGGCCTTGTACAGTTGCTTGCTGGCTTCCTGGACCCATTTCTCATGGGGGATGCAGCAGGCGCAGAGTTTAGCAGCTGAGTGGTCTAGCCTGTTGATGTTGTTTTCTTTGTTTTTACCAAATAACTTGTCAATACCAATGTATTTGATGTTGGTAACTTCACCTGTGATATGTGGTTGTGTGTTTGTTTGTGGTTGAAGAGAGCAACTGTATTGATATATCTTGGTACATGCCTTGGGCATGACCAGACCTTCAAATACAGTACATCTACAGGTATATCCTCATCAATGTTGTGGGCGCAGAATTATGTTTTCCAGGCTTCCTGGGATGTGGCCTGGTTGAGTACGTGAGCAAAGGTGGGCAGGTTTTGGGCAATCATTTTCTTTTTCATGGACGTGGTCAAAAAACCATAGCTGCTGCCAGTATAAAGAGCGCCTTTTGGGGAAGCTTCAAATATGGAATTAAGAAAGAAGAGAATTATATTTTATTGGATAATATTTTTGACTTATATAGATTGGGCTGTGGCAGAGGTTTAGTTGGATCAAACCTAGGGGTTGGTCATGTGCAGGATGGGTTCAAGCTTATGGATACTTGGATTGTCATGTGATATTGCTTGGTTACCATTCTTGGTATGTCAAATGGTATATTGGAAGGGCACTAAATCAGGTGATGGCTGGATGTTAAGTAGGTTGGTGGTAGCTAGAATGCTTGTACATCCAGACCCTCAACACCACCCCCAAACTAATGGAATGGTTTAACGGACCAATGAAAGTTTGGTGCAGATCTTCAAAAAACTAGCACACCAACATGAATCAGAATAAGACATTTACTTGCCTGCAGCCAACTTTTCTTACAACATTGGCTATCATAGAGCAACAGGAAAAAACCCCTTCCAACTCCTGTATGGACAACTGCCTGGTTTATCTCCCCATCTGTACTCCTTGGTGAAGCCTAACCCTGCTGTTGCCCCAGAAGCCTACCTCCATAAGCTGGCCCAGACTTTGATCATAATACAGGCCAAAGCCTATACTGTCAATCTAAGCACCAAGAAAAAGGATGTGGAGCATGCTCAGACTAAGTGTCCTCTCTATCCAGCTATCAGATTAGAGATCTAGTCTACTTCTATAGCAACAGCAGCTATGGACGTGAGAGCAAACTTGCCTTCCTATGGCAAGTACTTCTTAAAGTCATCCAGAAAGTAGGTCCTAACAGTTATACACTAAAAGAATCTACCACTAGACAGCTGGTCACTAGATTCTATGTACAATACATGTGTATGGTTTCTAGTGGTCAGGAGTAATTTCCCTTTAGGACAATAGCCCAAAAAAAGAAAAAGATTAATAAAAATATTCCATGGGTTGTTGTCCACAATGCAGAAAGAAAAGAATAAGGCAATATATGAAAAAAGACTTTATTGGAACTTGCATTGTTTGAAAATCACTGCCTTCCAGTGACAAGTCATGGTGAGAAGGACCACACAGACCACCATATACTCTTTAGCGTAGTCCTCCTTAAAGTGCCACAGACAGAAGATGGGATAAACAGGATATTTATCCCAAGCCTGTGCCTGGTTGAGACCCATCCAGACTGGGAAACCAATCCTCACTACAAAGGCATCCCAGAACAGATGTTCTCTGCTCCAGTATTTATGACTTAAGGCAATATCAGGCTTATATACCTCCCTCATAAGCCCCTCAAAAAGCAAGGGAACATCCTCCACCTCAGCCACTGACAAATTATCCAAAGGATTTGTGAAAAGGTGCCCCAGCAAGGCCAACCTGGTATACATGTCCTTGCTCTTAAGATTCAAGGCTGTAAGAAGACCAGCTGTTACTTGTTAGATCCAGAAGTTCTTACAATCCTTGTTGAATCAACTGGCTACCTCCAGATCTACCTTCCCTTCATGGCACCAAGCCCTGATTATCCCCCAGACCACTGCCAGAACCAGGTCAATCTGTTCTTGATCAAAAAATTTCCCCTGCCACTCAAAGTCTTGGAGTTGACTCTCAGCAAACTTCAATGCTTCTTCTTGATTAAAACAGAAATGATAAAAATTACCTTCCTTGCCCATTCTAGTCATGGGAAATATTGTAAATTAGACTGCATGGATAAAATGGACAAGGCTATTTTTTCAGGGCCCAGAATGCCCTGGACAGTCAGCTGGCCTGCCTAGAGGTGAAAAAACCCACAGCTTGGGGACTCTCACCAAGTATCTCCCAGGGTATGAAAACCCCCCTTTCAACTAGCAAATGGCCCAGGATTTGAGAGGCACACAAGCCTCAAATCCCTGATTTTGATCCTATTATCAAATTTGGGCCACTCACCATTAGGAAATGGTACATCAGGAGCACAATTGTTTGATTGCGCAATTGGACACTTGATTGATTGTGGAAACTATAAATAACTGTGGCGCCTTGGAATGCTGTAGTTCAAGAAAGGTTCATGTTATAGCAACCAATAAGCACTCACCCCTTTGCCCAAGTACGTGAATTCCAGTGAAAATTATAAATTCAATTCAAATTGATGCCATCAGTTCTCTGGTGGCACAAAAAGCCTCAAAATTACCAGTAAGTATAAAGAGTGAGGGGAAGAATCCCTCCTCACTGTTGACATCTTAATAGAGCTAGTTTATGCCCAGAAATCATTATCTTATTGTAGGAATTGTCTATTTTTGCTCAAATTTAATTATTCTCTTTGCATCTATTTAGGAATCCACAACACAATATAAACTTGCATATCTATATCCTCATAGTTAAACTCCTGCTACTCCAGTCAACCCACCCTGCTCCCTTGACTTGGAGTATTTCCACCCCCCACCATCTGGATCTGCCACCTGCTATGAAGGAGATTCCTACTGCTCTTCCCCTCCCCAATGCGCCTCCTGTCCAGGACTTCAGTAAGTTGGGGTTTGTCTACATCACATTATTGGGGCTGGCCAACAAAGTTGTGCCCCATACTGGAAGTTGGCACCCCCTAGCCACTGCTGTCAACTACCTGATCTGTATTGCGCCTATTATGTACATAGCCTTCCAGGCCCAGCCTGCCTCTCCTGTGGGAGCCCAGTTGGACTCTGGTATGAGCAGTAACACTATCAGTGGAATTAATTCAGATAGTCAAGGCTAATTTGGTTTGCACCCAAATCTGTTGTATTTGACGGATTTGTATTACTGATTGTAATTAGGATGTTACAATGACACAGCCAACCTTTTACATCCAGATGGATCAAGTTTGGGAACTACAAGCAGCTTTCATAATGGGCAGCTGCAAGGTGCAGCCACTCTGGGGTAATGTGTGTGACGGAAATTGTGGGATAGTATGAAGCTGTTTCTAAGTGATGGGGAATTACCACCCAAATCCACATAGAATTAATGATTAACCACCAATGTGGCTTCAAATATCTTTTTGTAAAATTTCCAATTGTAATACCAGGATTAAGCAGAACAATTAATCCTAACCAAAGTAGCCCAAGATAAATGGCCTGAGACAACATCAACAAATCTTCAGAGTAAAATTCTGGACATTGGGAGGCTACACAATTTTCAGTTTCAAGAATGGGGGGAGGAGCTGCAAAATTGGCTGGCGCAAAATTAACATTGGGCGGCACCGACGACAAAGTTTCAACTGCAGGACCCCATCTTCCAGAAATGATTCTGTTGAGAATCAGATTGTACGGAATATATTGTAACAACCCAACCACAGGATGCATTTTTAAAAAGTAAATTAGAACTTGGGATAAATGATTTTTTATTAAGTAAAATTTTAGGAGGACTCAACTCTTAGAGTTGAAACAGTGAAAATTATTCAATATATATCAGAAAAATTGACTAAGCAATACCACCTGAGTCTTGACCTCCTATTCCTTCCACATTGTCAAGTAAGTATCTGGTCCAGGTTGCAAAGAACCCTTGTATGACTAGTTTCTGACAACCATGCTAATTGACAAGCTCATATCGGGTGACCCTCAAATTACGCTGATTTATCAATGTCAATTTGAAAAGGGGAACCGG
Source organism: Entomophthora muscae (assembly GCA_014839935.2). Classification (NCBI taxonomy): domain Eukaryota; kingdom Fungi; phylum Entomophthoromycota; class Entomophthoromycetes; order Entomophthorales; family Entomophthoraceae; genus Entomophthora; species Entomophthora muscae. The sequence continues at coordinate 284,064 of QTSX02000032.1, read as the reverse complement.
TTTCAGCTGACAGACTGGAGCAGCCATAACTCATTTTTGATTGACTGTTTGATTTAAATCGGTTAACTTGGTTAATTTTGATAAAGGTTTTCTGGCTTTTTGAGCCTTCTTGCTTGAGCAGATAATACCTGGCATATAAAAACTACCATGACAATGTGCACCTACTATTTCCTGCCAGATTGTCCGGATCATCCATAGATGAAAAAAATGTGGATGCAAGAGCCTGGTGGACACCAGAAGATGCTGTAATATTCCAGACAGTGGTGCAGGTGTTAATAACACTCCTGCATTCATTGTACAGCCTTTCCAGTATATAAACTTCCCTTCTTTCTCCCAATAAAAATATACTTTTACATATTACATCTTGCCTTTCTACTCCGCTTAATTGTTACCTAGTATTAAAAGGTAAAGACTACAGAGTCACTTAACTTGTATTAATTTGTGTTTAGGTCTGCTGTTATACTCTACCAACAAGCAACTCTAGATGTTAACCCCAAAGACATCTACAAGGCCTAATCTACGACAAATATATTAAAATAATAGGATTTAAAAAAGGGATTAATCAAGAATTAATTTTGTGTCTAGCTCAAATAAACATAAAGTATTGAAAGAATCAAAATTGTACAGTAGTTTTTAAATCTGTGAGAATGAGCAAAGCTAAGTCAGCTCATAAAAAATTCAACTGAGCTCAAACCAAAATGAAAATGAATTATAATTTTTTAAAATAAATATAAATTATTAGATTTATTTTTTTGCTTTTAGCTGACTTGAGTTTATTTTGAGTTGACTTGATTTTTTTCAAAGCTGACTTGGCTATGTTCATTCTCACTGGTTCAAAAACTACTGTATAGTTTAAAATTTTCAGCAGTTTATGGTTATTTAATAAGATATTTAAAATTATTTTTTGTTTCTAACTAAAAATAAAAAACAAATATTAAAGAACAAAAATTAACATTTTATTTTATTGTTCAATAGAGGTCAAACTAGAATCAGCTGAAGCAAGTGGGGTGGTTGACTGAATGAAATGTCTGAGTTTGAATTAGTGATGACAATCTTATGGTCTGAAAGGCAGCACCACAGTGTTATTGGACAATAGAAGAATCCAGCCAGGCAAGAAGTTACCAAAAAGTTATCTAGGCAACTACATGATATGCTTCCTGATACAGTTTTTGATGAGAAAAAATATGACATATCTTCAGGAAGTTTGGTACTCACAGCAATGAGATTTTCAAGTTTTCTACTTCCCTTGCACTTGATATAAGGTAAGGTAGTACACCTTGAGGTGACTTTGAAGCCTATTGTATCTTTTGCTACATTCCTGACACAGCTTCTATAAGAAGCACTAAGTATCTTTATTGACGTCTTTTCTTTGGCATTGCTATTGTTGTACTTGATGTTTTTTACTTGATTTGCAGGATGGTATTCCACACAGAAGTCAAACAGATACTACTTTTCAAAGTAGAGCTCAGATGTGGCCTTTCATTTATCAGAAGAGCATTCAGGCTCCTTGTACCAAGTGATTTGCTCATCCAAGCTTATAATAGCAATACGCTCTGTAATAAAAATTTTAAGTTATTAATCTTGGATTACTTCAAAATCTTTGTTTTGTTTCTGAACCCCATTGATTCCTATTACACTCAGACCAAGAGCATGAAAATCTTCAGCATAAACTTCCAGCCAATTTTTACTGCAGAACCCCTGGCTGTTAAGTGTGCCAATGAAGATAGAATCAGGATTGTTTTTCTTAAGGGCTGTTGGTAAAACCCGTGGAAACTTCAGGGTAGGATTTTTAACATATTTGATGCAACATGCTAAAAAATTAGCTTAGAAACATTTAAATTTTACCTCTCAGTTCTATATAAATTTGGTTGAACTCATTTATATGTTTTTCAGCAATATTAAGAGATTCAGTTACTTTAGACATTTGGTTTTTCAATGCATCATCTATAGTCAAATTTATTTCTTAATATTAGACAAACATATTAAAAATAAAAGCTTTTCTTTTATAAAGATTTTATTTTATCCTGTCTATTGTTATTGCTTTCTGGCTTTTATTTTTAAAGCTGAATTAAAGTCAAACTTTTGTTTGACTTTTTTAATGCTGCCAACCTGATGGGTTGGTCTTTTAAACCTTTTTGCCTTTTATCTATTTAGATTTCTTCAGGTTACATTGACAATAGCATATCAATGTAAATGGTTTAATTTATAAGCTATGTATGATTTTATTTATCTAAAAGGGTTTCCTATCCATTTGGATCCCCTCAGGTATAGGTGAAAAAACCTGTTTTCAAGGAAAAAGGTTAAAATTATGAACCATGTAAGTTTGTTGTACACTAAGTCTGTACTGTTGCAAAGTAAGTAGTTGGTTAATATAATAAAATAAAATTGTGGTACACAAATCAAGGCTATTCTGTGGATAAGAAGGCTTGGCAAATGTAGATTGTAATAATAAAGGAAAATAATGCATATAAAGGGACTGTTCTTTATTAAAAGGAATAAAGCTTTTATAGGCAAACAAAATATATCACTATTGAAGTAGTAAACAATCTTATAACCAACTTGGGGGCATTTAGTTGCATATAGTTTTTCTTACTATAATAACAAGTGATAGGTTTTGAAAAGGAAGGGATGATCACAGCAACCAAAAACATTCTCTTTTCAGTAGTCTTTTTAGCACAGCCTGATCCTATAATTATTTTTCACATTTTGTTTTTTAAAGCTTTGGTTACTATTTTTAATTTGCTTTTTGATTTTTTATAAGATAGTCAATCCTTAGCTTTGTTTTTAGCAACAAATGTACCCAGATATTTTACTTTTTTAAACTATTTTTTCTTTAGATTCTTTACCCTCAATTCTATCAGTTAGGTAATTTTGATTAAGAGGTTATGTCTCATGCAATTTTATTATCATAAATGCTTTTTGGAGATAAGTCTTTATATTTCTTTTTTAAATTTATTTTTTGCTGGTTTTATTTTTGCTTTATTCTTTACGTGTTAATTTTTTATTCTTTTATTCATGTTTGTTTTAGTTTTTTGTTTATGGATATTTTTTGTTTTTTGTAGTTAATTTTTTCATTGGCTGCACGGTAGCATGGATTAAGCTATTTCAAGTGTGAATGTGGTTTATTGCCGCAAATAGGCATCAAGGTGAAGAGGATTCAACAGTAGGCCGAGGTGGAGATTGATGGAGCCTAACATTTTTAAGAGGGTGACAGAATAGGTTGCGGGTGGTGCAGGCGGTTAGCGGCTATACAGCACCTAATCACTTGGAAGAAAGTATCTAAATTAAATAACCAGGAGCAGCCAGATATCGCTTGATTTTATCGCATATGGAATTCAGTCCAACGCGTGTCCATCCCCTGTCTTCTGGCGAAATCACAGAGTAAACATGCCCTTTCCAACTAGCCATTTCCAGCAGCAACAGGGAGACATGTGCTCAAACATCTGGGATCCCTTCTTTCGATACATTGACAGGGCAAGTTACGGATTCATACACAACTAACCTTTGAACCTGATATTGCTGCAACCTAATTCCTTCCATGCTACCAGTTCAACTGGAAGACAAAAAAGTGTGAAGAGGGATTTACGGTGCTCGCCCTTTAAAAGTGAAGGGGTGTGTGAAACTGAATGCAAGCCTCTTATTCAGCCAACCAAACCAGAGTGCATATTGTAATGACGATTTATTGACATCATATATTAAATAAACAAAATAATTGGAAAGCACGATGTCATCATCCGCTCTGATTGGCTACTTTAAAGCCTAGAAGATAAAATTAGATTAGGGCTGCTTCGGCCAAACCCCAGGCAGCCGCGGTCAGTTTCTAGCTCTGAGTCACTCATTTCAAAGATTTATTTAAGAAAGTTTTAAATTTATTTAATTTTTTGTTTAAGCTCCAACGGCTAAGAGCCGAAAGCTGGCCGGGGCTGAGCCGAAGCATCCCTAGTTTAGATGTACTAAGCCAAGCTAAGCCTTCACTAAACAGAATACTAACTTTTCAACTCAAACTTAATAGATTCATTTCAAATTAAAGGTAAGCTTCGAAATATACATACAATACTAACTGTTTTAGAATATATGATCAAGAACATTCAAGGTAAGCTAAGTCTTAAAAGTTTCGAAGCTAAGTTTGCTTTATAAAGGTAATTATTTAAAAAAACTAATCCAATTCAAGATTCATTTTGTTTCTGCATTTCAGGTAAGCTTTTCCTTAAAAATGCTAACCTTCATTCCTTTTAGATGGGATTGATCCACAGCAGATCTTGGGGTGGGTAAGTTATTTATTCATCAAGTTTACTAACCTGGATTAAAAGATTAAATTTTTTCCGCCCTGAAGTTAAATATGAGAATGGTAAGCAAAGTTTTAATCACTAATATTTTTCAATCAAGCTGCAGTTCAGGTAAGCCCTTTCTTAAAAACTAACCTTAATTTCCTTTTAGATAGACTTAGTCTACAGCAGATCTTGGGTTTGGTAAGTTTCATTTTCACTAAATTACCAACCTAGTTATAAAAAACCAGACTTTTGGCCTAAAGCAAATCTTGGGTTAGGCAAGCCCTTTTAAAATTTACTAAACTAGATTAGGGACTCTCAGATTCTCACCCCAAAGCCAATTTTGGGCTGGTAAAGACATTTTTTTGTGTAAACAACTAACTTTTATCTAAAAAACCCTATTTTACCTGCTGCAGATCATGGATAGGTAAGTCATCTTTTCCAAACTACTAGCTGAAAACTGACACCTCAAGATTTTGGCTTTAAGCAGATCTTGGATTTGGTAAGTTTTTTTAGCAAATCTTAGGTATGGTAAGTATTTTTAGTCTTAGGATATCTACTCTTTTTCAATCATTTTTGATCCAACTATCACTTAAAAAAGATATTCTTCTTTATATAATTTATTTAATATTAAATAAAAAAATCACTTACTTAAGATTATCTATTGGTTATTTTTTTATTTAAATTTTTTGCACTTAATAGTATTAAAATTTTACTTTTTATCTCCTTTGCAAAGTTTTAATGCCAAAAACTACATATTATTATTTCTCAGGAACTTTAAAATGATCTAAGCAAGTACTATGCTTGGATTATTTTATTTATAGAGTTGAAATAAAGTTTTTGGTAACATTTTTCAGTTTTTGATCCAAAGAGCACAATTTTAAAAGTATTTTTTAACTTTACAACTTTAAAGGATCTAAAAAAACTATACTGCTCAAATAAAAAGAGTATTTTAATAGATGCCTTTGACTTTTATTGTATTAGCCTTTTAATATCTAGATGTATATGTCAAAAACTCTTTTGTTATTTACTTTCCAAAAGTAAAAACCTAAACAATTAAGCATCACCACTTTAAAAAAAGGATTTCAATTGAGATGGCTTTTATTTCTAAGCTTTTTACTAAAAACTAAAAGGATAAATATACTAGAGAAATTGAACCCAGGCAAAAAGAAAAACATTAAATTGTTTTAGAAAGTAACCACAATTAACTCAGACACTGCTAAAAAATAAAAAGTATAAGCTACTATGTGGTATCTATCTGGCATAAAAATTTACTTTAGATGTATAATACAGTGAAAATATTTTAGAAGAAAAAATTATAATAACCAAAAATACATATTTCAGTTACAAATTTTGTATGATATGGTAAAGCTTATAGACTTCATCAACTAAGCCAGAGATAAATATATATTTATATAATATCATTGGAATTTTTATAAATGTGTTGATTTGTCCTTTAAGATTCATAAATTTTTATTTAAAATAATTTTTTTCAAAAGTAATGTAGTTTTAAGATAATGTAAGAATTATTCAATCTCTCATCGCTTATATGTCAAAAGTGTAATCCATAATAAAAGTATAAAATAGACCCTGTTAACATTTTAATAGAGAAAGTTGTTTAGCATCTATTTATATTTCTCTGATGTAAATTGCATAACAAAAAACAACTTTTTTTATAATAATGACTGTAACTTTGTGTGCCACTAAATCATCTTGGAAAACTATAATAATGAACAAAATTAGATTTTTTTACTGAACTAAAAAAACACATTTATGCTAGAGTAGCAGAAAGATACCAGAGAGCATCTGTACAAAAGAAAACCAACCATAACACAACTGTTCTCTTTTGGTACCCTGCCCACTACTCCTAGCTTTAACCTCAGTAATTTCTGCTAAGCTTTTAACCCTGGCTAAAAACATTGTAAATAATATATAATTATCTCTAATTCAAACAAAGCTAATTATCAGCTCTGAGACTAGAAACACATCACTGAGCTGTTGTAAAAGAGTAAAGCTAAGTGTAACACAGCTTTGCTCTTTTTGCAGCCTACCAACAATAAGCGCTTTTTACAGTTATAGACTAGAAATGCATACCAGCGGCTGCCGTAAAAGAGTGAAGCTAAGCGTAGCACAGCTTTGCTCTTTTGGCAGCCTGCCTTACATACATTTCCTTTACCAACTATAGACTAGAAAGATATACCAGAAGACAGCCATAATTAAACACTTTTTACCAGCTGTATACTAGAAACACATACCAACAGGCTGTTGTAAAAGAGTGAAGCTGAGCGTAGCATAGCTTTGCTCTTTTGGCAGCCAGCCTGACACATCTTTTCTTTTACAACTAGAGTTTACAAAAATAGTTTTAAAAGGCCACTGATTTAAATAAACAAAAAATGTGACTCAACTATGATACCTAGACGTGTACCCAGGCGGGATGCCATAAAAGGGCAAAGCGGGTGTAGCTCAGCTTTGTTCTTTTGGCATCCCGCCTGTCACACCACGCTTGTCATATATACCTTGCCAAGTTGCTGGGGAAGCTTTTCTTGAGTGGGAGCCTGGAAAAACTTTCCCGCTTTTACGTCCAATGCAGGCCAACGACGCTATTGGTTGTGCCTATACGGTAGGTTGGTCCTGATGGGTGATGCTGCCGCAGGAGGTGTTGTTGGACACTTCACAGTGTCTCGCAGCATCCCCACCTGCGGCAGTTAAAATTAAAGTAAGAAATAAGGGAGATGGATGTAAATTGATCCAGTTTGATATTAAGATAAGACGTTTGAAATTCTATTTAAAAACTTACTGATAACCATTGGAGCTAGAAATGACATCATGGGCAATGATTAGTTGATCCCATCTATTTCTCTGCCAAGAAGATAAGATTAGCATTGACTAAGCAAGATAAGCCTTAACTAAACAAAGTACTAACTTTTTCACTTTAAATTTTATAGATTCACTTCAAAACAAAGGTAAGCTTCGAAATATACACATAATACTAACTGTTTTAAGCATAGAAGATCAAGAATACTCAAGGTAAGCATATTTTTTAAAATTTAAAGCTAACTTTGCTTTCTAAAGATATTAATTTTTTAAAAAAACTATTTCAATTCAAAATCAAATAAAAGGCTTAATTTCAGGTAATCATCTTAAATAAACTACTAATCCTTTTCAAATCCTTTTTGTGAACTTGGTCCACAGCAGATAAAAATAGGTAAGTCATTTTAACAGATCAAAATTACTAACATAAATTTAAAAACCAGATTTTTGCCCTAAAGTAGATTAAGGTTTGATAATTAATGTTTTGATTCTCAAAATCTTTTAAAATAAAGCTGCATTTGAACAGGTAATCATTTTCAAAAAAACTACTAACCTTTGATCCTTTTAGGTAGACATAGTCTACAGCAGATCTTGGGTTTGGTAAGTTTCATCTTCACTAATTTTCCAACCTAGATTTAAAAACCAGACTTTTGCCCTAAAGCAAATTTTGGGTTAGGCAAGCCATTTTTAAAATTTACTAAACTAGATTAGGGACTCTCAGATTCTCACCCCAAAGTCAATCTTGGGCTAGGTAATGCATTTTTTTGTTTAAACCACTAACCCTTATATAAAAACCCCTATTTTATCTTCTGCAGATCATGGATAGGTAAGTCATCTTTTCCAAACTACTGACCTTAATTTCAAGCCCCAGATTTCTGCCTACAGCAGTTCCTGGGCTGGGTAAGTTTTTTTATAGTAAACAGATATTTTGTCAAAAATACTGTTTGTTCAATTTAGTTTTTTGATCCAACTAGCTCTTTTTTACCCAAATTCAACTTTCTACCATTAAGGTAATCTATTTGAATTCATTACTTTAAACTTTTTTTAGCTATATCTTTGAATATTAAGTTTAATCTTATTTTTACATGATTAATTAATATTATAAGTATATTTTAAAGCTACTTAGTTTTAAGCTCTCTACCAAGAAATTATAATTTGCTTAAAAACTTTTAATTAATCTTCATGGTTTAATGGTTATAGCCAATTTTTGGCTAATTGTGATAAATAAAGTGTCCTGTCTCTCTTAAAATCTTTTTCACCCAAACTAGAACATTTATAATAATTTTCATATCTCCCCCATCTGAAAAACTCCAGCACCACATAAACTACTTTAATACATTTTATATAATAGCTATTATAAATCTTTTGAATTTCTTCTGCTCATAAAATTAGAGGGTTTCTCTTTTAAAAGACCACTATAATTAATTAATTTTCTGAGATAAAAAAATCTATTAGAAATTCATAAATAATCAAGTTTAGGCCATAATACAGTAGTTTCATTTTATAATGTTTTCTACTAAAATCTAAAGCAGTATAACTTACCAGAGGGTATTGTTGTAACTGTGCTGTTTTAGCAGAGTTACAAGGGGAAAATATTTAGAAGCTAGATAATAAACTTTATTGAGAGATAGTGAATATATAGTCAATGTGAATCAAGGATAACAGGAACATGATTGTGTTGATCACACGGCTGGATGTTGAAGGGGGTGGCTTGATCCAGTTAATGAGTCAAGCGCCAAAACAAGGTATCCACCATAAAGGATTATCATCTGTTCATGTTGTTGGATTTTGTAATTTGAGTTGACTTCCTAGTCTGGCTTCAAGTGGCCGGGTAATTGGATTGCAGGTCAAAAGCCTGCTTGTTTGGAACCTTGTTGGCGGGTTGAGCCTGCTGTTTCAACACCCCCCCAACTGAAGGTTGGCCTCCTCTGGGGGCAGGTTTTCAGGGAGGTTGTTAGGAGCCCGGGTGCCATACTGGACTAATTGTTGTTCTGTGGCAGGCAGGGCAGTTTTACGTTGTTTTTGTCTTGCTTTGCAGGGTCTTAGGCAATCATGATGTAGGGTCTTGTCTTGTTTGTGCTTCCTGAGCCCTTGCAAAAGGTAAGTGTTATTGTTGTTTACCTTTAGAAGAATTTCTGGCCCTACTTTCTTGGGTTGTAGTTTGCTTTTATCAACGTTCATGACCCAAACTTTGTCCCCAACTTCATGTCTATCTCAGATGGGGACACAGGTTTTTTGCAGACGTTCATTTTCCTTTTCTGTTTGTTTGCTATTGGCCTCTATAACTTGAGGGTCTGAGCGCGGTGGAACTTTGCTTGGGATTTCCAGTTTGGGTCCTGTTAATGCTTGGATTATATTTGGCTGTGTGCCATATACCAATTCAAAAGGGCTCTTTCCAGTGGATCTGTTCACTTGGGTTTAGCACACAAGTAGTGCAGTTGATAGCTGCTTATACCAGTTTTCAGGTCTCCTGGCGGTGAGCTTGGCTAAGGCTTGCACGAGGCTGCCATTTAGCTGCTCTACACGTCCATTGGCCTGTGGGTGGTATGGTGTTATCATGGTGTGTTTGACCCCATTTTTAGCAATGTATATGTTGGTGTTTTTGGAGGTCAATTCTTTCCCTTCATTGGTTATCAGGAGTTCTGGCTTTCCAAACTTGCTGATTATCTCTTTTCCAATAAATTTTTGTACATCATTGCCAATGTGCGCCCTTACTGCTTGGACTACTGGCCATATTGTAGCAAAGTCAATGGCTGTGATGATGTATTTCTTATCATTGTGTTTCCCTGGCATGGGACCAACAATGTCAAGAGTCCATACTTTGAAAGGTAGTTGTGTGCGGATGGGTAGTACTGATTTTGGAGGGGTTTTGCTTTTGGCAAACTTTTTGCATACCTCACATTAATCTAGGTCTTCCTGAATGTCACAATATAAGGTTGGCTACCAGGCCTTGTGCTTAAGGGACTCATCTAGGTTTTGGCTCTTGGTGTGTCTGAGGTCTCTGTGATAGCGTAGGATGGTGTCTACTTGCTGGTGTGTGGGGATGTAGGAAATGGTTGTGCCATCAGATATTTTTCTGTGTAGGGTCCCATATACGTCTGCAAATAGGTGTTTGTTTTTGATAACTGTTTTCTTTGTTATGTCCGTTGTATCAGGGGGAAATCCCTTGTCCTTTGTTTGTAGTACCAAGAGAGGCCAGTCTGGGTTGAGCCCATTTTCCCCTCTTGTGGCACGGACATATAGGCGTGAGAGGGCGTCTGCCATGGCAAGCTCAGGACCAGGTTTGTACTGTATGAGCATATTGAATCTCTCCAAGAGCTCCATCCAGCGGGCTTGGCGGCAAGATAGATTTGCTTGGGGTTTGAAATATATGAGCAACTTGTGGTCAGTTAATGCTGTGAACTCTTCCTGCTGCTCTAGATAACAACGCCATTTAACTAGACAGTGTATGATGGCCAACAGTTCCTTGTTGTAGATAGGGTATCAACACTTGCCATCTGTCAATTTTTGTGATTCATAAGCTACGGGCAGGAAGTCATCATCACTGTTTTTGATTTGTAGGACTCCCCCAATGGATGCATCTGAGGTGTCGGTTTCCATTTGGTATTCCCTGTTACATTTGGGGTATTGCAGGATGGGAGCTGTTGTGAGTTTCTCCTTGAGGCATCTAAAACAGAGGTCATGTTGGGGGTCCACACAAACTTGGATTTGGCGCCTATTATGGCAGATAAGGGGGCAGTCAAAATGCCACAGCCGGGTATGAAGCAGTGTACATAGGCCACCATCCCCAAGAAGGTGCAGAGTTCCAACTTATCCTTGGGTGGCAGCATCTTGCATATGGCCTTTATCTTTTGACTGTTGGGTTTGATGCCGTCCTTTGAGACTATGTGTCCCAGGAAGGGTAATTGCTTGCCAAAGAACTGGCACTTGGAGGTCTTGGCCAACAGTTTGTGTTGGGCCAGGGTAGCAAAGACTGCTTCTAGGTCTTTGTGGTGCTGTTCCACTGAGGGGCTGTAGATAATGATGTTGTCAAGGTAGACTAGGGCATGCTTGCCTATGTGTGGCGCAAATACTTTGTTCATGAAGGTCACAAAGGTGGACAGGGCATTTTTCATGCCAAAGTTGAGCACCACACATTTCTATGAGCTGTATTTAGTGCAGAAGGCTGTTTTGGGGATGTTTTACTCCTTAATACAAATCTGGTTGTAGCCTGCAGTCAGATCAATCTTGGAGAAGACTGTGGCTCCTCCCAAGGCATCAAAGAGATTGTCAATTAGTGGTAGTGGATAACAATTCTTGATGGTAACTTTGTTTAGGGCTCAGTAGTCTGTGACCAGATGTAAGGTACCATCCTTCTTGGCCACAAAGAATACGGTGGCCCCAAAAGAAGACTGTGAGGGATGGATAAGTCCTTTCTCCAATGCCTCCTTGAGATAGGCACATAGGGTGTTGTCTTTGTTTGGGGTCAGCCTGTAGATAGGGCGTGCTTTGGGGACAGCCCCTTTGAGTTGGATGGAGTGTTGAATGTGTTTTTCAGGGGGCAGCCCAGGTAGCGCTTCCTTGAAGATTTCTGGATGGCGGGCCACAATTTTGCGGTCCTGAGACATGGAGGTGTCCTAGTGATCTTTGAAGTGTATGATCCTGTACTGGCAGGAGTCCCAGTCAATTGCTTCAGGTTTTCTTTTTTTGTCTAGGGTCTCTGTGATGCGCACAAAGACATGACTGTGTAGGAGTTGGTCCACTGAGTCAGGGTTGATCTGGTGATTGACACCTTCACTCTTGATGGTCAGCACTGAGGTTGCCCAGTCTATGTGAGGATTGTTCTTTTGTAACCAGTCTAACCCCAGTACAATGTCAAACTTTGCAAAATCAATGATGGGACCTTGGATAGTGGAGTGTAGGTTCTAGAGCATGACAGAGAAGGGGATGGTTTCCCTTGTCACAGCAATGTGGTGTTCATCAGCCAGGACCACGTTTTTAATCTGCAAAGTATTAGTGGTTAGCTTGAACTTGTCCACAAAGCTGCTGTTGACTAGGGTTCAATCTGCACCCAAATCCAGGAGTGCTGAGCCTGTGTAACTGCAAAAACGGAAAGGATAGGTCATCAGTTTATTGGGATGTCTGGTGATGGTGTACAGTACCAGGTCCTCTGAGGGCACTTGGATCATTGGACATTGGTCCACATCCTTGTGTTGTTACTCATCATTGGGCAAGTCAGGAGTTGTGTGGGGAGAGCTTGGCTTGCTTAATGCTCTCCCTGGGCTTTTCTCTCATCTTGATTGCCTTGCATGGCAGTGATACGGAAGTGGGTACAATTTGACTGGCCATTGTTCCCATTCCCATGTCTTTTTGAGCTTGTGGGTTTATGGTTAGTGTTATTCCCGTTGTTTCCAGGGGGTGTTCAAGTGGAGCGTCCACCTGTGTGGGAATCCTTGGGTCTCTCTTGTTTTCCTGTTTGTGCCTTATGAAGGGAGTTGGAGGTTTGTTCTGCTTTCTCTGCTTTGCGGTACAGGCTTTGTAGGTTAGTCACCTGGTCCAGGTTCACATGTCTCATCACATGCAACTTGAGGGCGTTGTAGTAAATGAGATGTGTGGCTGGGGTGTCAAAGGCCATGTCAGATGATGCACAAAGTCGGAGTTCCTTGTAGGCGCAGGTGAGTTCCTTCACGGTGCCTATCTGGGTTAGGTTCTTTACTTGGCGTATGATCATGAGCGCCGTATCCTTAAGCACAAATCTTGCAAAGAAGCCTTGCTTGAATGTATCCCAGTTCTTGTCAATGTGTTCCTTGTGCCACTTGTCACACCAGGTGCCAGCGTCATGGGTCAAGCAGATGGAGATTTCTGCAATCCAAAATTGCTGCGGACATTCCATCTGGGCCAGCTTGCTCTGGGCAGACTGGATCCATGTGGTAGTGTTGTTGTTGTTGGCCCCAGCAAAAGGTTCCAAGGCAGCGCTTTGCAGTCTTTGGGCTACGTAGGCAGGCATGGTGTTTTTGTTGATTGGTTGCAGGATAGAAGAGGGAGCCTGAAAGAGCCCCCATGCAGATATGGCATTGAAGGCAGGTAGTGAGATCACCGTGTTCTGGTACAGGACAAAGCCATCAGGTATCTTGGCACCAGGGGTGTATGGGGTCCAGTCAGGTGGGAGGCCAGACATAATTCTGTCAAGGATTTGTTGGCCGCAGCGCGTGCAGGCAACAGGCAAATTTTTTCAAAATAAGGTAAGATGGAGAACCTACTTCTGCTACCAATGTTATAACTGTGCTGTTTTAGCAGAGTTACAAGGGAAAATATTTAGAAGCTAGATAAAAATCTTTATTGAGAGATAGTGATTATATAGTCAATGTGAATCAAGGATAACAGGAACATGATTGTGTTGATCACACGGCTGGATAGTAAAGGGGGTGGCTTGATCCTGGTAATGAGTCAAGCGCCAAAAAAAGGTATCTACCATAAAGGATCATCATCTGTTCATGTTGTTGGATTTTAGTAATTTGATTTGACTTCCTAGTCTGGCTTCAAGTCACTGGAAAGAAGGATTTCAGGTCACAAACCCACTTAGTCAGAGCCTTGTTGGCAGGTCAGGCCTGCTGTTTTGACAGTATGAACCCACAAAAATAAAATACAATCAAATCAAATCAAATGCTATGAAGCTGAAATACCATCACATTAGATAACTAAAAAGAACTACAAAATCAGTCACTATCTTATCAAAAATAGGAAATAATGATATCAAAAATCAGAGTACCACATAGAATTTAACTTATATTTAAAAAGTAAATTAAGGTCAATATTTTATCAATAAAATATGCATTCACCAACAAATAAAGACTGTATCTTAGTAAATTTGTGTGCTGCAAAAAGAATATATTAAGCCTAAAAACTACAAAATAATGTTCAGGAAACAAAGAGATTTTTTATACATGTACTTGATCTTTATTAATATGAGGAATCGTAATGTCCATTAGAGTTCAAAATATATACTGAAAAAAGGATTTAAAAGGGCTGCAGTTTCATTATGTGAATAAAAATTCAGTACTTTTCAGAGCTGTTGAGATAGATAACCAAAACCAAGTGGTGAGCACACAGAAGTCATACACAAAACAAATCTTAAGTGGGCTAATTTTATTGTTAACATGTATAAATTGTTGATTTTTTACGTGAGAAAACTTGGTGTTCTATGTTTGGGTTTGTCTGTGTATCTCAACAGCTCTTAAAAGTACTTTAATTAATCTCTGGTCTCTTAAATGTCAAAATATAATGCATAATAAAAGGTACATTCCTCTAATAAAGCCTTGATAATAGTATATAGAGTATTTATAAAGCATACACCCATACTTCTCTAATAAAAAGTAGCAATCATAATAAAGCTATCAATTTTATATTAAAAAATACTTTAGATATCATTAAATTATCTTTTAACAACCATAATAGTAAATAAATTTAAAAAAGACATAATGAACTATCAAAAAGGTATTTCTACTAGGGAAGAAGAAAAAGATAACAGTGTGAAGCTGTGAATAATAGGGCTGCGTTAGCATAGCTTTTTTCTTTTGGTACAGTAGTTTTAAAAGCTATGGCAACAAGCTAAAATACTTCAGATTTAAACAAAATCCAAATCTCAGGTTAAAATATACACTCTGTTAACAGGGTTTATTGGCGTTAATGGGCAAAATGGGTCAACACAGCAACAAAGGGCTCACATGCAAAGCAAAACCATTCAAAATACAATCTGAAATACATTGATTCACAAACAAAATGGTGTGAGTTGAATTTTGGTGTACATATGTTTACTATGTGAATTGGTGACAAAATACACCCAAGCGTGGTGTGCCAAAACTCAATCCAAAAACAAAACACAATAGCAACTCACTATGTAAACAAAATCAGTCAACCAGTTTGTGCAATGGGTTATAATCAAGAATGATACTAAGGTATCTAAAATAAGACACAAGATCTGAAACAAATTTTTTAAAAATATTGTGTTGGGTGCTTAATTTGGCGTAAAATATGGGAAAATGGGTGGAAATTATTTTGAGTATTCTAAAATGGGTGTGGTAAAACCAAAAACAACTAACTAAGAAATAAAAAAATCTATAATTGGGATATTGGGTGGGAAAAAATATTAATTGAATATCCATAAACAGATAAAAGCAAAAATTAAAAATAAGTAGTAACTTAATTAAGTTATATTTAATATTTTATTAAATTCTCAAAATGGAAGGAACACAGAAACAGACTACCATTGCACCTGTTGTGCGCCGCGGTTGTGGTTGCCCCTGCGGGTCAAAGAATAGACTTAGTGCAACACAAGTGCCTACTCAGGAGGGAGGCAGGAGAGGAGAGTTCCATAGTGACGCTGCACTGACACAGCCGGTTCAAGGAGCACAAGCTGCTAGGGTGCAGAGCATAAACCCTTGGGTCTCAAAGCTGACCCAGAAACCCACCAAGGTTACCTTCACAAAGAAAGTTAGAGACAAGGAGGTAGAACTTACTTCATATGTGTTTGACATTGTGTACCGGCAAGAGTTGGTCCTGTCAGCCATGCTGGAGAAGGCAAAGCCTGTACTTGATACTAGCTACAAGCCCTATGTCAGTGATGGCAATCAGGAGGAGGACAAGGAGCCTGAGTTCTACCAAACCAATGAGGGAAAGTTAGTACTAAAGAAAGTTGCTGAGTTTTACACCAAGGTGCCCATGCCCTGTGTTGTGCCCAGCGCCAACAAGCCAATCCCCACTGCTAAAAAGCCCGCTCACAAGCGCATTCCTGACATTAAGCGCATCATCCTTCTCCAGCTCATGTGTGAATCTGGTGATTACAAGGCGGCTGCGGCTCTTGTTGGGGTGGATCCCAAGTACGCCTTGAAGACCTTCAACAAGTTCATTGATACTGGCTGAGTCCTTGCCGCGGAGAAATCCTTGCGTGTTTCCACCATGCTCACCAAGGAGCACAAATGGGCAATCCGCCAGTGGATCACCCAGGACTGCCATCTTGAACTGGCAAATATACAGGCCATGATCAAGTCTGATTTTGGGGTTGAGGCCTCAATTTCCTTTTACTACCATCTGCTCAAGGGGATGCACTTTTCCTGGAAAAAGTTTGGGGTATCCCCCTACAATTGGAATAGCCCAACCAACATTGATGTCCAAAAAAATATGCAGAGGCATACACTGCCCTCAAAGCCAAGGGGACAGTCAAATTCTATTACATTGACAAATCAGCATTTGCCTTTTCTTATGTGGAATGCATATAGGTAAGTCCCAAAAGGCTCCAATGACAGGGTAGCTTGGTGTGCTGCAGTCTGCGCTACAGCCTATTCAATGATGGCTCTCCTCAGTCAAAAGGGGATTGAGCTATACCAAATGATATTGGGTTCTCACAACAGCCGTACCTTCTTGTTGTTCCTTCAATTGGTCCAGGAGCACCTGAGGCGCACAAGCCCAGGCTTCACCAACGTAATTGTATTGGACAATGTTGGTCTCCACAAGGTGGCTGACATTCTCAAGGAATTCCCAATGATTGACACAAGCATTGCAGTGGGCCCCCAGCAATTAGCCCCAGCAAATTTGCGCCTTCTCTTCCTCCAAGCTTATTTGCCCTTCCTAAATCCCATCAAGGAAGTCTTTGGGTGGCTCAAGAGAGTTGTCAAGCAAGGAACCCCAACTGGGACTGAGGACCTCTTTAATTTGCTGCAGGCTGGGATCCACACCCTCCCAGCTGAGACCGTGGCCAAATTCTATAGCCACACTGATTTGTTCATCCCTGCATGCCTAGCCAAACAGCCAATCAATTCAAGGTTTAGTGTGTCCAATTTTTTTATATTCTCTTATTTACTATTCAAGATTTAATGATTATCATTTTATATTTAGATGGTTCCATGCCTGCAATCACATTCAGAAGATCCATCAATAGATGTAAGTAATTTATTTATTTTATTATATAATATTTAATATGTCACCTGAGGTTATCCCAAACGCTTGATACTGGATTATGCAAATAAATTTATATCACTTTTTTCAAATAAATATAAAATAGTCTTATAAAAATTAAACGTAAATTGTAAAGTTGAAATTTATTTTATTGCCGTATTATTTAATACTTTTATGAAACCCATTTCCGCAATATATTTTGCAAATCTCATTTGCTAAAATATTATTTGAAAAATTATTTATAATATAAAAATATAGTATAGTATAAATATATTTATTGATATAGAGATAAAATTAAGTGCACCTATAATGGGTTCAGCGGTATATACCTACCCCACAATGGAGGTGGCGCACAACCTCCACCGCCACACTGTGGACAGTAGATACACCTGTATTAAAGTATTTGCGCCTGCTGGTAAAAGGAAGGATGGTGAGGTGGGAATGGAGGAGCAGCTTTTCTGGCGGGGCTGCAAACCCAAAGATGCCAGCCAGGACCAGGGCGTCCTGTAAGACGTGATCCATTGAGTCATACCCAGGGGGGACCTTCTTCCCGTCCAGTGAGAGCCTGGCCTTGTCAACCCCAAGAAGGACCCCGTCTAGGTCCTCTACAGACGCGCCCATCCTGAAGTAGAATAGGAACCCCAGGTAAACAACCAGATGAAGCCTTTTCCCAGCAAAGGCTTCCGTGAACTTGCACAATTTGTTGTATACAGTGCTAATCTTCTTCTTGTGCTTGGTTTTGGCAAAGGTCAGCTCCATAGCTGCAGGGACCCCCATCTTGTTGGCACTCCAGGCCAGCCTGAAGTCCGCCAGGAGGATTTTTGTCTTCCTTACGGCTGTTGCGTCTGCAACAGCCAATTTTGACACTGCACGCCCAAAGTTCTCCAACAGGTAAGAGATGATATTCTCCACCAGGAAGCAGAAGCAAGCAGCCGCATGAGCCTGGCCCATCTCTGGTATATTCTTGAATGGGAGAGTTGCCAGGACATCCCAAACAAGCTCAATGGAGTTTACACAGTAAACTCCACTGAGGTTAACTGGGTCCAGGCGGACCAGTTGGGCATCCTTATAGGCAGTAACTGCCCACTCAGATGCCCCCTCACCATAGGAAAGCCCAGCCAATGCCTCCCTGGACATTGGGAATGTACCATGGATCCTGTCTTCAAGCTCCTGCAAGACAGGGGGGACAGGAAAAGCTGACTTGCCACATGATTAGCATAGTTGACATAGAAGGTGGGGGGCAAAAGGGACCAGGACCCAGCAGAGTTCACCATCAACATCTTCTAAAAAAAGCTAAGTATTTAAGAATTTTTATTAATTATAATTTTTTAGGTTACCTTCTTGGGTTTCTTTCTTACCGGCGGCTTCAGCTGGCTTTGCTATTCTTGGTGCAATCAATTGTGCAGGCAATTTGGTATCCCCTGCCCTGGTACGCTTGGCAGGTTTGAGGTGGGCATACATCTCCGGGTCACCAACCCAGACAGACGGCGCAGAAAGATTGCATGCCTTGAACTGGAGACCCTCAACCACAGTTTTTTGAATATTTAGTAAGCGCTCAATTGTCTTCTCTGGGGTGTCTGGCATTTTTGACATTAGTGCCTTTGCAGAAACCTTGTCAATTTTGTCCCCAGTGAGGACGGTGGACTTCACTTTGGCTTTGACCTTGCGGTCAATGTCCTTTATTTTGGCAATCACCAAGTTGAGGTCCTTTGGAAGCTTTTCCAATTCTCTCATTGATTTTTTACTAACCTTTCCATATGTTTTTATAGCTTTTGCCCCAATAAATTATGTATTATTTTGATACTGCTGCCTCTTTGTTTGTTCCTTTTTGTTTTCCCATTTACTACATTATCCCATCTTTTTACCCATTGTGTATATATTTTACGCTCATCTCAATATGTGTTGTTTGCTTTGTGTTGACATTATTTCTTTGATTACCATATTATTTTTGGCACTTGACATAGCCCCTTGTGAAAATAGTAACAACAATTTGGTGATCAGCTAAGTTTGAATTAGAAAATTATAGTGTTAACTGTTTTTAGATAAAGTTGTTACTGATCCAAATTCAAAACCTTAATGATAAACTTTAAGCCAATCAGGAGCCAACTGATAAAGTGATTGTTGTGACATAAAGGGTCATTCAATAATTCTTTGATGCATGTGCGCTAATTAATATGATTAGCTGGATGTTTTGCCATTGTATGCCATTGCCGCTGTGGCAAGTTGTTGATGGACTAGTGCTAACCCAGCTTCTGATTGGGCACTAGTCCACCAACAACTTGCCACAGCAGCAATGACGTACAATGGCAAAACATCCAGCCAATCATATTAATTAGCGCAAATGCATCAAAGAATTATTGAATGACCCTTTATGTCACAACAATCACTTTATCACTTGGCTTCTGATTGGCTTAAATTTTATCATTAAGGTTTTGAATTCAGATCAGTAACAACTTTATCTAAATACAATTAACCTATAATTTTCTAATTTAAATGCAGTTGATCACCAAATTGTTGTTAATATTTTCACAAGGGGATGTGTTTAAGTGCTAAAAATAACTGTGTTCAGGATCTAGATACACAACATAGTAAATATATGATTTTATAGAAATAAGCTGAACATAAAGAATATAGCCAACTATAAACAAAGAGAATACAAACAATTGAAATTCAAAATAAAGATAATATAAATAGAATTTTTTTGGAACCAGGGGGTTTATTGAGGCAGGGAAGAGTGATGCCTAGTAGGCAGAATGGCGTAGGAAGGAAGACGTAGAGGCAGTGCTGGCCTGGGGGGTCTGGGATTGGATGGGTTGGGTTTGCGGGTGGGGGGTGTTGGTGGCAGGGGTGGAGGAAGGAGGATTGTGCGTGATGGCTGCCATATACTGCTCATTGTACTCCTCATCAGTCATTGGCTGGATGGGCTGGTAGGTGGCTGTGGCATGGGGTGGGAGGTGCTTATCCTTGTGTGATTGGTTGCCCATGTTCACATGGAAAACCATTTGCACAAACAAGTCAGCCACCATTTGGTGACCAAAGAGAAAATTGTGATCAAGGACCCCAAGATAGAGGTCGTTGAAAGCCTGAGGGCGGCGCTCCCAGGTTGTATCTCCAATATTAAAGAACACAACATCTGCCAGATGGACGTCAGCATGACCAGCTGGGTACATGGAGGCCTGGTGCCCACGTTCCTGGATGGCCTCAAGGGCAGTGGAGCTTTCCTACATCTTGTGGCTCAAGAAAACCCAGTATTTGGAATTTGCGACATCCCAGGAGTTGAGCAATCCACCAAGGATGTGGCTGTATGAGTACCCATTAATGAAATCAGGGTTTGTCTGATAGTAGAAAAAACCCTTGGCTGAAACAGCCAGAAATGCACCAATGAATGTCCCCTTCTTGACCTTCTTCCTTCCATTCTTGGTGGCAGCTTTTCCTTGCTCACCAAAATTGTTAAATGCAATCAATAAATTGTAGTACAAGACAAACATGATGTCATCTGTTAGACCTGTCAAGCATCTGATCAGGGTTGATTTGATTGTAGTGTCATATGGGGAATCCTAAGCACCATCCCATTGGTTGCCAGCAAAATTTGTAAAAACCCTAATTGAAGCCACCTTTCTGTGCATCCAGAGCTGCACCATGGGCTCAGACACCCAAATGCCATGATGCGCAAGTTGCTTCCTGACCTGCGTCAAGGGAAGCTTGGGGTCCCACTGGAGAAGGTCAAGCATTATTGGGTATGCCTCATTGATCTGGGACTCTGTGGCCTTCTTTGGCTTCTTGGCTGTCCCAATCAGATTTCCCTTATTCATCAGGTTGTTGAATTCCTGCATGACAGTAGCCTGGGTGAATTGTAATTGGCTGGCTATCTGATCCCAGGACAGACCCTGCAGGTTGAGTGCCAAAATTTCCTGAAGAATTTGGGCAGTGATTATTCTGCGTTTGGGGCGCTGGGCAGCGGGAGCTGAAGCTGAAGCCTGATTGGCTGAGGGGGGGCAGGTTGGGCGGTGGCGGGAAGTTGTTTCAAATCAAGGTTGCCATCCTGATTGATTGATTGACGGGCAGCTTGTGCAGGGGTGGGTGTGGGAGCAAGGGCAGAGCTAGACGCTAAGTGACTCTCAAACAAGTCAAAGCCATATGGGTCGGGGGACAGTAACAGGTCAGCTTCCTTGTTACCCACCTCAAAGGCTTGGGTGTAAATGGGTGCCTCCACGCTCTGAGCCTTGCCTCCATTGAAGCTTGTCTGGCTGCTGCTGGCCTGGCTTGGCTGCTTGTGCTGTTAAAGATGCTAGAAAAACCATATTGTAAAAAAACCTAGGATAAAATCACTAAAAGTAGAAATTTTAAAATTAAATGATTTATTTTTATTGTAATCTCAAGTCCATATTTGGAAGGCTCTGAAAACCTTTTCATACAAATCTGGAGTATTGAAAATAGATAAAATGCCTATGTTCCTAAATTAGATATCTGTTGATTGGCTGTTATACTGTTATTTTTCTATTTTAGGCTACTCATACTACACATCTTGTGTGAGTTCATTTTGTTTTGTGCTTGTGGAATCTTGCTTCTAGATTGCTCAAATTTTGTTTCATTTTGGACCTTCTGTCAGTGCCTCATATGAATCCTGCTTGAATTATAATATACTCTGGAATAGCATCCATCCACCTCACTTGTTGCGCCAGTTCATGTTGTTTGTGGTTTGAACTACACCGCTTGATGTTTGCTTTAATTTTGTATAATGGGTTAGTGAAATTTTGTTTTTTGTTTGACAGTTCATTTATTAACTGAAATCTTATAAATTAATTGAATCCTGAATCTTGCGCGACTTGGATTTTGTTCAAATCTGAAATCATTTCATTTAAATCTGAAGTATTTTCAGTTGTCACCATAGCTTTTAAAACTACTGTAGCTTGCTCAGCGCTCAACTTTATATACTTATTGATTTCTGATATTTTTCTTTGAAAAATCTAAATAATTGATACCAAGAAACCATAAGAAGGCTGCATCTTTAAACAGGTTTTTACTAGGTATGAGACCAGGAACGCATACTAGCAGGCTGCCATCACTACTAGGGTTTGTTAAAAAGATTTATGATAAATATAATTAAAAAGCCAAAAAGTTTAAAGTCCAAAAGATATAAACTTCACACCCCTCTTTGATCATAGTTTTTACCAGCTATAATTAAAAACACATACCAGCGGGCTGCTGTAAAAGAGTGAAGCTGAGCATAGCACAGCTTTGCTCTTTTGGCAGCCAGCCTGACACATTTTTCTTTTTACCAGCTATAGACTAGAAATGCATACCAGCAACCATCATCAAATGCTTTTTACCAGCTATAACTGGAAACACATACCAGCAGGCTGCTGTAAAAGAGTTAAGATGAGCTTAGCACAGCTTTGCTCTTTTAGTAGCCAGCTTGACACATCATTCCTTTTATCAACTAGAGTATAAGATAAAGATTTTAGAAGGCCACTTATTTAAAAAACAAAAAAAGGATTACATCTAGGATACCTAGACGCATACCTAGGCAAGATGCTATAAAAGGGCAAAGCGGGCAAAGCTCAGCTTTGTTCTTTTGGCATCCTGCCCGCCACATCACAGTTGTCTAGTATAGACCGCTCTTGTCCTGGAGGAAGCTTTTTACTATGTTTTTACTTAGAAAATCTTTCCTAATTTAAAGTCCAAACTAGGCCAACAACAATAGCAATTGTGCCTATATGATAGGCAAGTTTTGGTAGTAGATGCTGCTGCAAGAGGAGTTGCCTGACACTTGGCAGTGTCTCACGGCATCTTTACCTGCAGCAGTTTAAATTAAAGTAGATTATTATGGGAATAGATGTAAACTATTTTGGTATACCATTAAGGTAAGTCATTCAAAAATGCATTTAAAAACTTACTAATAATAATTGGAAAGAAAGATGCCATCATCCACTATGATTGGATAATTTTAAGCTTAGAAGATAAGATTAGATG
The DNA here is from genome assembly GCA_014839935.2 of Entomophthora muscae. Lineage (NCBI taxonomy): Eukaryota > Fungi > Entomophthoromycota > Entomophthoromycetes > Entomophthorales > Entomophthoraceae > Entomophthora > Entomophthora muscae. The sequence continues at coordinate 261,082 of QTSX02000032.1, read as the reverse complement.
TACTAAGCCAAGGTAAGCCTTCACTAAACACAATACTAACTTTCTTAACTCAAACTTAATAGATTCACTTCAACTCAAAGGTAAGCTTCAAATATACATATAATACTAACTTATTTAAGCATAGTAGATCAAGGATATTCAAGGTAAGCATATTTTTTCTAAAGTTTGAAGCTAACCTTGATTTAAAAAGATAACTATTTTAAAAAAAAGCCAATTCATTTCAAAAATTAATCAAAGGCTTAATTCCAGGTAATCATTTTAAATAAACTACTAATCTTTATCAAATCCTTTTTTGAACTTGGTCCACAGCAGATCAAGGTAGGTAAGTTTTTTTACTAAAATAACTAAACTAGATTAAAAACAGATTACCATCCTGAAGTAGATCAAAGTTTGGTAAGTAATGTTTTGATTCAATAATCTTTTTCAAAAAAGCTGCATTTCAGGTAATCATTTCTACTAAAATACTAACCTTCATATCCTTTTAGATGAACTTGGTCCACAGCAGATGTTAGGGTTGGTAAGTTTTATTTTTACTGTATTTCAAACATAGATTTAAAAAAACTAGTCTTTTTCCCTGTGGCAGATCTTGGGCTAGGTAAGTCAATTTTGTTAATTACTAACATTTGTTAAAAAGTGCCCAGTTTTTACTGCAGCAGATCTTGGGGTTTGGTGAGAACTTTGTGCAAACTACCAAATCTTAGTTTTAATCCTTAAGCTGCTCATGGGCAGGGTAAGATTTTTTCAAATTTCAAATTTACTCACCTAAAATCAACCCTCAAGATTTTGGCTTTAAGCAGATCTTGGGTTGGATGAGTTTTTTTAGCAAAACTTAGGTATTTTAAGTATTTTTAGTCTTAGGATATCTACTCTTTTTCAATCATTTTTGATCCAACTATCACTTAAAAAAGATATTCTTCTTTACATAATTTATATAAATATTAAATAAAAACATTTCACTTACTTAAATTTATCCATTAATTATTTTATTTTTTTGCACTTATTAGTATTAAAATTTTACTTTTTGTCTCTTTTGCAAAGTTTTACTGCCAAAAACTACATATTATTATCACTCAGGAACTGTTAAATTATTTAAGCAAGTCTATGCTTAGTTTATTTTATTTATAGAGTTGAAATAAAGTTTTTGGTAACATTTTTAGTTTTTAGATCCAACTGACATTGTTGCAAAAATATTTTTTAACTTTAAAGTGTCAAAAAAACTATAATACTTAAAAAGAGTGTTTTATTATAGATGCTTTTATTTTGATTGCATTTGCCTTATTATTATAAAGATCTATATATTCAAAGCTACATTGTTGTTTACTTATCAAAAGTTAATACCCTAAAGAATTAAATATCACCACTTTAAAAAAGAATCTTAATTGAGATGGCTTTTATTTCTAAGCTTTTTACTAAAAATTAAAAGGATAAATATGCTAGAGGAACTGAACCCAGGCAAATAGAAAAACAATAAATTGTTTTAGAAAATAACCACAAGTAACTCAGATACTGCTAAAAATAAAAAAGTATAAGCTAATATATAGTATATATCTGGCAAAGGAAATAATTGTTTAAGATGCATAATATAGTAAAAATATTTCAAAAAAATTTATAGCAAACTAAATCAGAAATAAATATTTCAGTTAAATTTTTTGTATGATATGGTAAAGCTTACAGACTACATCAGCTAAGCCAGAGATAAATATATATTTATATAATATGGTTATAATTTTTTATAAATGCGTTGATTTGTCCTTTAGAAATCATAAATTTTTATTGAAAATAAAAATTATTTCAAAAGAATTGTAGTTTCAAGATAATGTGAGAATCATCCAATCTCCCATCTCTTATATATCAAATGTATTATCCATAATAAAAGTAAAAAATAGGTCTTTACTGATAGTTTAATAGAGATAGCGGCATAGCAACTCCTTATATTTCTAATGCAAGTTGTAAAAAAAAACAACTATCATTTTTATAAGTATAACTATAACTTTGTGTGCCACTAAATCATCTTGAAAAACTAGAATAATGAACAAAATTAGATTTTTTATTGAACTAATAAAAACACATTTATGCTAGGATAACAGAAAGATACCAGAGAGCATCTGTACAAAAGAACACTAAGTGTGGCACAAATGTTCTCTTTTGGTACCCTACTCACCACTCATGGCTTTATACTCATTAGTTTCTGCTAAGCTTTTAACCACGGCTAAAACATTGTAACAATATATAATTATATCTAAATCAAATAAAGCTAATTATTAGCTATAAACTGGAAACACAACCAGCGGGCTGCTGTAAAAGAGTGAACCTGAGAGTAGCACAGCTTTGCTCTTTTGGCAGCCAGCCTGCACACCTTTTCTTTTACCAGCTATAACTAGAAACACAAACCAGCAGGCTGCCGTAAAAGAGTGAAGCTGAGCGTAGCACAGCTTTGCTCTTTTGGCAGCCAGCCTGACACACCTTTCCTTTTACCAGCTATAGACTAGAAACGTGTCAGGGATTTCTTCCCTGACTCCTTTCATTTTATTGACAACAAGGAGAGAACAACAGAGACGCAACAACACAGAAACCAAGTTACAGACACCAGTTATTTTGCCATTCCTAGTTTTAACGGGAATCAAACCTGGAACCTCCACAAAACACCTATTGTTAGTCAAAAATCAACTATGGAGTTTAATTTACCTATTTAGAATTCTTTGATTCAATTGAATTTTGCTTTTGCTCTTTGAAACCATTTCAAAAAGGTTAGTAAGTTAAGTGCTAACGTCACTTACCGCTTGGCCACTGATTGGCTGCCTGAGACTATCTTGACGCTCTCAGATTTAATATTAGAAGATGAAACTGAGGCTCTGTTCTTAACTTTGCTTGATATTCACTATGAGCACTGCCTTAATTTCCAGGATCTTGTGGCTTGTCTTGCTCCCACTCCTTTTAAATTTTTGTTTATATTAAGTCTCCAGTTCAAAATTAATGCCCATGTAACATAGGTATTAATTTTAACCATGATATTCTTGAAAATGATTGGTGAATTCCTCTCTTTTCCCCTAGTATCCACTTAAATTTCCCAGCCTCTATTTTGAGGCTATTTAAGTGTGTAACCTTTACCAAACTTAGTTGTTCCAACAATAAAGATTTTATCCTACACCTGTTACTCCTCTACTTTCTGATAAACATATTTTTGAAGCCATTAGAGGAATTCTATTCCTATCCTGGTTTATAGATCACTTCTTGTCATTGGTATCCACCTTGGAAAACCTAACACCTACAACTGACTGGTACAACTCTTCTCCAGATGATGCCCATCAAAAGGAAGCCCTTGCCCATGGATGGTTTAAATATCCTTCCAGCCACTGGGGACGTAAATTCCAATATGGTTGTTCTTTTACTCCACCTCCTACCAAACCTGCTCTGGTTAGACCTTACGCCTCCTTTTACCTCTTGATGTACTTGGTGGGTTACTATCTACTTGGTTGCTTAAGTTCTATTTTTGGAAGATTTGCTTACCTAGGACACCTAGGACACCTCACAATGGTCACGGTTCCTATTGGCTTGGTAATAGCAGGATTGAATTTAGGGGCTTTGGCCCACCAGTTAGGGAACTTATTCCCTGCCAAGTGGTTCCCTGACAAAACGCATACCAGCAACCATCATTAAACGCTTTTTAACAGCTACAGACTAGAAACACGTACCAGAGGGCTGCCGTAAAAGAGTGAACCTGAGTGTAGCACAGCTTTGCTCTTTTGGCAGCCAGCCTGACACATCTTTCCATTTAACAACTAGATTATAAGATAAAGATTTTAGAAGGCCACTAATTTAAAAAATAAAAAAGGTTTTCAGCTAATATACCTAGACGTGTACCCAGGTGGGATGCTGTAAAAGGGCAAAGCGGGCGTAGCTCAGCTCTGTCCTTTTGGAATCCCGCCTTCCACACCACACTTGTCTTGCTTCATCCTGGCAAGTCCCTGGAGAAGCTTTTTCTAATGCAGCCTATCAGGCTGCCTGTCCAGCTGGCAGAGCTGTCAGCAAAGCCGCTGGGTGTTTTCTTTGCCTGCTAATGTAGATTGTTCTGGTTTCAGTTTGGAAGCTTCTGAGCTGCATTTGATTGGCCAAGAAATTGAATTTCAAATTCAAGAACCAATCATAAACCTTGAAGAAGAGAATGACCAATCAGATAGATACCAAAGAAGATTCAATTAAATTTGATAGGAAAGGTAAGCCTCACCTAGCTTCAATACTAACTTTTTCAACTCAAACTTAATAGATTCACTTCAACTCAAAGGTAAGCTTCAAAATATACATATAAAGTAGTTTAAAAAGTTAATGCAACAACCAAAAATACCTCAGATTTAAAAAAAATGATTTCTGATTTGAACAAAATCCAACTATTAGGTTAAAATATACACTCTGTTAACAGGTATTTTTGGTGTTAATGGGCAAAATGAGTCAACACAGCAACAGAGGGCTCACGTGCAAAGAAAAACCATTCAAAATACAATCCAAAATACATTGATTCACAAAAAAATGGTGTGAGTTGACTTTTGGTGTACATATGTTTACTATGTGAATCATTGGCAAAATACACCCAAAAAAGTGAGTCAAAACTCAATCCAAAAACAAAATACAATAGCAACTCACTATGTAAACAAAATCACTCATGTAATGTGTGCAATGGATTGTAATCATGAATGATACCAAGGTATCTAAAATAAGACACACAATCTGAGACATAAATTTTAAAAATATTGTGTTGGGTGCTAAATTTGGCGTAAATCTGGGAAAATGGGTGGAAATTATTTCAGGTATTCTAAAATGGGCGTTGTAAACCAGAAACAACTAATCAAGAAATAAAAAAAATCTTTAATTGGGATATTGGGTGGGAAAAACTCTAATTAAATATCCATATTCAGATAAAAGCAAAAAATAAAATTAGGGAGTAACTTAATTGAAATTTTAATATTTTATTAAATTGTAAAATGGAAGGAACACAGCAACAGAGTACCATTGCACCTGTTGTGCGCCGTGGTTGTGGTCACCCCTGCGGGTCAAAGAATAGAGTTAGTGCATCCCAAGTGCCTACTCAAGAAGGAGGCAGGAGAGGAGAGTTCCATAGTGACGCTGCACTGACACAGCCAGTTCAAGGAGCACAAGCTGCTAGGGTGTGGAGCATAAACCCTTGGGTCCCTGTGACAATCCATATGTTTGGTGGTTTGCAGGCGGGGCTAATGTTGGCCAAGCAAAAGTTTGGTTGTTTGTTGCAGGTAGAGGCCTAGTAGGTAACATAGGACTACTAGGGGTAAGTAAGGTGAGCCTAGTAGGTAACATAGGACTACTAGGGTAAGTAAGGCCTGGCTGGTAGATAACATAGGACTACCAGAGGCAGATGTTGCCTCCACCCAGCAGAAGATATTGGCTGCTTTGGGCTATAGTTCTTCACCTAGCAGGGAACTGTGGCTGCGGAAGGGTGAAGACTGAAATAGCAAGCAGGGAACTTTGTCTGTCTGGGGGGAGAAGGTTTTGGACCCCTTGCAGGTAACACAGGCTGCCAGGGAGGGGAAGAGCCTTGAGGGCTCTACATACCCTGATACACTTACAGGAGGTCTGTGAGCAAGCATCCTACCTAACAGACTGGTAGGGTGTCCTTGTTTATGCCCCTATGGGAGCTTTGGGGGAGAGCCCAAAGTGAGCATTGGAGGGTATAGATTTGCTTGGAGGTGTCACCAAGGCAGTTTGCTTGGGGAAGCAGCTGCAGAACTTGATGTGATCAGGCCTCTGGGAAGTAGAGCTGATTACTCTGCAACTGAAAGCCCAGACTTAATCACCTGGGTGAGTAAGAACAACGCATAGACATTGATCTATGGTTGGATGGCCTAAGTGGATTGCCACTTGCAAGGGCCCAGTCAAACGCCAGTTCAATGTAGACTCATGCCTGGGTCTACAAGTTCTGGTAACAGGGACTGAGACAAAGAACCAAGGTGGTTCATGGGATCAGAAGAGAAGACTAGTAAGAAGGACTGTATGATCACAGTGAAGACTAGTTGAGGGACTGTTGGTTCATATTGAAGTTTGGAACCAAAATGGTTCATTGTGCAGGTGGAACCAAGATGGTTCCTAGTGAGGATAAGTGGAAGGGCTCAAAGATTATGATGCAGAAGTAGCTGGTCATGATAAAGGAGTAGCCAGAAGACAAATAGGCTGTTTAAAGACTTGAAAGGAGCTGTTCTATGAACTAAGATGGTCTGTTTGCTGGTTAAGCTGAAGAGCTGGAAGATGTGGTTGAAGAGCTGGCTGAAGAACCCAAAGATGATGGTGAAGAACTGGTGGTCTGGAGAAATGAGCTAAGATTTTGCCAAATTGACTTGCCAAAGTGGGAAGATGTTGAATGTTTTTCCTTGGTTTAGTAGTAAAATTAAGAAGGAATATAGATAGAAGTGTGGGTAATATATTTATTTATTAAGTTCCTAGGATAGATGAAGGTATGTTGCTATGAGAGCTGGATACAAAGTTGTTTTGGTGGGATGTTTTCCTTGGATTTTACTATATTTGTAAATATATGGGGAAAACATTGAAGAGGTTCAAAAAGAACAATTTAAATAGTATTCTACTATTTAAATTGGTTAAGGTTGAATGCAGGAAAGACTGGTGCTGGAATAATGGACCGGTTAACGCTTTGATGCGTGAAGAGTTGTTGCTTTGAGTGGTTTGAGCTGTGTAAATTATTTTCCTAGTTGGATCCTGGTGGAACTTCAGAAATGATCTATTTCTGCGCTCTGCATTCATTGGTTGAGTTCTGGAAGGTTTCCTGATGAAAATGATTGGTTGGAAGCCAAAAGCTTAAAGTATAAGCAAGGGAATAGTGAATTAATACTTTAAGCTTTTGAGAAAGTAAGTATGTAAGCTTAAGTTATTGTAGGAAAAAGTGAGCGACAATGGTTTAAGCTTCTGAAGAAAGCAATTTTGAAGGCGGAACTGTTGGTAAAAGGACACTATAAAAAGTTGGCTGGCTGGAAAGTTACAGGGTCTTTTGAAGGTCTTTTGGGGTCTTTGACAGGATCTTTCTGAGGTCTTTTGAGTTTCTGCCAAGAGGTTTTTGGAAGCCATTTGATAACCAGCAGGAGCTTTATTAGACTGACAAGTGGAATAACAAGGCCACTGGAGCTATACAGAGAGCTGAAGCCCAAGATAACAAAGCAGGAGCCCAAGAATAAGGAGCTGGATCCTAAGCGCAGTGCAGGAGTCTAATTCTAAGGCACAGGAGTCCAAGTTTAAGGAGCAGAAGTCCAAGACTAAGGTGCAAGAGTCCAAGACCAAGTACAAGGAGTCCAAGATATTGTTGGAGGACTCCAAGTATTGGCAAATCCATATTGTTTCCTTGACCCCCTGGGCCATATACCAGAAGGTTTCTAAGGAGATCTTCTGACTAAGAGTGAATAAAAGCCCATTTTGACCCCTATACATATTTCTGAGATACATCTTCCCTTACTAAAGAATGAGAACCCCTTCCAGCTGGTCCCTGGCTATGATCCAGGACGCACTTTGGAAACTGGTGGACAGGAACCCCACAGTCCCCAATCTGACCCAGAAGCCCACCAAAGTTATCACTACCAAAACAGTTAGAAACAAGGAGGTAGAACTTACTTTGTATGTGTTCAACGTTGTGTACCAGCAAGAGTTGGTCCTGTCAGCCATGCTGGAGAAGGTGAAGCCTGTACTTGATACTAGCTACAAGCCCTACATCAGTGATGGCAATCAGGAAGAGGATGAGGAGCCTGAGTTCTTCAGAACTGACAAGGAACAGTTGGTGCTCAAAAAGGTTGCTGCTTTTACACCAAGGTGCCCATGCCCTGTGTTGTGCCCAATGCCAACAAGTCAATCCCCACTGCTAAAAAGCCCGCTCAGAAGCGCATCCCTGACATTAAATGCATCATCCTGCTTAAGCTAATGTGTGAATTGGGCAATTACAAGGCGGCCACAGCCCTTGTTGGGGTGGATCCCAAGTACGCTTCCAAGGCCTTCAACAAGTTCATTAACATGGGTCAAGTCCTTGCTGCAGAGAAATCCATGCGTGTTTCCACCATGCTCACCAAGGAGCACAAATGGGCAATCTGCCAGTGGATCACCCGGGACTGCCATCTTGAACTGGAAAATATACAGGCAATGGTTAAATCTACTTTTGGGATTGAGGCTTCCATTTCCTTTTACTACAATCTGCTGAAGAATATGTGCTTTTCCTGGAAAAAGCTTGGGGTATCTCTGTTTAATTAAAATAGCCCAATCAACATTGAGACCCAGAAAAACTATGCAGAGGCGTACACTGCCCTCAAAGCCAAGGGGACAGTCAAATTTTAATATATTGACAAATCAGCATTTGCCTTGTCTATGTGCAATGCATATGGCTATGTCCCCAAAGGCTCCAATGATGGGATGGCTTGGCGTGCTGCAGTTTGCGCCACAGCCTACTCAATGGTGGCTCTTCTTGGTCCAAAGGGGGTTGAGCTATACCAAATGATACTGGGCTCCCACAGCAGCTGTACCTTTCTATCATTCCTCCAATTGGTCCAGGAGCACCTGAGGTGCACAAACCTGGGCTTCACCAACATCATTGTGTTGGGCAATGTTGGTCTCCATAAGGTGGCTGACATTCTAGAGGAATTCCCAATGATTGACACCAACAACACAGTGGGCCCCCAGCAATTGGCCACGGCAAATTTTCTCCTTCTCTTCCTCCCTGCTTATTTGCCCTTCCTAAATCCCATTGAGGAAGTCTTTGGGTGGCTCAAGCAAGTCATCAAGCAAGGAACCCCAACTGGGACCAAGGACCTCTTTAATTTGCTGCAGGCTGGGATACACACCCTCCCAGCTGAGACTGTGACCAAATTCTATGGCCACGCTGATTTGTTCATCCCCGCGTGCCTAGCCAAACAGCCAATCAATTAAAGGCTTAGCTTGTCCAACTTTTTTATATTCTCTAATTTACTATTTAAGATTTATTAATTATCATTTTATATTTAGATGTTTCCAAGCCCACAATCACATTTAGCAGAACAATCAATGAAGGTTAGTAAATATATTTATTTATAATCATTTATTATTGTGTCATCTAAGGGTATCCCAAACGCTTGATACTGGATTACGCAAACACATTAATATACTTTTGGCAAATAAATATAATAATCAAAAATTAAGTTAAATGTAATGTGTACAAATCAGAAGTAGATTTTATTGAAATATATTATTATGCTTTTATTAAGACCTTCTATGGGATATATTCTGTAAATATTGTTTGCTAAAATAAGGATTAGATAATTTTTTTACAATAAAAATAATATAAATTGCAATGGAATTATTTGGAAGAGAGAATTTATCAAGAGCGCCTGTAGTGAGTTCTTCTTTATGCACTCACCCTGCAATGGAGGTGGCGCACAACCTCCACTGCCACACCATAGACGGTGGATACACCCTTATTAAAATATTCATGGCAACTAGTAAAAGGGAGTAGGGTCAGGTACAAATGGAGGAGCAGCTTCTCTGGTGGGGCTACAAACCTGTAGATACCAACCAGGACCAGGGCGTCCTGGATGACGTAATCCACTGAGTCATACCCGTGGGGGGACCTTCTTCCCGTCCAGGGAGAGCCTGGCCTTGTCAATTCCTAGGAGGACTCCATCAAGATTCTCCATGCTGGCGCCCATTCTGAAGTAGAAGAGATAACTGAGGTAAACCACCAGATGAAGCCTTTGCCCAGCAAAGGCTTCTGTAAACTTGCATAATTTATTGAAAACCACACTGATCTTCTTATCATGCTTGGTCTTTGCAAAGGTCAGCTCCATGGCTGCAGGGACCCCTGTCTTGTTGGCACTCCATGTCAGCCTGAAGTTTGCCAAGAGGATTTTGGTTTTCTTGACAGCTGTTGCGTCTGCAACAGCCAATTTTCCCAATGCATGCCCAAAGTTGTCCAACAGATAAGAGAGTGTGTGCTCCAAGGGGTAGCAAAAGCAAGCAGCCACATGGGCCCATCCCATCTCCGGTACATTCTTGAATGGGAGCGTCTCCAGGACGTCCCAAACAAGCTCAATGGAGTTCACACAGTAATCTCCACTGAGGACCACTGGGTCAAGGCAGACCAGTTGGGCATCCTTGTAGGCAGTAACTGCCCACTCAGATGCCCCATCAGTATGTGAAAGCCCAGCCAATGCCTCCCTGGACATTGAGAAGATACTATGAATCCTATCCTCAAGCTTCCGCAAGACAGGGAGGACAGATAGAGCTGTTTGGCCACATGAGTGGCATAATTCAAATAGAAGGTGGGCAGGACAAAAGGAACCAGAACCCGGCGGAGTTCACTGTCTACATTTTCTAAAAAAGGTAAGTATTTAGAAAATTTTATTAATTTTATTTTTTAGGTTACCTTCTTGTGTTTCCTCTTTTCCAGCTGCTTTGGCAGGCTTGGCCATTCTTGGCGCAAGCAGTTGGGCAGGAAATTCTGTATCCTCAGTTCTTGCTTGCTTGGCTGGCTTTAGATGTGCATAATCTCAGGATTGTTGACCCAGACAGACGGTGCAGAGAGGGCAAATGCCTTGAACTGGAGGCCCTCAACTACAGTTTTTTGGACATTAAGAAGACACTCAATTTTTATTTCAGGGGTGTCTGGAATCTTGGCCATGAGTGACTTGGCAGACACCTTTTCAATTTTGTCCCCTGTAAGGATGGCAGCCTTCACTTTTTCCTTGACCTTGCGGTCAATATATTTAATTTTGGCAATTATCAAGTTGAGGTCTTTGAGTAGTTTTTCAAGTTCTCTCATTTGATTTTTTTACTAACCTTTCCATATGTTTTTACAGCTTTCACCCCAATAAAATCTGTGTTATTCTGATATTTTTACCTCTTTGTTTATCCTTGTTTGCTTTTCATTTACTACAATATCTCATCTTTTTACCCATTGTGTATATGTTTTACGCTCATCTCAATATGTGTTGTTTGCCTTGTGTTGACATTGTTTCCTTAATTGCCATATTACTTTTAGTACCCAAACACAGCTCACTGTGAAAATATTAACAGCAATTTGGTGATCAGCTAAATTTGAATTAGAAAATTTTAGGTTAACTGTTTTTAGATAAAGTTGTTACTGATCCAAATTCAAAACCTTAATGATAAAATTTAAGCCAATCAGGAGCCAAGTAATAAAGTGATTGTTGTGACATAAAGGGTCATTCAATAATTCTTTGATGCATGTGCACTAATTGATATGATTGGCTGGTTGTTTTGCTATTGTGCGCCATTGTTGCTATGGCAAGTTATTGATGGAATAGTGCCCAATTGGCTGCTGGGTTAGCACTAGTCCATCAACAACTTGCCACAGCAACAATGGTGCACAATAGCAAAACAACTATCCAATCATATTAATTAGTGCACATGCATCAAAGAATTATTGAAAGACCCTTTATGTCACAACAATCACTTTAGCACTTGGCTCCTGATTGACTTAAAGTTTATTATTAAGGTTTTGAATTTGGATCAGTAACAACTTTATCTAAAAACAGTTAACCTATAATTTTCTAATTCAAATTTAGCTGATCACCAAATTGTTGTTAATATTTTCACAAGGGGCTGTGTTTGGGTACTAAAAATAACTGTGTTTTGGATCTAGATACATGGCATAGTAAATATATGATTTTATAGAAATAAGCTGAACATAAAGAATAAAACCAACTATAAACAAAGAGAACATGAACAATCAAGATTTAAAATAAAGATAAATATATATAATGTTTGGCAATAGGGGGTTTATTGGAGCGGGGAAAAGTGATGCCTAGTAGGCAGAATGGCGCGGGAAGGAAGATGTAGAGGCAGTGCTGGCCTGGGGGGTCTGGGATTGGGTGGGTGGGTGGGTGGGACTGGAAGGTGGGGGTGGGGGTGGCGGGGGTAGGGGTAGGAGGATTGCGCATGATAGCCACCATATAATGCTTGTTATATTCCTCATTAGTCATTGGCTGGATGAGCTGGTAGGTGGCAGTGGTCCAAGGTGGGAGGCGTTTATCTTTGTGTGATTGGTTGCCCATGTTCATGTGGAAGACAATTTGGGCAAACAAATCAGCCACTATTTGGAAGCCAAAGAGAGAATTGTGATCAAGGACCCCAAGATAGAGGTTGTTGAAAGCCTGAGGGTGGCGCTCCTGTAGTGTGGATCCAATGTCTAAGAAGACAACATCAGCCAGATGGATGTCTGGTGGCTGGCAGGGTATACCAAGGCCTAGTGCTCACATCCCAGGATGGCCTTGAGGGCGGTGGAGCTACTCTTCATCTGGTGGCTCAAGAAAACCTGATGCTTTGAATTTGAACCATCGCAGGAGTCAAGTAATCCATCAAGGATGTGGCTGTACTTGTAGCCATTGGTGAAATCTGGGTTTATCCAATAGTAGACAAAACCCTTGGATGAAACAGCCAGAAATGCATCAATAAATGTCCCCTTTTTTTGTTCTTCTTCCTTCTATTCTTGGCAGCGGCTCTTCCTTGGGCGCCAAAATTGTCAAAAGCTATGGATAGCTTATAGTAAGATATTGAAATGATGTCATCTGATGAAATTGTCTGGCATTGAACCAGGGTTGATTCAATGTCAATATCATACAGGGAATCCTCAGCGCCATCCCATTGGTCACTGGCAAAATTTGTAAGAACTCATATGGAAGCCACCTTTCCGTTCATCCAGAGCTGCACCATGCGCTCAGACACCTAAATGCCATGATGCGCAGGTTGCTTCTGGACCTGGGTCAAGGGAAGCTTGGAGTCCCACTGGAGGAGGTCAAGCATTATTGGGTAGGCCTTGGTTATCTGGGACTCAGGGGCCTTCTTTGGCTTCTTGGCTGTTCTGATCAGATTCCCCTTATTCATTAAGTTATTCAATTCCCGCATTATTGTGGCTCAGGCAAATTGCAACTGGGCAGCAATCTGGTCCCATGAAAGACCCTGCAGGTTCAGTGCCACAGTTTCTTGGAGAATTTGGGCAGTAATTACTCTGCGTTTGGAGCGCTGGGCTGGGGGAGCTGAAGCCTGATTGGCTGTATGGGGGGAAGGTTGGCTAGCAGCAGGAAGATGTTCTAAATCAAGGTTGCCATCCTGATTGATTGGTTGGCGGGAAGTTTGTGCAGGGATGGGTACAGGGGCAGGGATAGAGCTAGATGCTAAGTGATTCTCAAACAAGTCAAAGTCATATGGGTCAGGGGTCAGGTACAGGTCAGCTTCCTCATTACCTGCCTCAAAGGCTTGGGTATAAACGGGTGCCTCCACGCCCTGAACCTTGCCTCCATCAAAGCTGGCTTGGCTGCTGCTGATTTGGTTGCTGGTGCTGTTGAAGTTATTGCTGTTGAAAACCACATTAAAAAAACCTAGGATAAAATCACTAAAAGTAGAAATTTTAAAATTTAAAGATTTATTTTTATTGTAATCTTGAGTCCATATTTGAAAAGTTCTCAAAACCATTCCATACAAATCTGGAGCCATAAAAATGAATAAAATGCCTCTGTTCCTAAATTGGATAGCTGTTGATTGGCTATTAAATTGATAGTTTTCTATTTCAGGCTGCTCATACTACACATCTTGTGTGAGTTCATTTTGTTTTGTGCTTGTGGAATCTTGCTTCTAGATTGCTCAAATTTTGTTTCATTTTAGTCCTTCTATTGGTGCCTTATATGAATACTGATTGGATTATAATATACTCCAGAATAGCATCCATCCATCTCACTTGTTGCGCCAGTTCATTTTGTTTGTGGTTTGAACTACACTGCTTGATGTTTGATATAATTTTGTATAATGGGCTAGTAAAATTTTGTTTTTTGTTTGACAGTTCATTTATTAACCAAAAATATTTGAATTAATTGAATCTTGAATCTTGCACAACTTGGATTTTGCTCTAATCTGAAATCCTTTTGTTTAAATCTGAGATATTTTTGGCTGTTGCCATAACTTCTAAAACTACTGTATATACATATCTAATATAGAGTTAAAATTTAATGCAAAAAATATCACCATCTTAGGATGTGTCAACTTTGGAGCTTTGTGCACTATAGTTAGTATGAGCTAATTCCACATTTTTATTACAGATTTAGAAACCTTGGATAATTTTGAGTCTAGCTCTATGCTTTGTTTGAAACTTTTAATATGTACTAGGTGGTTACCCCGTCCAAGGACAGAATTAAAGTTGAATTTAATAAATCAATTAAATATATTTTATTGTGTTTTTAGGCTTGGAGTACTTATCATGTGTTTAATTAAAATTTATTTAATTGCTTTATTAAAATGTAGTTTCAATTATATTTATTTAAATTTAAAATTAAAATTGTATATTTCAAGCATAAATAAAAACTAAATCTAAATAAGTGTAGTATCACTATTAAGATTAGTACAGCTAAACTAATTATTTTAAAATTTAGTATTTGCTTTTTTAAATCCGTTCACAATGTAGAGCTGATCTGCAGCTTTAAAATAAGCTATTGGACATCAAAATTGGCTTAGCATTCACTGAGATACTTTGATTTTAGCTTTTTAGTGTGCATTAAAAGTAAATTTAGATAATTTCAAATCGAGTCCGAGCCTTTGATTATGACGTGAACCCGATTCCAGCACTTAACTATATATCTCAGCATCTAGAGCAGTTAGAGCTATCATGTTTGGTACTATTGTGATCGGAATCGTCTGAAAAATTGATCTACGTCCTCTAAATTTTATGAAAATCATTTTATTGAATCATAATTTTATCATAGTATTTTTACTCCACTGATGTTCTTTTGGGATGAAGCTGTGGCAAGCAAGGTTTACTCTGAAACAATATAGAGCCACTTGGATCAGGTGGCATCGAATTGGAATGTTCTACTATCTCACTTGAAGAATAAGAATTTCAAAATGTCCAAGCCAACCATCTCCTTCTTTAAACCAATATTTATATTATAATTCAAACTGTATTGCTTTAAATTGACCAAGCTCTCTTTTCGTTGTCAATTTTATCGTCAGCACAGAGCATAACCATCCAATCATATAAAAGGATCTCAAGCAATTGCTGCTTCTTTTCTAATTTTAATCCACCCATTCTAGAGTCAGGTAATCTATACAGATAAGCCACTTTGATATGGTTGAATGGTGTTAGCCACTAATTTAAAATCCAAGTAATTAAATACAACTTTATTAAAGTTTGAGTGGCTTATATTTCAGTTCAACATGATTTAGACCACACTCCACTAAATTCAATCTGTGTACTCTCAAAGATGCATGTAAGGGATTGAATGTAAAGATGAGCCAAATTGAGCTTGTGGCTTAACAATCAACTTTTAAAATCAAATTTAAGTAAAAATCAATTCAGTCAAATCCCTTACAGCTTGAGCCCACTTGAGGCAACATTACAGACAGACAGACAGACTCACTTTTATATATATTAATATATATATGCTTAATATAGAGTTATAATTTAATACAAAAATATCACCATTTTAGGATGTGTCAC
The DNA here is from genome assembly GCA_014839935.2 of Entomophthora muscae. Classification (NCBI taxonomy): domain Eukaryota; kingdom Fungi; phylum Entomophthoromycota; class Entomophthoromycetes; order Entomophthorales; family Entomophthoraceae; genus Entomophthora; species Entomophthora muscae. The sequence continues at coordinate 245,592 of QTSX02000032.1, read as the reverse complement.
CTTTGGAGCTTTGCGCACTATAGTTAGTATTAGCTGACCTCACATTTTTATTGCAGATTTGGAATCCTTGGATGATTTTGAGTCTATTCATATGTTTTTTTATAGTTTTTAAAATTATTTTGGGCTCTTATCAATTTTTAAGTTATCTGGTGCGGTTTAGCCAGAAATCAGGGATAGTGTGGGGTTCCTGTCCACCAGTCCCCAAGTGTGTCCTGGGTTGTAGCCAGGGACCAGCTGAAAGGGGCTGTCATTCTCTAGTAAGGGAAAATGTATCTCAGAAATATGTATAGGGGTCGAAATGGGCTTTTATTCACTCTCAGAAGGAAGATCTCCTTAGAAACCTTCTGGTATATGGCCCGGGTGGTTAAGGAAACAATATGGATTTGCCAATACTTGGAGTCCTTCAACAATCTCTTGGACTCCTTGTACTTGGTCTTTGGCTCCTGCTCCTTGGTCTTGGGCTCCTGCGCTTTGGTCTTGGGCTCCTGCACCTTAGTTGTGGGCTCTTGTGTTCTAATCTTGGGCTCCTGTGGTCTGTTCTAGCTTTGGCTTCCTATTCTTGGTCTTTGGCTCCTTCTGCAGCTTTTGTGGCCTTTGTAATCCACTTGATCCAGTTCCTGAAGAGTCTCAGATAGCTCTCCCTTTTATAGCCCCTTGTTTCAGACCAAAAACCTCTCTTAGAACTCTGGTTCTCCAAAGCTTAAACTATTTTGTTTTTCTCCTTCTATAATATATTAAACCTTTAAACTTACTTCAGCCAATGAAAGCCCTAAATTTTCTGCTTCTGCTCCTCATTTTTTAGGCTTTAACTCTTAAGTTAAAGCCCTTAAAACACTGATCAAATAGCCTCTGGCTTGCAGCCAATCATACGCCTTGATTCAACGGTTTTGCCAAAAAGGTTTCCCCAGATGACTCGTTCTTGACCCTGGTTTGAACTTGATGCTGTCTTGCTCCGGGTAAACAACTGGGTCATTATTTTTCTTGTTATGCCTAAGCGCTGGACTGATTATTTTATCACTTAATTACATTATTCATATTTAAATTATTCAGAAAGATTAAAATACAATCAATGTCAAATCTTTAATTGATCTTAGGCTTATATATTTTTAAAAAAAATAATTTATCAATTTTAGAATTGAAAATTGCACCTTATAATATTGCTGGAAATATCTTAAGTGCTACTACATACTACAAGCTAAAAATATTTATGATGAGTTGCATGGGAGAGTAATAGCAGCCCCAAAGCTATAAATGCTATTACCCTATCTTTGGCTCATCATAAATATTCTTAGTTTGTTTCAAAAAAGGTTGTTGTTTTTGAAAGACTGATAACTCTATTTAAAATACACCCTCTAGTAAGCTGCCCTACTTCATGAAATTGCCCTAATGCACCACTAGCATCTTCTGATATTTTTGTTTCTCTGGTATCATCACGTGATTTCAAATGATAAGTTATCTCAGAATATTCTGAGAAACTTTCAAATGTTAAAGGTGAAGTATACAACTTCCCATCTTTTATCAAATATGAAAGATTAATGCGCAGATTTTTAACTTTGAGCTCTCTCCTTATAGGCCTAACTTTTCTCTCATAAATATAAAAGAATGACTTTTGAGAAATATTTGAGCCTGATAGCGCTGATTTAAATAATTCTTTTCTTTTTTCTTCTTGCTCAAAAATATTTTTAATATCATTTATATTATTAATATAAAGCTGATTTTCTTTCTCTTTTAAGGTTTTTGATATTACACCAAAGTGACCATCAACAATACTTTTCCCATGACATTCTACAAATCTATTGTATTTAATAGACCCTTTAATGTATTGTGGTGCCTCTTTAAATAGATAATATAAGAATTCATAGGATCTAAAATGGTTTCCATTATCAGTCCATACTTTTATATTATTTATTTTTTTAAACTTATCTGATTTAAGAAGACTTATTAGACATTCACCTGAAAACAAAGAATCATGAGATAATATTTGAGTTAAAAAATCATGGTGTTCATATTTAACTTTATTGTTTTCTTTAAATACCAATGCAAACCCCAATAAAGAAATAGGTCTTTTGGAATAAAAACAGTTATTGGTTTCAATTGGACCACCACCAATTTTTAAATTCTCCTTAAAATCTATGACTATAATACATGATTCATTATCTAATTCATTTATATCTTTCTTATATTCCCTATTTTGATGAGCATAAAAGTCTTGGTGCTGATTAATAGCTTTTAAGTCACTGTTTATAGATTCTGGCAATAATAAGTTTTTACTTTCACATTCTTCTTTTCTTTTTTCTAAGGATGATTTTAAGTTACAAATATTACACATGTCAGTTTGTTTTTTACTCTTTATTATATTTTTTGGTATTAATTTATAATAAGTTGAAAGTGATATTGAAATTTCATTTTTTATTTTCATATTTTCATATATTTCTTTTTTTGTTTTTAATAGAGAAATTTTATTTCAGTTGAATATTCATTCATTTCTTTTTCAATGTCTTTATAAATTTTTTCTGGTGCTTTTTTTGTAAACTGGCTTGTTTCAAAAGAATTTTCCAGTAGTTTTTTAATTATTTTTTTGATTATTTCTTTTTTTAATGAATAGTTATTGTCTTTTTGGCTTTTTTGTTTAAGCTTACATTTTTATTTTTATTTATTTTTCTTGAGTATTCAAACTCACTTTTGGTTATATTAAATCCCATATCAGTAAGCTCTTTTAAAGAGTAACTGGAAGTAACCAGAGATATCAAGGCTGGGAGATGCTTTTGAGGAGCATATTTCAGAAGATCCTTTAAGTTGTCAATTATCCCATTTAGTTTCTGATTTTGAATTAAAGAAATTAACTCAGTTTTTCCAAACTCAGTTTGAGTGAGGAAGTGATTGATGAAGGAATTAAGATTGCCTTCAGAAACAAAGAGGAATGCTTTCTTTAGCATAGCAATTATTTCTCTTTTTGTTGATTCTCCCAGTGAGGAAAATGGCTTCATGGCAGAAGTAAAGTTAACAGATTCCATAATATTGGATTTGTGATTGCTGATAAAGAGATGCTTTGTAGAGATGCCTTGCAAAAGAGTGCTGGTTGCAGGAATTATATCTTTTTGTGAAGATGGTTTGAAGTAAACCTTAGGTGGTGCTTTAGCTCTTATATACCAAGCCTTATGACACCATTCTGAAAGAAATGATGTGACAGCTTTATTTAAAATTTCAACTTGAATTTATATTTCTAGAATAAATGAAATCCCCAGTTTTCATGCAGTGATATATGTGTATCAGCTAAGCATCAAATTACATCATATCCTCTTTGTAATCTATGCAAATCAATTAAAATGATGTATTAACTTAATTATAACTGTTCTGAATATTTTTAAAATGATAAAATATTAAAGAATTGTATTTAAAAAATGCTTAATTTGAGGTTTGCAGTTCACTTGAACCTTGAAATTCATCTAAACAGTCAAATAAATTAACGTCCTAACTTTAAACTACCATAAAATCCTAAATAATTAAGCTTTTTAAATAAAATAAAATGCAGAAATGATGCTCTTAATCTTATCTTTAATTTTGTCAAATAAAAAGCTATATTAATTAATAGAAATTTAACTTTTTTTAAGCTATCTATTTTATTTAATTATCAAAATAATATAATAAAATCTGACATATGCTCTTTTAAATTGTTTTTGCTTTAATATTCAATATTATATATATTAATATTTTAACACCAATGGAAAGATAAGATTCTTAGCTTCATTTTGATAGTTTAAAGTGTGGAAAAATATTAACTTTTTTGTTGAGTTATTACTGTTTTAAATATAAACATTTGTAATTTGATTTTTTCAAAATTGAACTGTGTTATGCTGCGACTTGGGCAGCATGTGTATTAGAAAATGGCCTAATCCCTAAAATAATGACCCAACTGCTCCTTGTTTTGAACGGTTTTGCCGTAATTCCTGTCACGTTTCCCTGACAAATCTTGAGCGCTTTCACATATGTTTTACTTAGGCAAATTTTGACCCTTCAATTTTTTAACGTTTTTCTGTGTTTCTTTCAACATTTTGCAACTTCAAACCTGCTTGCTGCTCGTCCTTTTGCCTCTCCTAGTTGTTCTTGGCAAAATTTGCTCTTTCTCCCTCATAGTTTCTCTGTTCCATTTCCAGCTTCTTTCCAGCTCCCTTCTTTCTCAATCCTTCTTTTTAACTAAATTTATAGTTCTAATAAACTATATATTATTTTTCCTTCTCTTTCTTTTTTTATATGATTTTTAATCCTTTTTTAATCATAATCAGGCATTATTTGGTTATTCATTAGCTGCTTCTTTTTATCTATATTTCCTCTCAAAAGTCACTAAAATCAGCTCTTCCAGCCTCTGCATCTAGTCTGGCTATTTCATCCTCTCAGCTCTTCAGTTCTTCAGCACCAACTTCTGGTCCTTTGGCCATCCTGCTTTATGATCAGCTAGTCCTGCATCATAATCTTCTTGTCCTTCAACTTATCCTCAATCAGTTCCTCCACCAATCCTCACTAGAAACCTCCTTTGTTCCTTCTACATACTGAACCTTATTGGTTCCCATAATTCAATATGAATTAACAGTCCATCAACTAGCCTTCACTGTGACCAAACAGTCCCTCTTGCTAGTCTTCTCTGTTAATTCTGTGAACCACCTTGGTTCTTTATCTCAGTCCCCTTTACCAGAACTTGTAGACCCAGGCATGAGTCTACATTGAACTGGTGTTTGACTGGGCCCTCAAAAGTGGCAATCCACTTAGGCTATTCAACCATAGATCAATGTCTATGAGTTGTCTTTACTCACCCAGGTGATCAAGTCTGGGCTTTCAGTCACAGAATAATCAGCTCCACTTCCCAGAGGCTTGATCACACCAAGTTCTGCAGCTTGCTTCCCCAAGTAAACCGCCTTGGTGACTGTCAGGAATATTCCTGACAACACTGTGGTTCAGAATGATATTTTGTGTACACTTAAGTGTAAAAAACAAGATAAAAAATGGCAGCAGTTCCCCCTTATTGGAGAAACTGCTGCGGGAAGCTGTGGCCAGGAATCCAGAATTAAAAATAAATTTTTTAATTTAGACGGGTTTTATACCCCGTCTGCGGGCCGCGCGGCCGGCCGCCAGCCGTCTGCAGGCTGCACACTTGACCGCCAGCCGCACGCTGGTCCTGGTAGCTTGCCTGCGCATGCCAGCCAGCCAGCCCCCACTTGCCCGCCCACCACCGCCAGCTGTCTCCCACCCAGGCCGCCAAATGGGGAAATTGCCAAAATGGGAACCCCAAAAAGGCAATTTACCCAAACCCAAATGGAGGGGGAACTGATGCCCAAATTTGGAATTTACCAAATTTGGGAGGGGCTGACAAGCTGCCCAACCCATCCATTCCTGCATTAACTGCAGAAGTTAAAATTGGATGCATGAAAGCATCCAATGATACACCCAGCCCATGCAAGCCCAGAAATAATAATTCATTTCCTGCAAACCACTACCCATTCCCCTCCCAAAAGGGAATTCCAGACAACACCAAGTGTTTGGGGTTCCCTGTCCAGTGTTTTACTCTATTCATGCCACCACCAGGATGATAGTATATAATAAAGCCAATTCACTTGATGGTAGTTTGTGCTATCATTGAGTGAAATTACCCCTCAATAGTATCACATAAATCAAAACCAGAACTTTTACTCTACAAGAAAGTTAAGACACTAAGATTTTTCTGCCCTTTCCCAGGATCAGAAGATGAACCATTTAATCTTCTCAGCTGTACTCACAGCCTGCCTTGGGATTGGGGGCCATCTATACACCCACCAGCATGGGCCGTACAACAAACTGCCCAACAAGTACTTTTACAAGAAGCCAGTGCAGATAAACTCCTCCAAGACGTACTCCTGGCCCACGCTGGTGTTGCCCCGCTCCACCCAGCATGTAGCAATATATACCTTTTTATTCTACGTGCTTACGTACTTTGCCGGTAATTTTGGAAGATTTAACGTACACGCTAAGGTCTTCAGATGGATGATGACGGTCTACCCCATTGTGACGGCGCTTACAGGATTCCAAGTTGCCAACTTGGTACCCTACCTAGCTAGAATACTCCCTTGTTTTATGGGGCTTTACAGTGACACCTCTGAGCAAATCTATGCCCTCCAATGCTCACTTTGGGTTCCCCAAAAGCTCCCATAGGGGCATAAACAAGGTCATCCTACTAGTCTGTTAGGTAGGGTGCTTGCTCACAGACCTCCTGTAAGTGTATTAGGGTACATAGAGCCCTCAAAGCTCTTCCCCTTCCTGGCAGCCCGCGTTACCTGCCAGGGGTCCAAAACCTACTCCCCCCAGACAGACAAAGTTCCCTGGTTGCTATTTCAGTCTTCACCTTTCCGCAGCCATAGTTCCCTGCAAGGTGAAGCACTATAGCCCAAAGCAGCCAATTCCTTCTGCTGGGTGGAGGCAACATCTGCCTCTGGTAGTCCTATGTTACCTACCAGCCAGGTCTTACTTACCCTAGTAGACCATGTTACCTACTAGGCTCACCTTACTTACCCCTAGTAGTCCTATGTTACCTACTAGGCTCACCTTTAACAAACAACCAAACTTTTGCTTGGCCAACATTAGCCCTGCCTGTAAACCACCAAGCATGTGGATCATCACAGATAGGGTTTGAGATGGCGTCTTTCTAAATGTCATATCCCATTAAGATTTGTCCCCTCCTTTGGGTTCTACTGGGTCTCCTAAAATCAATGGGTTAATTAATAGTAACTTTTCCTTATTACCTTTGGAAATTGGCTCAATTGGTCCTCCAGATCCAGGATTAACAACAATGGGATTCAAACCCAGGTCTTCTTCTCTCCTACAAGCTCTTTTGCTTAAGGAAACAATTAGTAAAGTCAAAAAGAACAAATTGTTACCTCTTGAAGTTGATTCCAGCCAACCAGACTTTACAACAATCCTTTTGCTGGATTTTTTTAATTATATTGATGACGCTGACAGCTTTTTTGACTCTGTTCTTGCTTTGGCTTGTCTGTTGGCCTCCAGTTCTGCTGTTGGTTCCTTCTCTCCTTCCCCAGTGTTAATTGGGGAATAGTTGGAGATGTTCCTAGATCTTGCTGTTCTTGGTGGGTTGCCTAATTAACTTAAAATAATTATGTTTCTAAAGAATATTTTAGGGGAAGATATACCAAAACTCTATATGTTAAGTCACACTAATTCACAAATCCCCAGTAACTTCCCCAAATCTCCTCAAATCCTTTACCCTTTTCTCCAACTACTTTATTCCTACCATGCTATATATAGCTGGTAATTCATATTATATTTTTTGTTCAATCAATAAAGTCTAAATTCACCCCAAGTGAATTATTATCCATTCTTAGCTTGACTTAAACCTTTTCTTAATCCTAATCATGATATTACCCTAGACTTCTTTTATGAAGTCTCTTGGGTATAAATGGATCTACTGGATGATCTTGTTGTTGGCTGTATTGGCCAGCATTTTGATAGGTTCACGTGCAGACTCTGGCACTTCTCCGGAAGCTCAATTATTGGATAGCTCCTGGCACTGGGTAATACCAGGAGTATGATATACAGAACCCCCTTGTCCCACAACCTACCTTGTAAAGAAGAGCCTCAGAACTACCAGTCTTCACAAAAAATGGCAGAACCACAGGTCTTTTGCCCATTGGCCTCTGCCTTCCTCTTGTGCTACTTAGGAGTGTACTTCTTCCTTGGATGATTCAATCTGCTCTTAGGCTGGTATTGCCTAGTTGGGGAACTCTTTCATCTCAGTATGGTATCCTTACCTGTGGGTTCATTGGTAACTGGACTAAATCCCTCTGCAATCATTCACTACCTTGGGAGATTACTTCCAAGTAGGTGGGTGCCTGACAACAACAAACCAGCCAAAAGCACATACAGCAATAAAGAACATGTGATAACCCAAACACAGAGCCAGGCTGTTAATACTGGATGGGATGAGAGAATCAATACCAAGGTTCAAAAGCTTACAAGAAAGGCTCAGAATGTTATCATATCCAGAAATGTTAATAACCAAAAGTCAAGTGTTATTTCTTTTGTATACCCACTTGAATACTGCAAAGAAACACCTAGTGCAAGTATGCACAAGAAGTGTGAATTTGTATTTGAGCTAGCTACAAATCTTATGTGAGCAAAGAGGTTGAAAGAGAAAATGGAGAGCCAAAATTCTAACAAAGTTTACAAAGAAATAAGGCATCAAAGAAGGTCATCAAATACATTACCAGGAGCCTAGAATATTATTCCCTAGTCACATGTCAACACACAGCGTAATATAACAGATAACCAGCTCATCTCTAACTTCAAGCATACCATGTTCATCCAGCTTATAAAGAACATGAATAGCTATAAAAAGGCCATGAATATTATTGAACTTTCTCTTAAATTAGCCAATTTCATATACTGTAAATTCAGAACCTAAAGATAAAAATGCGGGATTATCAAATTCTTTTGCGTGAACTCTCCTCTTAATAAAGTAATTTTCATCCCAGAACAACTTACTTATTTATATAAAATGATGAAAAATATTCCAGTAAGTTGGTGAGTTCATGCAAAAGAATTTGAAAATCCAACATTTTTACCTTTAGGTTCTGAATCTACAAAATCAAGTATATAAAAATGAGCAAATTAAATTTGTTAAAAATCTAAACAACTGCCAAAAATCCTGAAAAGGGAACACAAATGGGCAATCTGACAGTGAAACCCCAAAATTGCCACCTTGATTAGAAATATACAGGTCATGGTTAAATGTATAATCTATATAATATACTTGTCTCATATTTCTAACAAGTTGTTATAGAGCTCCACTCCTTGCAAAAAAACTTAGGGTATGTGATTTGTGTCACCAACTAAATATTTTGGAGCCTGAAACCACTTGTTGTTTTTGGAATTCTTTCCCTTTTGGAGGTCAGATAGGAAAAATTCTCATTAAAGGGATTTCACTCTGGAAGGTGATATTTTAATGCATCTGCAGCTATTAAAGTTACATCAATAGTGTTTCAATTGAACCAATTAGAGTTCAGTATTTGATTGGGGAAGACAGCAGTCTAATAGAAAGGACAGAGATGAATAGGATAAGATATAGTTTATTGCAGAATATTGTGATTAATATACTATATGGGGAAAGCCACAAGGCCACAGGGGGTGGCATGGTAGTGGGTTCCATGTAAGGTTTGATCCCAGGGAATAACTTGCTCAGGGATCAGCAGGTCAAATTGGGAACACTCTTAATTAGGAGAAAGTGCCCACAGTTTGACATGGCCATCAGTTTGGTCCATGTTGTTAGATATGTTCTGGGGCAACTCATTGAGTGCCCCCTGTGTATTATAAGATACATTGGCAGGCAAGTCAGGAAACTTGTTGCAACACCCCCCTTGCCCCCAGATTCTTGTCAGACACCAGGATCAGAGTTTGAAGGAGATCTGGGAAGGTCTGCACAAACAACTTTTGTGTGGGGATGGCGTGGTAGGGGCACAAGCAATTGTGGTGAAGCTTTTTAGTGTTCTCTTGGGCATCTTCAAGATGATATGTATGGTTGTTGTAGACAGAAAATATCTTGAAGGGCCTCATGTGGTTAGGTTCTAGTTTGACTGAGTTGGTATTGAGGGCATAAACGGGGTTACCCACGGTGTATCTTGCCTTAAAGTGTTTTGTGCCTCCCTCAATGTGATTATGTTCTATGTCTTGGGCTTTGGCGCGTCATTGACTCAGGGAAGGGGTAACTGTCAAGGGAAGTTTTCCAGAAACTGAAGCTTGTAAATTTCCTTGCTCTACCCTCGTCAAGCCATCAGGAGCTCCAAAGGCCAGGATGCTGGGGCTGAACCCAGTGCCCCTGTTAATTATTGCCCAAAAGATGAGTAGGGAAGTGAGCAGGTGTTCAGTCCACTCAGTATTAGGGTGTTCTTGTGAGAATTTAGCAATCAGTTGGGCCAACAAACCATTTAGGCGTTCCCACACCCACTGGCTTGGGGATGATAGGGTGTTGTGACTACTTGTTGGAGGGCATTCTTGGCGCAATACACCTTCATGACATGTCTTACAAGCTCAGGATCACCATCTGTGATAAGGTGCTTAGGTCTTCCAAAGCGGGCCATAATTTCCTTGCATATGAAGCAGGTAATGGTGGTTGCAGTATGGTTAGTAGTTGCCCAGGCTACTGGCCAGCGTGTGAAGCAGCCTATGGCTGTAATGATGTACTTCTTGCCAAGCCTGTCCTTGGGGAGAGACCCCACAATGTTGAGGGCCCACTGTTCAAAGGGTTCCATGGCTTTGACAAGTAAGACCAACTTGGGCAGTGCAGGTTTGGACATGTTCTTCTCACACAGCACACATGTTTAAAGGAGATCCAGGATGTCCTGGGGCATAAAGGGCCACCAAACCTTGTGTTTCATGATTTCAAAGAGTTTACACCCTCTGATGTGACCCAAGTTACAGTAGTAATATAGTATGGTATCCCCTCTTTGTGTTGTGGGAATATAAGGTGTCTTCTTGCCTGTCTCCGCCTGGCAACAGACATTGCCAGCGTCAGTGATGAACTGGCACTTGTTGTCCTTTAGCTTGGAAATGATTACAAAATTGAGGGCTTTGTAATGGGTGGCTTCAGGATGCAGGTAAAGCATGGGCCAGTCAGGTTCTACCCATTGTCTTCCGTATGGACGTCACATACAGTCTGGAGAGGATTTCAGCTGTGACAAGTTCCTTTCCAGGCTTGTATTTGATGCATAACTGGTAGGGAGACAGGAGCTTAACCCACCTGCTTGGCGTTGCATTAAATGTGACTGTGTATTGAAGTACTGAAGCAACTTGTGATCCATCAGGAACAGGGTGGAAAGATGGCGCCCTCTAGATAACATTGCCATTTCTTGACACAGTGCACTATTGCCGCTAACTCCTTGTCATGTATTGGGTAGCGCTGCTATGAGTCAGTAAGCTTCCTGGGTTTGTAAGCCACAGGGAGGAAGACGCCATCCTTGGTTTCCACCCTCAGTACGCCTCCTATAGCCCTGTCAGAGGTGTCAGTCTTGAGTTTGTTGTGGTGGTTTTGATTTAGAAATTGCAGTACAGGAGCAGTTCTAAGTCTCTGCTTCAACGTCTCAAAGGCTTGATCTCTGGCAGGAAAAATTGGAAGCAATGTTTAGTGTTTAGGAGCTCAGTGAGAGGTGCAATTAGTTCTCAGCAGTTGGTGATGAACTTTTGCACATAGGCAACCATGCCCAGAAATGTGTGTACCTGCCCTATGTTGGTAAGGGGTGGCATGTGTGTGATTGCCTTAATCTTGGCAGGGTCAAGCTTTATCCCTTGGGTAGAGATGGTGTGTTCAAGGAACAGAAGCTCTGACCAGAGGAACTCAAATTTGGAGGGCTTGGCCTTTAGTTGGTTCTTAAAAAGATTGTTGAGGACAGCACACAGATATTGGAGATGTGTGGTTTGATCTTGACTGAAGACAATAATGTTGTCAAGGTACACAACAACACACGTCCCAATCAATTCCTCAAATGATTTGTTCATTAACATGGTGAAGGTAGAAGGAGTGTTGGTCATTTCAAAGTTCATGACACAACACTCAAATAACCTGTAGTTTGTTCATAAGGCAGTTTTTGCCTCATTCCCTGGTGCAATGCAGAGCTGGTTGTACCTCACAGTGAGATCAATCTTACTGAAGACCTTTGCACCTGCAAGTGTATCAAACAAGTCATTGATTAGTGGTAAGGGGTATTTTTCTTGACTGTCACCTTGTTTAGAGCGCAGTAGTTGATCACCAAGCGCAGGGAGCTGTCCTTCTTGGCTATGAAGAAGACTGCAGCTCCGTACGGCAAGAGTGAGGGGCGTATGAAGCCCTTATTGAGCATGTCCACAAGGTGCTGAAAGAGAGTCTTATCTTCCTTGGGCGTCAAACAATAGAGGGGTTGTGCCTTAGGCAGTAACCCTTGTAGTTAGACAGCATGTTGTATTTCCCTATGAGGAGGTAGTTGGTCTAATATTTCACTGAAGACATCAAGGTACTCCTTGAGGAGTGCTGTAAGTGCTGGAAGAGATGTGGTGTTTACAGGCGGAGCTGCAGTGAGTTCAGAACAAATTATTTTGACTGAACACTGGTTAAAGTCCAGCTTTCCCCTTGGAGTTGTATGTGCTGGTCTCTGTAAGCCTAAAAAATAAAATATTGTAGAGTAAATTGCTCATTTTGACATGGTAAATCTGGAAACCCACCACATTTCTGTTAAGGATGATTACAGAAGTGTCCCAGTTAATGTATGGGAAGTTGTTTCAAAGCTAGTTGAGGCCACAATGACATCATGGCTGAGACTTGTCATGATTGGCCCAGAGAGTTTCACCTGGACGTTTCCCATTCTCACAGAGAAAGGTACTGTCTTATGGGTGATTGCCACTCTGCGGGAGTTGGCTACACGTACTGCTTTGAACTGGATAGGAACTTGATCAAGTTGTTGAGCGTCTGAAAAGCCCTGATCAAGAATGGTGTGATTGGCCCCAGTGTCTAACAAAAGTTTGTGGGTATTTCCACAAAAATGGAAGGGGTAGGCCAAGTGAGTGATTTTATTGGAAGAATGACTTGCTTGGAGGGCAGGGTCATCACTGTGGACCTGGAAGACATCTAGGGTTTTGACATCACATACATTATAGTCACAAGGATTCTTGGCAAGTAGAGAGTGGTTGGGCAGGGTCACAGAACCTCTTGTATCTATAAACCCCTGGCTTTTCCTGGGTCTTCAATATGAGCTAGCTGGAGCTCCCCCTTGCAGGGGGCGCTTAGCCCTATTCTCCTGCTGACAGGATTGGCAGTAGCTCACCTGATTGTGGGCACTGCCAGGTGTGGGACAAGACTGAGGGGGATGTCATTTGACCTGAGGAACCCCATTGAAGCTTGGTTGCTGGCCTCCACAATGGCTTTGTAGCAGTTGTTAATGGAGGTACAATGGCCCACAGGGACCCACTTGCAGATGTGAGGTTTTAGTCCATTAATAATGAGAGTGAGCATCATAGCATTCCCATTGATTGCGGCTTCTGGAGCGGCAGCAAGGGCTTGTTACCACACAGCAAGGTACTCAGGAACAGACCCTGTTTGCTTAATGGCTAGAAGTGAAGTCCCCACAACAATGGGGGAGAAGGTTTCACTGTAGTGAGACTTGGCAGCACCCCAAAAGGACGCCCAGGTGACCTCTTGCTCCTGGCCTGTTCAGTTGGTAAACCACACTGCCGCAGGACCTGTAAGGCGTCCAGACATGGTGGCCACCCATATGAGCTCAAGTACTTGACATATGCAAAGACAGGCTTTGGTAGAATGGAGCTAACTTAAAATGTTGGCCCCTTCTACCCCACCTGCAAAGGACTCCAGCTAAAGGTTTATCATGCAATGCAAAAAGTTCAATTGAGGCAGGGTGACACTTACGTTGTGCTTCCATAAGCAGAATCAATTGTATACGCTGGTAAGTACCAGCTGGTCTTGATAGATCAAATAGCCCTTGGGGATTGAAAGGAAAGTTTCTTGGTGGGGAGTAGCCATATGGCCTGTACTCTGTCCTTTCTTAGGGGGAATTTTTATTCTAGGTAGGTTGTCAACCTACCACTGCTACCACTGTTGCAACCAAACCAATTAGAGTTCAGTATTTGATTGGGGAAGACAACAGTCCAATAGAAAGGACAGAAATGAATAGGATAAAATATAGTTTATTGCAGAATATTGTGATTAATATACTATGTGGGGAAAGCCACAAGGCCACAGGGGGTGGCATGGTAGTGGGTTCCATGTAAGGTTTGAAGCCAAGGAATAACTTGTGCGGAATCAGCAGGTCAAATTGGGAACACTACTAATTAGGAGAAGTGCTCACAGTTTGACTTTGCCATCAGATTAATTCATGTCATTGGATTGTTCTGGGGTGACTCATTGAGTGCCCCTTGTGTATTGTAAGATATGTTGGCAGGAAAAGTGTAAAAATTGGTTGCAACAATAGGTGGCTCTTTGCTAGAACAAAAAAAGCAGCACAAAATCACCCATAATCCATCATCTAATAAATAAAGGCCAAATTAAGTCAACCTTATGAAGAATCTACAGTTAGCTGCAGATAAATTGATGTGTTGCTTTCTATTAGCATCAACACAGTTGGCATAGGGCTGCAAGCCTAACACATCTTCAGCCAGCTGCAAATGCTTTGAAAGGTTACCTTTTGTAGATCTTTATTCAATTAGCAGCAAGTCATCTTCTGGAGTGACTTTCTTTATTGTGTGAAGGTTTCCTTATTTAATGAATAAAAGGGAAAGCATCCCAAAAACAACAGGTGGTTTCAGGATTCAAAATATTTAGTGAGGTGACATAAATCACATACCCCTGGATCAGGATGGTGCTCCATCCAAAAAAAGCAAGAGCCCAAAGTATCAAGAAGAAATCCCCTAAGTGAATCAATTCAAAAAACTAGTTTAACTTAGCCAATAATATTAGAACATCTATTAGTGATACCATTATCTAGGCCATAACAGAATTAAAAATAGCAAACCACTCATAATTAGGTAAGTTTTTTTAGTAATTTACTGTCATTTTTGATCAATTAAAGTTGACCAAGCTAGATTCTTTGGGTGTCACTCAGGGTATAAAAAGAAGGCTGGCAGAGTCATTCTCCTTAGTTGAAAATATCATTATTATATGCTACATGTTGTATTTGTGCACTTTTTTCTCTTTGAAGACTGCCTTTGATGACCTTTTCCAAGCTAAAAAAGAGGCACTAAAGCAGGGGGTGGGCTTTTTATCCAAGGTTGGGGAGCTTTTTCCGGATAAGCTTCCCAATGAGGATTATGAGGTGGTGTATATACCTTTGATGCTCTTTGACTTTATATTGCAACTAGTTGGGTGCACAACACCAATGAGTTTAGACAATTTCAACTTGATGATGTCCTTTTGATGGCTGAGAGCACACTAGCAGGAACATCAGCATATCAAGCTTCTATATACAACTTGTAACCCAACTAATATTTTTTCTTATGCTTCCAAGAAGTGTGATTTTCCTAGTTGTACAGCTTATCCTGTCACTCAGCAGCAGTTTTTTTGTGAATTGACTTGTTTTGTAGGAAAGACTCCTGGGTCAAGTGCAGAGCAGGTACTTTAGGACACCATTGCTTCATCAATATGGGATGACATAGCTGTTCAGAAAGCGTTTTCTATACATGCTGTAAATTAGCATCTAGTTTGGAACAGAGAGCCATTTAATAGGAATAGATGCTGAGAAGTTGGCAGAATATCCCTTTTTCCTAAAGCAGAAGTAGATGAGGCCTTTAATAACTTAGGGCTTGAAAAGAGAACCATTCCACAATATGTCCCAGGTTTCTTTGAGCAGGGGTTAGGTTTTTATAGTGACTTGACAATTAACACTGTGCACTTGGACAAGCAGCTTGTTGTAAATTGCGCCATTAATGCTATTTTGATATGACTTTTGAATATTGATATATGCAAAGATTTGTTTGGCTTCACTTTTGAGCTCAGAAGTTCCTTGCCTTCCGTAAATAGATCTATTTCAATGTCCACCCATTCCAGAATACCATACCTGCCCTTGTCTGATCCTGGTATGACCTCATCCCAATGTGACCTCCTCTGCCACTCTGTCTACCTAATGAGTGATCATCAACCCTTGTCTACTATTTAAGTAGAATCAATTCTCCCAATAAAGACAAGTTTATCCACATTTGCATTGGCTTTCATATTCTTCAAGCCTTTTCCTTTCCTTTTTGCCAAAAGGAATTATGATTCTTGTATTCTAGAAAATTAAGGTACATGCCCTTAATTTTGCCCTGAAGGCTAACTCAAGGCTAGCTTTGAACCTCAAATCTTCTGTTATAAAGATTTCCCGCTGTGTCCTCCTGAATGTTGTCCCCTGGAGCCAAACACAACAAAATGGTGCTCACTACAGGGGCTGTAAGCCCCTTGGTTACTCCATTCCCCCGTGCTTTCTCTGTTCATTCTTTTTTGTATCTGAAGTACCCAAACCAGCCAAAGTCTTCAGTCCTCTACTTGAAGAGAATATTACCAACTCTCCTTCTACACCAATGATAATGGTGTTTTCTCCTAGGCCTGTGTGGGCCCCCTTCCTGCTTTCTCTCTCAATTACAAGCAATCCTGGGACACCACATGTTCCCTCCTCCATTTGGGCACTGTGGCGCTGCATACTATTCCTGGCCTCTGCCCTGGCTAAGATCAGAATATCTCTATTATTTCCTCCTGGATTTTGGTCTTCCCCCACCTTGATGAAATCTATGGAAACTATTGGCGTACTAGTCAACCAATTCATTCAGCCCGCCTTAGTCCATCATCAATTAGCGCTAGGATCTCAAAACCAACTTCTGACTTCTGTAGCCACTGCTATATCTAATTACCATGCACAAAACATGGCCTACAAGGAGTGGACACATAGTCTTTTTGCCAGTATCTCTGACAATTAATGTGACTCTCTAGCTTGCAAAAATACCTGACTTCATCTCTTAATTCTCTTTGCTTCTTGCTCCCTGGTTACATCAGGGAACATCTGGGTTAGTTAGATGACTACCAAGCCATGTGGCGTGGACAAATTGAAGCAACTCTCTTGAAGTATTGCCAGTATTTTGAAACCCTGGTTAACAAGCTCAACCAATTTTGCAAACATGTTAACTCTCAACTCAAATTGGTTGGAGCCCATGTTGGCAATTAAGACCAGCATCTACACTTACAATATGGTTTAGATAAGGCAGCCTTAGAAAATACCCTGAGCCAAGTTCAAGACTACGTAGACAACAGAGTAGCCTCAATTGAAGCAACTCCTTCTACTCCTTTGGTAGAGACTTCCTCTGCTTTTGAGGCTAGTGTGTGGGAAGCCATAACTGAACTCAAAACTACCACTTGACGCCAAGCATCTGTTACAGTCCCCCTGCCTGTAGAACCCACGCCTGACCCTCATATTGCCACCTTGACTGATCAATTAGTTACTTTGCACAGGGAGGTTGAGTATTTGCAACAACGCCTCTCTGATCCAGGTGAATCATCTTCTGAATCTGAGGGCAAGAAGACTATGAGTTCCCTACCAAAGCAGGCCATGGATGCTGCCCAGTGTTAGATGGACAACCTTGTGTCTAGTGTGCCCTTGCCTTGGACCAATTGGCATCAGCTACCAATGACGTTGCTGATAGACAGGATACACTAGAAAGAGAGGTGCAGAATCTTATTTGTTTGACTGAAGCAATGGATGAGCGCGTCACTCATTTGGCATTGCAGGCTACAACTTTGGCCTCCTGTGTCAATGGGATTGCAGGCACCTTGGCAGTACAACAGATACAGATTAATGAATTTGGAACTTTTACCACTACCACAGAGATTTCAGCGGCCAAAACAGCTATACTCTCAACACCTTGGAGGAGATCCTTAATTGTTGTGGGCTCAACAACCTGCCGTGGAATCCAAGTTTGAAGGGAACCCTCATATCAATGTTCTTAACCCAGATAGCAATAGCCAATCCACCTTGTTGTCCATTGACCCCAATTACAAGCCCTCCTTCAAAAAAATCTTCAATACTAAGGCCTCTAACATTGCTGCCTTCTTAACTATCTACAAGACTGCAATGTGTAGGGCTACTGTCACGAGTGACAAATTCTTATCAACTATGCTTATTAAAGGCCTAAACTACAGGATTTGAACCCTGGCTCCCCGCGGGCTGCCAGCCCGCAGGGCCAGCCGCCGGCAGTTTTTTGGGCTCAAACCAGAGCAGGATTTGACTTCAGAAAATCCTTTGAAGCTTGATAAATCTAATTCACCTACATCAATACTCCCCACGCTAAAGGTTCCTGTTAATTCAACCAATCAGCTGGCAGGCCCAGCCACAGATCCCGGAATAACTTGGACCCACGCAGAAGGGGAAACAGAGAACCTTCTCATAGAACGCAGGCCACCCAGAGACGACCAATCCCACAACCTGACTAGGAAATTTGAGCATTCTCAATTCAAGCCAGCCAATGGAATAACCCCTGCAATTGATGCCGTCAAAGACTGGAAAGACCTGGTGAACGGGAAAACCTGGGCCACAGAATTTTGTGAAAGTTTTACCATGACAGATGGGCATACTTATACCCTGGACTGCCAGGAAGTTGCCTATCACCATTTTTGCAATAAAGTGACATGAACCTTTGGTTCAACCAGATCATACCATACTTGTTATTAGTTCTATTTCATTTACAGCCTATGTCTTGCGGTTCTGCACCCCACACTCACCTACCCCAAGAAACCACAGATCAGCCGCCTGACCTTTGCTGTCCACCAGGAGCTCCCTTTGGCCCAGTACATTTCACTGAGTACCCACCCAACCTGGCATATTCTGAGTTTACTCTAGAGGAAACCCTGATCCACGACCCTGAAGCTAGAACTAGAGAGACGGAAGTCCTTTACAGAGAAGGCACCAAAATCATCTGGCCCCCTCTGCTATTCCAAGAAAAGTATAATTTCCGGCCCGCATATTTGGTTCCAATGATACCACCCCTCACCCTGCGGCCCAACCACCCTCAAGAATCCATTGCCACTAATGAATCCACCTCCACCCAGATATTTGGGGTGATGTATATCACCCTCACAGGGTTAATTGATTCTATGGTGCCTGTAAGCGGACCTTGGGAAGTCCTTGGAAAATTGTTATCTTATATTGTAAAGTTAGCCCCAATCTTGTGGTGGGCTCTCCCTACTGGGCCCGCAGGCCATCCGCCCGCAAGTTCTCAGGAACCCCCTACCAGTTGGATCCCTGACATTATGGAAATCTACCTCAAACACAGTAACCTGGGCCCCAAGATGTTGTTAACTCTTGGGACAACTTGTATGCTATTTTTATTGATTTCAGCTTACTATGCGTACAAGTTAGCTACCAGCCTGATCACCTCAGTGACCCAACACCAAACCAGTCCTGAACAAAAAGACGCCCTGTTTGGCAATGAGAAGACCAAGACCCCAAACTTGCAGGTGCAGAACATCATAGTAAATCAAACCAAAACCGGAGTAGACATGCCCCAGATGGGGAAGCTCACCATAGAAGAAGCCAGAAGAGCAATGCCAGTTCTCTGCCTCCATTTTCAAGCCAACACAAACTCATACCCCAACAACACTGAGAAAGTCCTTGGGGTAGCCTCCATGCTCTCTGGCTTTGCCCTGGACTGGTTAAGGAAAGCAACTGCAAGGATGTCAAGTTCTGCCTAGACTACTCCCAATTTGAGAGCAAATTAATGGCCACTGGTGACAATCAAGACACCCGCCACCACGCCCTAATCAGCTTACTGGACATCCAACAAGGACCACACTCTCTGCAAGCTTACACTGACAAGTTCCTAAAATTGAAAGCCAGAACCCAACTTGAGGACAAGCTATTGGCCATTTTGTACCGCCAAGGAGCCTGCCCTGCCCTGAAGGAGCTACTCAAGCACCACCCCCCTATGCTTGGCCTGGATGAATTACTCCTCTTGTGCAGAGGGTTGAGCCTCAACCAAGAAGACACCCCCTCTTCCACCCAGCGCGCAGGCTGAGCCCCAACACCCAGCAGACCAGGAATGTCCCCCTGATGAACTACAGCGCCACTACCGTGAAGGCTTGTGTTTCTATTGCCACAAACCCAGGCAAATCACCAAGGCTTTCCCCAACAAGAGTAACCCCTCAGTTTCCTTGGCGCAAATAAACACCTCTACTCAATTGTACAAATTTATCCAAGTCAAAGCAAAAACATCCACAACATCCCAGACTGTTGGAGCTTTCATTGATACTGGAGCAGAGGAGAGCTTTATCAATGCCACCCTTACCAAGGACCTTGGACTGGAGGCCACCAACAAAAGTGTCAAAGTAATCATGGGAAGCAGCTCCCACAACTTGGGTTTCAGGCGTGCAACCAAATTGCCCCTGAAAATTGGGCAGAACTTGTACCCAGCGTTCCCCATCATCCTGAAAGGGCTTCCCCACCCCCTGATCCTAGGGGACACCTGGTCCCAAAGACACAGCACTATTCTGAACTTCTGTAATCAAACAGTTGCCTTGAAGAGAGAAAATTTGTTTGATGTGATACCATTCCAGTTGGGGCCAGCCAGTAAGAAACCCAACACACTCCTGACCCTGAGAGTGGAACCCAGTGTGGGAAGCCTACCTGCCCCCTTGGAGAAGTGGAGCCACATCTTCATTGAGGAAGCAGCAACCCAGCTTCCCAGTCACTCAATCTACAATCACGCCATTGATCTGTTACCTGGAACCCAACCACACTATGGCTCCATTTACAGCTGCAATCACTGCATAAAAGCAGCACTGAAGACATATCTGGAGGACATGATGAAAAAAGGGTTTATCTGGGTGTCAAAAAGCCCTTGATTGTCACCCATGCTGTTTGTAGGGAAGAAAGATGGCGGGATGCGCCCCTGCATAAACTACCAGAAACTGAACAATATCACTGTAAAGAACCACTATCCCATTCCCAACGCTGACAACCTTTGTGACGTGTTGACAGGAGCCCAGGTGTACTCAAAAATTGACCTGAGAGACGCCTTCAACCAGATCAGAATCAAAGAAGGGGACAAATACAAGACAGCTTTCAAAACTAGATATGGTTTATACGAGTACTTGGTAATGCTGTTCAGCTTGTGTAACACCCCCAGCACTTTCCAAAGGATGATTAACTCTGTCCTTGGCAAGTACCTTGACCAGTTCTGCGTGTCATATTTGGATGACATCCTCATATATAGCAAGTCACATGAGGAACACCTCCAACACCTTGACCAAATACTGGAGAAACTCTTGCAGGCCAACCTATATGCCAAGCTGAAGAAATGTGAATTCTTTCAATCTGAAGTCAAATTTCTGGGATATGTGGTGAAGACTGGCAGGTTTGCCATGGAGCAAGACAAAGTGGAAGCTGTAACAGCCTGGACAGTACCCAAATGCAGAAAAGACGTGAGAAGCTTTTTGGGCCTGGCAAATTATTGCAGGGATTTCATCCAAAAAATTTCTCAGATCACGTTGCCCCTGACCTGTCTCTGCTCTGACAAGGTCCAATTTTTCTGGACTGACAAGTGTACCTCCGTGTTTGTGACCCTGAAGGAAGCCTTCACGTCTGCCCCGGTCCTTGCCATGCCTGACCCAGCTAAGCCTTTTGTGCTGGAGACAGATGCATCTGACTTTGTGGTGGGTGGGGTCCTTCTTCAGGAAGGAGGGGATGGTATGCTACATCCTGTAGCATATTACTCCAAGAAGATGCTATCAGCTGAAGGGAACTACCCAATATATGATAAGGAGATGCTAGCTATGATGAAGACATTGAAGCACTGGCGCAGGTATTTGTGTGGTGCTGAACATCCGGTAAAAGTTCTGACAGACCACAAGAACTTAGTCTACTTCTTCAAACCACACCAGCTAAATTAATGACAAGCAAGATGGGCCTTGGAACTAGCTGACTACACCTTGACCATAGACTACAAGCCAGGAAAGATTAACGTGGTACCAGACGCCTTGAGCAGGAGAGCCAACCTGATCTCCTCCTCTACAGAAATCAAGGACTGCAACACCCACACACTACTGGACCCCGCCAGCCTAGGGATACATCTGAAGTACCTAAAGATTGCCGCCAGTAAACCCAATCTGATAAAAGCCCAGAAACAGGACACCTACTCAACAAAGCTAGTTGAAGCCCTGACAAAGGACCCAGATTGCCACCACTCAAAGAAAGGGTATTCCCTGAAAGGTGCTACCCTGCTTCTCCACAACAGGATCTATGTACCTGAAGGCCCAACCCAAAAAAACATATTGATTGACCACCACAATTCAGAGATGGCTGGCCACCCAGGTAGACACAAATCCCTCTCAAGTATCAAGCAGAACTACACATGGCCAGGCATAGACAAAGAAGTAGCTGCCTACATCAATGGTTGTGAAACCTGCAGAAGAACCAAGACGCGTCACTCTAAGCCAGAAGGGTTACTGAGACCTCTGGACATCCCTGCTGGCCCCTGGAAGTCAGTGTCAATGGACTACATAGTAGAACTCCCTCCTTCAAAATCCTTTGATACAATCCTGGTCGTGGTCAACTGTTTCAAAAAAATGGCCTATTTTTTCCTGACTACTACCCACTGCACGGCAGCTGAGACCGCCAGACACTTCCACAACCGCATCTTGATACAACACGGCACCCTAGAAGAAATCATCACTTATAGAGGACCCCAATTTACTTCCCACTACTGGACCCAAGTGATGAAGGACCTTGGAATAAAACGTTGCATGTCAACTTCCTATCATCTGCAGACAGAAAGACAAACTGAACGGTTCAAACAAATCCTGGAAAAATACCTCCAATGCTATGCCAACACCAACTAGGAAAACTGGGCCAACATGCTTTCCATGGCTCAGTTTGCATACAATAGTAAAGACCACACCTCCACTGGGATGTCTCTGTTCAAGGCCAACTATGGGTTCAATCCATCATGGGACCCTAGCATTGGTAGCAAGGAACAGAATACAGCAGGACTAATTTGGATTGAACCAATACATACCACCCTGGAAACCTGTCTAAGGAACTTGACCTTCGCTGTTAAGACCTACAAAGCATTTTTCAGCAAGAAAAGAATCCCTGGGAAACCTCTGGAAATAGGCAATGAAGTTTACCTCAACTCACAGAACGTTCCCCTACATGTACCCAGTAGGAAGCTAGCCCACTGCCACTGTGGCCCTTAAAAGATCATAAAGCAAATAAGAGAAGTGGAGTACAAACTAGAACTACCACCTACTTGGAAAATCCACAATGTCTTCCACTGATCACTGCTATTCAAGAAAGAAGGAACCTCCCTCCCCCACCAGAAGATCAAGACCAACCCTCCACCCATTCAAGAGGGACGTTCAACCAAATACAAAGTGGAGTACATCCATGGACACCATCTCCACTACAAAACCCCACAGTGCTACGTCAAATGGGTAGGTTACCCCCCCCCAAAGAAAGCACCTGGGAACCAGTCTCCAATCTACCTAACGCACAAGGAGCTATACAGCAATACCTGGGAAAAGGGACCGGGAAGGAGGAGGGCAACAGGAGAGAAGGGAATGATGTCACAAGTGACAAATTCTTATTGACTATGCTTATTGAAAGGCCTCAACTATGAGATTTGAACCCTAGCTGCCCGCGGGCTGCCTGGCTGCCTGCAGTTTTTTGGGCTCAAACCAGAGCAGGATTTGACTTCAGAAAATCCTTTGAAGCTTGATAAATCTAATTCACCTACATCAATACTCCCCACGCTAAAGGTTCCTGTTAATTCAACCAATCAGCTGGCAGGCCCAGCCACAGATCCTGGAATAACTTGGACCCACGCAGAAGGGGAAACAGAGAACCTTCTCATAGAACGCAGGCCACCCAGAGACGACCAATCCCACAACCTGACTAGGAAATTTGAGCATTCTCAATTCAAGCCAGCCAATGGAATAACCCCTGCAATTGATGCCGTCAAAGACTGGAAAGACCTGGTGAACGGGAAAACCTGGGCCACAGAATTTTGTGAAAGTTTTACCATGACAGATGGGCATACTTATACCCTGGACTGCCAGGAAGTTGCCTATCACTATTCTTGCAATAAAGTGACATGAACCTTTGGTTCAATCAGATCATACCATACTTGTTATTAGTTCTATTTCATTTACAGCCTATGTCTTGCGGTTCTGCACCCCACACTCACCTACCCCAAGAAACCGCAGACCAGCCGCCCGACCTTTACTGTCCACCAGGAGCTCCCTTTGGCCCAGTAAATTTCACTGAGTACCCACCCAACCTGGCGTATTATGAGTTTACTCTAGAGGAAATCCTGATCCACGACCCTGAAGCTAGAACTAGAGAGACTGAAGTCCTTTACAGAGAAGGCACCAAAATCATCCGGCCCGCTCTGCTATTCAGAGACAAGTATAATTTACAGCCCACATATTTGGTTCCAATGATACCACCCCTCACCCTGCAGCCCAACTGCCCGCAAGAATCTGTTGCCACTAATGAATCCACCTCCACCTAGATATTTGGGATGATGTATATCACCCTCACAGGGTTGCTTGATTCTATGGTGCCTGTAAGCGGACCTTGGGCAGTCCTTGGAAAATTGTTATCTTATATTGTAAAGTTGGCCCCAATCTTGTGGTGGGCTCTCCCTATTGGGCCTGCGGGCCGTCCGCCTGCAAGTTCTCAGGAACCCCTCACTGGTTTGATCCCTGGCAGCTACCAACAAGCTTAAGAAGGAACATATCCTTACTTTTCTACACCCCACTTGCCAAGAAGTTGTGGTCCCTGAACTACCATCTATTGTCACATGGGAGGATATGAAGTGCCTCCTTATTGAGGAATTTGGAGGAGATTTTAGCCTGGAAGTCAAGAAGGATGCTTTTATGCACATTGCTTTCAAACCCAAGAAAACTCTGACTGAGTTTGCTGAATGCTTTTAAATTGAGGGACAACACATCACCAGTTGCCAGTTGAATCCTTGGGAAGCTTATACAGCTTGCTCTAATGCTTTGAAAGTAAACCAACTTCTTTTCTTACACTTCAAACCCCATAAGGCATCCCTTACTTTCATGAAGAGTATAAAACCCTCCTTCAAGATATGCATCTGTCCCATGGAGGAACTGTGGTCCGTGATAATAAAGCTAATGCTGCTGAAACTACTTCTTTCCCCCTGCATCATGACTCTTGGCTCTAATGGGAAGCCTAAACAACAAGGGTGCCATAATTGCGGTCAAATTGAGCATCATTCATGCTTCTGTACCAATCTGCGTATGAAGGGTTGCAACCCAAAAGAGCAGGCAGGAAAAGAGAGGTCAGCTTAGAGGCAGAGACACTCTCTGCTGATCAATTTCACCTGTCTCCTCCTGATCCTCCCTCTGAAAAAAAATCTCCTCCTTTGTCTGTCCCAACTATTCTTCACCTATTCCACAATATCTCAAGTGATTCCAATCCCAAGGATTCTGACTATGATAAATAAGATAGTTATGGCTACTCTGTGCTAGCTGTCCCTGAAACTGTGTCTTTTCCCTACAAGCTTCACTCTGGAAAACCCATCAATACAGCTTGCCCTCTGCCAGCTGGGGCTAAAGCTATGATATCTTGCCTTTACCTAGCGCAGGCTCATCAACCTCCTGTCCTAGTGGACTCCTCTGAGGAAGCTGTTGAATTAGCTTAAGCTCTCTTCCAAAATGTTACTGTGTCCCTGCCTTTGCAAACTGTATACAAGGAAATTCCTGTCTTAATGTGCATGTTAGAAAAATGGGAAAAGGAGCTAGAAGCAGCGCAGGATGTCTTGGCAGTCTTACCTCCCTTTGGGAAAGATACCACCTGCGTAGAAGTATCAATCCATAAGGTTAAGATTAAGGCCATCCTGGATACAGGTTCTCTTGTCAATGTTGTATCCTCCAAGTTGACAAAGAAACTCAAGCTAGCTCCTGATCTAAACTATACTCAGTCCTATGAAACTGCTGGTATGGCTCATACTCAGGTTATTGGCGCCTAATCTGCCCTACCAATGAGGTTTGGTAAACTTCTCATTGCATCCCCCACTGTTGTTTTGGAAAAAAGCTATGAACTCCTGGTAGGCACTCAATCCCTCTGGGAGTACAATGTTATTGTAAACCTTAGATATGGGTACCTGTCGCTCTTGGGATATAAAGTCCCATCAATCTTTGTGAAAACCTCCTTGCATCTCCAGCAAACGCCTCAAGACTTGCGTGCTTGAGTATCCCACTGGCATCTTCTTGGCAAAATACATAACTCACTCCTCTAATATGCGCTCCCCTTGTTCTTCTTGTCCTGCAGAAGAAGGTGTCCCTCTACTTGCCCCTGAAGCCATCACAATCCCTCTTGGCTCTCAAGTAATAATCAATTCTCAGATATCATACAAGCTGCCTGAGAAGTTGTTCTTGTATTTGTATTCTCCTGAGTTCCTCAGTTGTAATTAACCTTGATTGTGCCCTGGGATCCTAGATTGTACTCATAAAGAGCCTATACAGCTGCTGCTAGCTAACCTGACTGCTTTGCCCATGCAGGTTTCTAGAGGCCAAGTTGTGGGGCATGGATGCATACTAGGAGCTAAACAGGTAGCTTCCATCTACCCTTTTAGAACATTCAGTGATTTCAACTTGCCCGAGGAAGACCCTCAAGTGCTCTCCCTGTTTACAGCCGCTGAAAACCCCCAACTATTTCCCATCCAGCAGAAGAATGTACTAAAACTACTTGATTAGTTCAACAACATATTTGCTTCTGGATCTAATGACTATGGCCTAGAGAAAGGGATCATTCACCAGATCAATACAGTTGATGATCTGCCCTTTTGCGCTAAACCATATTGCCATAGTAGGGTAATTGATGCCCAGGCTTCCAAGGAGCTCAAACAACTCTTGGATGCTGGGCTCTTGGACCCTTCTCAAAGCCATTGGTACTCCCCCTTATTGATCCTAAAGAAAAAGGATGAGCTCATTGTATTGTGATGGATTACCGCCACTTAAACTTGCTCACCAAAAAGGACTTGTATCCCCTGCCTCATATTGATGACGCCCTAAGGCAATTAGGAAGCTCAAAATTATTTTCTGCTATGAACTTAGCATCTGGATACTGGAAGGTTGAATTTTACCCTGAAGATCAATAGAAAGATGTCCTCATCACCTCTGAAGGCCTCTATGAACCCACACAAACGCCTCAAGGACTCTGTAATGTGCCAGCCACTTTTCAGAGAGCCATGTACTCCATCCTGCGAGACCTAAAGCTCTACTGCGTCCTTGTTTACCTCAACAACATTACAGTGTTTAGTTCCACCTTTAACAATCATTTAGATTATCTCAAGGATGTCTTTCTCAAGATTCAAGAAGAAGGATTGAAGCTCAAACCTTCCAAGTGTTCTTTATTTAAGGAGCAACTCAAGTTCTTGGGCCATAAAGTTACGCAGACTAGAATACATCCCATGAATAATAAGGTAGAAGCTATCAATAAAATGCAGCTTCCTACAAGTCTTTGTGAGGTCCAAGTATTCCTGGGCATGATGCAATAATATTGAAAGTTTATCCCTGATTTTGATGAACTAAGTGAACCCCTTATCCAACTCCTCTAAAATTTGCCCTTTGAATGAACTGACAGCCAACAGCAATCCTTTGAGGCCCTAAAGACCAAGATCAAAGAGGCTCCCATCCTAGTCTACCCTGATTACAATAAAGAGTTAATCCTATACACCAACACTAGTGGGGTAGCTGTAGGTGCCATCTTAGAACAGCTCAATGATGAGGGAGTAGACCAACCAGTAGCCTATTTGTCCTGTGTCCTCAATAAGCATGAGAAGAATTATAGTGTCACTGAAAAGGAATGCCTGGCCGTCCTACATGCTGTGAAACAGTTTTGACATTACATCTATGGAAACCACTTCACTGGAGTCACTGGCCACTTGTTCCTTAAATGGTTGCAGAAATTAAAAGAGCCTGAAAGCCAAGTAGCTTGTTGGGCCCTGCGCTGAAAGGGTATGGATTCACTGTGGTACACTGCCCTGGAGCTCAACATCAGAACGCTGATAGATTGTCAAGAATGCCTATACTGGCTATCCACCTTGCTGACGCTGATTGCCTGTATGAACTAATAGGGTATCCTGACGCTTGGGCTACTGAAACTAAAGACATCAACTGGCCCTTCAATCTCTATCAAAGGATACTATCATTCAAGATGGACAATTTTTCAAGGAAGTTAACAACACCTATCTGCCCTGTGTCCACCCCAGTATGAGAATAGGTATCATTCTCCAAGCCTATGTTGACACTGGACATGGAGGCATAGCTAAGACTCACAACTGGTTATGCAAGAACTTTTATTTGGAAAATATGCGCCTCCTGATCCCTGATGTCCTTGCCTCCTGTCATTATTGTCAGCTCTAACAACCCTGACCTTCACAACATCAGTTCAAGCTCATCCCTCCTAAGCATGCCTTCTAAACTGTGATTATTGATGCTGTTAGGCCTCTACCTTGTTCTAGGTCTGGGTGTTGATTCATCTTGGTAGCTGTAGATTATTTTAGTAAATGGGTCAAAGCCAGAGCAACCAATGATATAACTGCCAAGACCACTGCAAATTTCCTGCTACAGGATATTTTCTACTGTCATGATTACCCTCAAGTCTTGTTTTCTGACAATGAGACCAACTTCAATGCCTGTCTCATAACGTCCATTGTAGAAGCTATGGGCACACATCAATCTACTTATGCATTGTACAATCCTTCAACCAATGGGACTGTAGAGCAAGCCAATTCTTCTCTTGTGTCCATTATGAGGAAGCTCACTGTCTTAGATGCTGCTAATTATGACATTTTCCTCCCTGCTGCCCTCTTTGCCTATTGCCTTAGTAGACATTGGGTGACTGGACAATCCCCCTTCTCTATGTTGTATGGCTGAGAGGCTACTACCCCCTCAATCTTGGGACCTCCTCTGGTGAAATTCAATGCTTCTACCAATCCAGAAGCCCACGTAAAAGACTTGACCAACCAAATCATTGACATCCAAGCCTCAGCATATTCAACTGCCTATAAAGTCAAGGCTTTAGAGCTCTTGCCCACAATGCTTCCAGAGCCCCCTCCCCAAGTATCAGGTGGATGACCTAGTTCTATATTACCAGAATTGTACTGGGGGCCAAGCCCATAAGCTAGACTCCCTCTGGGTTGGCCTGTGCAAAGTCACCTTCAAGAAGGGCGTCAAGTATACTGTGAAGCTACTGTTGTCTGGCCGTCCCTTTGCCCAAGTCCATTCCAAATTCCTCTGCAAATATCAACTCCCTGTGTCCAATCTTGAGGGAGAAGATGTTGTAAATTGCACCATTAATGCTGTTTTAATATGGCCTTTGAATAGTGATATATGCAAAGATTTGGTTGGCTTTGCTTTCAAGTTCAGAAGTTCCTCACCTTCTATAAATGGGTCTATTCTAATGTCCACCCATTCTGGAATACTGTACCTGCCCTTGTCTGATCCTGGTATGACATCACCCCAATGTGACTCCCTTGGCCACTCTGTCTACCTAATGAGTGATCATTGAACCTTGTCTACTATTTAAGTAGAATCAACTCTCCTAATAAAGACAAGTTTATCCACATTTGTGGTGGCTTTAATATTCTTTAAGCTTTTTCCTTTCCTTTTTGCCAAAAGGAATTCTGCTTCTTGTATTCTAGAAAATTAAGGTGCATGTCCTTAATTTTCCCTGGGAGGCTAAACCAAAGCTATCTTTGAACCTTAAATATTTTGTTATAAAAATTTCCCACTGTGTCCTCCTGAATGTTGTCCCCTGGAGCCAAACACAACAAAGCTCAATAACAACTACCACAATATGAGGGCTGCATTTCAATAAGAGATGTTTGTGAGAATTGGGAAGCAGATTATGGAGAAATAAAACCTTGCTCTCAACCACAATTTTGCAACATCTTCAATTACTTGCTCTTGGAAAAGTAATTTCCCAAGTGACGCTCCAAATGATTTCCAACTAATCATTAATTTGGTGGCACTTTTATCATTTGCCTATCCATTACGGGGATTAAACCTTTCAAGTCCTAAGCAGAACACTAATTAAACAAGCCTTGTGACTGCCATGATATACATGGACGCTCTGTGGCTTCTCCTGATACTATATAATACTCTAAACTCATATCACATTAAGTATCATTCTCTTATTAATTTTCCCCTTTATCTCATTTATTATACTTCCCAGAAGTATATACTTGATAAAAAATAAAATTGCAGCTTTGGCAACAACCAAAAGGCTGCCACTTTAAATTCCTGAGTGGATAAAGAGGGAAGGAATTAGCTGAACACTAAGAGCAACAGGCAAAACCAAATAGCCAAATTTTACTAATGTTGCAACATCTTCAATTACTCCCTCTCAGGGAACTAATGCATAAAGTGACTCATCAAATGTTTCACCAATTGATAATTAATTTGGTGGTACTACTATCATTTGGCCATCTATTATGGGGATCAAGCATTCCAGATTCTAAGAAGAACACAACTTGAACAAGCCTTGTGACTTAAGAGGAACATTACTCAGATAAGCCCCATGACCATTATGATGTATATGGACAGCATGTGGCTTCTCATGATACTATATATTATTCTAAATTCATATCCGACAAAGTATTATTCTCTTTTTAATTAACCCTTTATATTGTTTATTATACTTCTCAGAAGTATATACACAACAGTGGTAGCACAGGTAAGTTATCCACACCTACACAAATTAAAGGAAAAATTCCTCCCATGAAAAAGATCCAGCAAATGGCCCTTCCCACAGGCTGGAGAGATTACAAAGAAGGACAAGACGTCCCTGCAGGCTTTGTCATATTTGATAACGTCCTTGTTCCCATCAAACAGTACAATTTTCTCAAAGACTGTAAACTCCTGAACCTGCCTCCAACCGCAAAAGACCCACAGCAGCCCAAAATACCCAGTATTGTATTCCAACGCCTACGCTCAGCAGAAATTGGGACCTTTTCAGGATTACATCAGGAAAACACAAATCTCTGGATCAATAGAACACAATGCAATTTTACACAAGTGGGCTATTCCTGCAGACTCTGGGCTAGTGAAATTGCTCTTTGTATCACAGGGACTGCTTTACGCGTTGTAAGAAAATGGCTCAAACAACACTATGTCCAAAATGAAAACTGGGATATGTTCAAAAATGCCTTCCTCAAAAAGTTTGCCATGAAAGACTCTGACGTGGTGATCATGACAGAACTCAGAACTTTCAAGATGACAGGAACAATCAAAGAATAAATTGCTGCATATGAAGACCTCTGTGACCACACTCCCAACACCATCAACTTTGATGAACCCAGACCACAATTAGACTTCTACAATGGCCTCCCCACACAAATTAGACTTCAGTTTGACATGACCCACTGCAAGAATCTCAAAGATGTACTCTTAGAGGGAAAACACACAGATCAGAAGTCCCACAACCTATATGCAACAAACAAACAAAAGGAGAGTCCCACAGCAAAGAAGGACCCTCGCCCTAACAAGCAGAATAACCAAATCAATAACCCCCATCCTCAAACCGGTAACTGTACAGCGCAGGCTAACCAAGCAAGTACTGAAGATACCAACAAGGAGGGAAAAGCTCAGGGGAGTGATTAGGCAAGCGGCCCTCCCCCAATCTACAAGACTTGTACAGAGACCAAGACATGGATTCAATAACCATGATTCAAGTACCCTCCAGCAATCCTATGTTGCTTTCTGCCCAAACTGGAAATAAACTCTTCACTTATCCTTTCTGCTTTTTCAGATATCAGGGCACAGCATTATTTCACACTAGAGCAGACCAATCCCTTGTTGACAAGAAATTTGCCAACCTCATGAGACTACCCACAGTCTGAAGTAACACCAAGAGAGTTATTGGCAGATAACAGAAGCACACCATTCAACAGAGAAACAAAACCTTTCCACACCCAAATTAAGAGACATACAGACTATGCTCAGTGGCTCTATCATACCAATCCTCAAGTATTATGCTATACTTGGCCTTGATTGAATGTGAAAGACAAAACCTCACTTTGACTGGGACAGCGCTACCCTCACCATACAACAAAGCAAGGTGAACCACCATGTTTACCCAACTAATCTTGACATACTTATGAAGGACCATGTATTTGTGAAAACCATGGAAACAGAACAGGAAACCAACCCTAACAAAATCAACTGGGACACCTGCACGTATGAAGTTATCCACTTAAAAAATAAAGAAACCAGACGTAAAAGAGACCATGTTTGGGACCATATGGTCAGTGAATTCCCCTCTGTCTTCCAAGAAACCTTACCAGGGTTACCATCCAACTGAGGCATACAACAAAAATTGAACTCAAGGGAAGTATACCAAAGGCACACCCCATATACTGTCTAATGGCACAAGAATATGATGTCCTAAAAGCTTACCTTGACAAAGTCCTTGAGAAAGTCCTCATTTGACCCTCAAAATCACCTTTTGGTGCCGCTGTCTTCTTCTTAGCAAAAAAAGATGATGGACTCTACCTGGTCACAGACTACAGAGCACTCAACAAGGTCACAATTAAGAGCAGGTATTCTCTTCCCCTGATAAATGACCTTTTTGATACCCTGGGGGTCCCAAGTCTTCACAAAAATCAACTTGACAGCAGGATATCTCCAAATTTGTGTAAAACCAGAGGGCATACCTAAAACCGCGTTCAGAACCAAATATAGATCCTTCAAATGTGTAGTTCTCAACTTTGGTATGAAAAATGCACTTAGTACCTTTTTGACATTCATGAACAAGGTCTTCAAAGAACACATCAGAAAACAAGCAATAATCTACCTAGACAACATTATTATCTATAGTCTAAACATAACACAACACTGGAAGCATATTTGCATGGTCCTCTAAACCCTCAAAGAAAACCAACTCATTTCAAAGCCTTCCAAATGCAATTTTTCTCATCTGAACTCCCATTCCTTGGCCACATTATCAGCAAGGAGGGGATCAACCCTGACCCAGAAAAGATCTGCGCTATAACTGACTAGCCAGCACCAAGAAACAAGAGCAAGCTCCAAACATTCCTTGGTATGGTGGCCTATTTCAGAAGGTTTATCACTGAATGGGGTGCCCTAACTTCACTGTTATCCACAATCACAGGAAAACAACCAAGTTTGTATGGACACCACTAAGAGACCAACATTGCTGGTAACTCAAAGAACGCATGGTCACTGCCCCTATCCTACAATATCCCAACCACAAAGGAGTATACAAACAGGAAACCAATGCTTCTGACTATGCAATTGGAGGTGTACTTCATATCCAGACTGCAGAAAAGGGTTTCATCCCTGTAGTATATGAATTAAGAAAGCTGTCTGATAGTGAATAAAGATATTCAATACACAACAAAGAAGTGGTAGCTATTGTCCACTGTCTCCTAAAGTGGCAATGTTATCTGGAAGGTGCACAAATATTCAAAGTGCTAACCAACCACAAGTCATTGATATTCTTCAAACCCCAGCAACACCTATCACAAAGACAAGCTGAGTGGATATCCTTATCCAAAGGTACCCCATGATAATTGAGTAAAAACCAGGCAGAGAAATTCTTACTGCATATGCCCTATCAAGGTTATAATGTAAACATCTCCTATGCACTGATGAGGACCCCAATTTTCCCATGCTTTTCATGGGAAATATCCAAGAAGGGTTCCCAACTGGCACACCAATGGACATCCAAGAGAAAGTCCTCAAGAACAAACATCTGTTCAAAAACGTGTATGGTACACTACATTAAATACTTCCAAGTGGTGATATCATACCCTACGTCTTTCCAACACAGAAGATTGGTACCATCCTCAGATATCACAGATATTTGGGACACACCTGTAGCCGCAACCTACATAAGTACCTCAAAATGCGCTACTGGTGGCCCAACATGCTGGACAGTATCAAATAAGTACTGGAGCAATGCAAAGTCTGTGAAAGTATGCCCAATCCAAGGCTCTGCCCAAATCAATACTACCAGTATCAATCACACAACCTTTCAAGGTGTAGTCACTGAATATTGTGGAACCAATGCCTGGCAACAACAAAGGCAAAAATTACATCATAACAGCCATTGAATATTCATTCAGGTGGCCTGTAGCCCAAGCTACAAAAGAACACAAAGGCAATGATGTGAGAAGATTTATTGGCAAATAGATCATGGCTAAGTTTAGGAAGCCTGAACTCCTGATCACAGATGGAGGTATTAAACTTAAGGCTATTGACACCAATATCTACTGTAGTAACTGTGCTGTTTTAGCAGAGTTACAAGAGGAAAATATTTAGAAGCTAGATAATAATCTTTACTGTGAGATAGTGATTAGATAGTCATGGTGAATCAATGGATAACAGAACATGATTGTTGATCACACAGTTGGATGGAAGAAGGGGGTGGCTTGATCCTGGTAATGAGTCAAGCGCCAAAGCAAGGTATCTACTGTAGGGAATCATCATCTGTTCATGTTGTTGGATTTGGTAATTTGAGTTGACTTCCTAGTCTGGCTTTAGTGACCAGATAATGGGATTACAGGTCACAAACCCGCTTTTTTGGAACCTTGCTGGCAGGTCAAGCCTGCAGCTTTGACACCCCCAACTGAAGGTTGGCCTCCTTTGGGGGCAGGTTGTCAGGGAGGTTGTTAGTAGCCCGGGCGCCGTACTGGACTAATTGTTATTCTGTGGCAGGCAGGGCAGTTTTTCATTGTTTCTGTCTCGCTTTGCAGGGTTGTAGGCAATCATGGTATAGGGTCTTGTCTTGCTTACATTTCCCAAGCCCTTGCACAAGGTAAGTGTTATTGTTGTTTACCTTTAGAAGGATTTCTGGCTCTACTTTCTTGGGTTGTAGTTTGCTTTTGTCAATGTTCATGACCCAAACTTTGTCCCTGACTTCATGTCTATTGCAGATGAGGACAAAGGTTTTTTACAGACGTTCATTTTCCTTTACTGTTTGTTTGCTGTTAGTCTCTACAACGTGAGGGTCTGAGGTGAGGGGACTTTACTTGGAATTTTCAGTTTAGGTCCTGTCAATGCTTGAATAATATTTGGCTGTGTGCTGTATACCAGTTCAAACGGACTTTTTCCAGTGGATCTGTTCACTTGGGTTTGATACACAAGTAATGCAGCCGTTAGCTGCTTATGCCAGTCTTCAGGTCTCCCGGCAGTGAGTTTGACTAAGGCTTGCACAAGGCTACCATTAAGCTGCTCTACACATCCATTAGCTTGTGGGCAGTATGGCATTGTTACGGTGTGTTTGACCCCATTTTTTGTGAGGTATACATTGGTGGTTTTGAAGGTTAATTCTTTCCCTTCATTGGTTATCAGGAGTTCTGGCTTTCTAAACTTGCTGATTATCTCTTTGCCAATAAATTGTTGTACTTTGTTACCAGTGTGTTCCTCTACTTCTTGGGCTACTGGCCATCTTGTAGCAAAGTCAATGGCAGTGATAATGTATTTCTTATCATTGTGTTCCCCTGGCATGGGGCCAACAATGTCAAGAGCCCATATTTTGAAAGGTAGTTGTGTGTGGATGGGAAGTACTGAATTAGACAGGGTTTTGCTTTTGGCAAACTTTTCACATACCTCACATTGGTCTAGAACTTCTTGAACATTGCAATATAAGGTTGGCCACCAGGCCCTGTGCTTAAGGAACTTGTATAGGTTTTGGCTCTTGGTATGTCCAAGGTCTCTGTGATAGCGTAGGATGATGTCTACTTGCTGGTGCGTGAGGATGTAGGGAATGGTTGTGCTGTCAGATATTTTTCAGTGTAGGGTCCCATATATGTCCGCAAATAGGTGCTTGTTTTTGGTAATTGTTTCCTTTGTTATGCCGGTTGTGCTGGGGGGGAACCTTTGTCTTTTGTTTGTAGTACCAAGAGAGGCCAGTCTGGGTCAAGCCCATTTTTCCCTCTTGAGGCACGGACATATAGGCAGGAGAGGGCGTCTGCCATGGTGAGCTCATCCCCAGGTTTGTACTTTATGAGCATGTTAAACCTCTTCAATAGCTCCATCCAGCGGGCTTGGTAGCGCAACAGATTTGCTTGAGTTTTGAAATATATGAGTGACTTGTGGTCGGTTAATGCTGTGAATTCTTCCTGCCGTTATAGGTAACAGCGCCATTTGACTAGGTAGTTCAAGATAGCCAACAGTTCTTTGTTGTGGATAGGGTATCAATACTTGTTATCTGTCAATTTTTGCAATTCATAAGCTACGGGCAGGAAGTTACCATCACTGTTTTTGATTTGTAGGACTCCCCCAATGGATGCATCTGAGGCGTTGGTTTCCATTTGGTATTCCCTGTCACGTTTGGGGTATTGTAGGATGGGAGCTGTTGTGAGTTTCTCCTTGAGGCGTCTAAAACAGAGTTCATGTTGGGGGGTCCACACAAACTTGGATTTGGCACCTGTTATGGCGGATAAGGGGGCAGTCAAAACACCACAGTCAGGTATAAAGCTGCGTACATAGGCCACCATTCCCAAGAAGGTACAGAGTTCCAACTTATCCTTAGGTGGTAGCATCTTGCAGATGGCCTGTATCTTTTGACTGTTGGGTTTGATGCCGTCCTTTGAGACTATGTGTCCCAGGAAAGGCAATGTGACCATACTACAGTCACATTGGGCTGTGGTTTCACAAAGAGGTTGAATTGTGATGAATTTCATTGGTTGAAATTCAAAACAATAGGATTAGCCTTGGAGAGATTTTACAGTGTAGTAATGGATTACCCAGGAATAAATTAGGCTGTACTAATTGAGGGCCTTAATGAATAATCTGAATGATTCAGATTATGAGACTAGGTGTCTCAAACCGTCTGATTAACCATGGAGGTTAATTGATCCCCAGGAATTAATTAGGCTGTACTAATTGAGGGCCATACTGAATAATCTGAACGGTTCAGATTATGCTACTAGGTGTCTTAAACTTATTGCTTAACTGGGAAGTTTAATTAATTGATACCCTTGAATATGATTAATGGGGATTTAATCATAGGGCCAAAATGGACTTGACTGTGACAAGTGAAGACTTGTTGTCTTCAAACGGATTAATTAACTGGGAAGGTTAATTAATATATGCTTGTAATATAATTAATGAGGATTTAATTATATTGTTTAATTACCTTGACTGTGTCAAAAAGTTTGGTTAAGGTTAGCCAAAAGTAAACCCCTGAATTGTGGTTTAAAAGCGTTGTTTCAGCAAATTAATTTGGTTAAAAGCTCCACTGCACCGCCTAATGGATTTGCAAAGCGCCAAGGCGCCGCTATCAAGTTTTTTCAGGCGCTGTGGCGCCGCCTGGGAAAGTTCCTGGGCGCCGCAATGGCGCCTGGTTTGAGTTTCAAAGTGTTTTAATGGGTTTTTAACGTGAAAAACCATCAAATTCAAAAACAGCTAAATGTAAACAATGGTGTCTATGCATTCAGGATTGATCAGCTGGTTCCCAGTTGGAACAAGGATAGCTTGGATCAGGAATATGTATATTCCACAGGGTTTTGGCACCAGAAGTCCGGAATGCTTCAAGCCAAAGAAATACATTTCTACAGAAAGAATCAGGTGATTCTGGAATGTATTAGAGCACATTCTTATAGGTAATAGTGTGAAGATCTTTTTGGTAAAGATCTGGATTTGATGACGCCGTTATGTTATAAACCATGTGATAGGAATCCAGGTGTGATTCCAGAACCAGAGGGGTTTTCAGCCAAATGTACCCCAATTGATATTAATGGAAACATGATAATAATTAATAAAAAAGGATGCTTATTTGTGACAATGGTTGCTCTCCCCTCAATATTTTTATGCTTTGTGTTTTTGGCTTTTAACTTAAATAAGATTACAATGGAATGAAAGAGATGGTCTGCAGCTAAGACTATGGGAAGCAAAAAACGTGGAAGTGATCACCAGATGCAACAAGTTTAACGCCAAGATTACTTGCCTGGAATCCAAGCTCATCAAAGCTTACATAAAAGATTCCCTGTCAAACTGTAAAAGAGTCAGACCAGGATAATGAAAAAGCAAGCATGAATTTCCTGGATCCGTCACAGGCAATTACTTGCAGAAGAACTGGCACTTGGAGGGTTTGCCCAAAATTTTGTGTTGTGCCAAGGTATCAAAGACTGCCTTGAGGTCTTTGTGGTGCTGTTCCACCAAGGGGCTGTAGACAATTATGTTGTCCAGGTACACTAGAGCGTGTTTGCCTATGTGTGGTGCAAATACTTTGTTCATGAAGGTTACAAAGGTGGATGGAGCATTTTTCATACCAAAGTTGAGCACCACACATTTGTATGAGCCATATTTAGTGCAGAAGGCTGTTTTGGGGATGTCTTCCTCCCTGATGCAAATCTGGTTGTAGCCTGCCGTCAAATCAATCTTGGAGAAGACTGTGGCTCCTCCTAAGGCGTCAAAGAGGTTGTCAATCAGTGGTAGTGGATAACAATTCTTGATGGTAACTTTGTTTAGGGCTCAGTAGTCTGTGACCAGATGTAAGGTACCGTCCTTCTTGGCCACAAAGAATACAGCGGCCCCAAAGGGAGACTATGAGGGGCGGATAAGTCCTTTCTCCAACGCTTTCTTGAGGTAGGCGCATAGGGTGTTGTCTTTGTTTGGGATCAGCCTGTAGATAGGAAGCGCCTTGGGTACAGCCCCTTTGAGTTGGATGGAGTACTGAATGTGCTTCTCAGGGGGCAGCTCAGGCAGCGCTTCCTTGAAGATTCTGGATGGAAGGCCATAATTTTGCGGTCCTGAGGCATGGAGGTATCTTGGTGATTTTTGAAGTGTATGATCCTGTACTAGCAGGACTCCCAGTCAATTGCCTTAAGGTTTTCTTTTTTGTCCAGGGTCTCTGTGATACGTACAAAGACGTGGTGGCGTAGGAGTTGGTCCACGGAGTCAGGGTTGATCTTGTGGTTGACACCTTCACACTTGATGGTCAACACTGAGGTTGCCCAGTTTATGTGGGGATTGTTCTTTTGTAACCAGTCTAGTCCCAGCACAATTCAAACTTTGGGAAGTCAATGACGGGACCTTGGATAATGAAGTGGAAATTCTCAAGCATGACAGAGAAGGGGGTGGGTTTTCTTGTCACAGCAATGTGGTGTTTGTCAGCCAGGACCACGTTTTTAATCTGCAAAGGATTAGTGGCCAGCTTGAACTTGTCCACAAAGCTACTGTTGACTAGAGTTTGATCTGCACCCAAATCCAGGAGTGCTAAGCCTGTGTAACTGCAAAAGCAGAAGGGATAGGACATCAGTTTATTGGGATGTACGGCAATGGTGTACAGTACTGGGTCTTCCAAGGGCACTTGGATCATTGGGCATTGATCCACGTTCTTGGGTCAGTACTCATCATTGGGAGAGTCAGTAGTTGCGTGGGGAGAGCTTGGCTTGCTTAGTGCTCTCCCTGGGCTTTTCCCTTATCTGGATTGCCTTGCGTGGTGGTGATACAGAAATGGGTATGATTTGACTGGCCATTGTTTCCACTTCCATGCCCATTCAAACCCGTGGGTTTGTGGTTGGTGTTATTCCTGTTGACTCCAGGAGGTGGTTGAGTGGAGCGCCTGCCTGTGTGACAATCCTTGGGTCTCTCTTGTTTTCCAGTTTTTGCCTTATGAAGTGTGTTGGAGATTTGTTCCGCTTTCTCTGCTTCACAGTACAGACTTAGCAGGTTGATCACCTGGTTCAGGTTCACATGTCTCATCACATGTAACTTGTGAGCGTTGTAGTACATGAGGTGTGCAGCTGGAGTGTCAAGAGCCATGTCAGATGGTGCTGAAAGTCAGAGTTCTTTGTAGGTGTGGGTGAGCTCCTTCACAGTGCCTTTCTGGGTAAGGTTCTTTACTTGGTGTATTATCATGAGCGCTGTATCCTTAAGCACTAATCTTGTCAGGAAGTCTTGCTTAAAGATATCCCAGTTCTTGTTGGTGTGTTCCTTGTGCCACTTGTTGCACCAGGTGCCAGCATCATGGGTCAGGCAAATGGAAATTTCTGCAATCCAAAATTGCTGTGGGCATTCCATCTGTGCCAGCTTGCTCTGGGCAGACTGGATCCATGCAACAGTGTTGTTGTTGTTGGCCCCGGCAAAAGGTTCCAAGGCGGCGCTTTGTAGTATTTGTGCTACATAGGCTGGCATGGCGCTTTTGTCAGTTGGTTGCGGCATTGAGGCAGGAGCCTGGAAGAATCCTTGTTCAGACATGGTGTTGAAGGCGGGTAGTGGAATCATCGTATTCTGGCATAGGAAAAAACCATTGGGCATCTCGGTACCAGGAGTGTACAGGGTCCAGTCAGGCAGGAGACAAGACATAATTCTGTCAAGGATTTGTTAGCCGCAGCGTGTGCAATCAACAGGCAGAATTTTTCAAGATGAGGTAGGATGGAGAAACTACCTGTGCTACCAATGTTGTAACTATGCTGTTTTAGCAGAGTTACAAGGGTAAAAATATTTAGAAGCTAGGTAATAATCTTTATTGTGAGATAGTGATTATATAGTCATGGTGAATCAATGGGTAACAGGAACATGATTGTTGATCACACGGCTGGATGGAAGAAGGGCGTGGCTTGATCCTGGTAATGAGTCAAGTGCCAAAGCAAGGTATCCACCGTAGGGGATCATAATCTATTGTTATGTTGTGTATTTGGTAATTCAAGTTGACTTCCTAGTCTGGCTTCAAGTGGCTGGATTATTGGATTGCAAGTCACAAACCCGCTTGTTTGGAACCTTGCTGGTGGGTTGAGCCTGCGGTTTTGACACTAACTCACCAAGAATGGAATAAAATACACCATAGCCAGTCCCAATCACCCGTAAGCCAATGGAAGAGTAGAATAACTAAACAGCTCACTATTAGCAGCCCTAGTAAGTTATCTGCCAACAAGCCAAAAG
Source organism: Entomophthora muscae (assembly GCA_014839935.2). Classification (NCBI taxonomy): domain Eukaryota; kingdom Fungi; phylum Entomophthoromycota; class Entomophthoromycetes; order Entomophthorales; family Entomophthoraceae; genus Entomophthora; species Entomophthora muscae. The sequence continues at coordinate 205,175 of QTSX02000032.1, read as the reverse complement.
CCTTGGTTGGCATGTTACCAACAGCTCTCATGGTGTGCAAAACCCATTCAAATGATATACAGGCAAAAGCCCATATAAACTTGTCTACGGGCACAAGCCTGCCCTCATTAGTACTACTGCAGGTCCACGCTTACCTCTACCTAAGAAGGTACCAGAAAACAATTACCCCAATGTACAGTGTGCCAGAAAAGACCAGGAAGACATGGAAAAGAAAAGGGTTGAGAGATTCAACCCTGCTACAACAAGATAGATTCTAAGTTAGAGATGAGATTTGGGTAGTAAACCACAATCAACACAAACTGGACCCAGGGTTGAGAGGACCAGGCATTGTCATGGAAGTCAAACCCAACAATACCTACTTAATCAAAGGTATTGGCACTCAAACAGAACTCAAGCGCATGCACCATGACTGTCTTTGCCTCTGCAAAGCAAGGACAGCACAGTGTAATTCCCAACTCCCTTTACCCAACTCCAAACTGGATCAATACCAAGCCTGTATCCCCAACACGCTCAAGAAAATTCCCAAGGTTCCACCTTCCAGCACCCCAGGGGGATATGTTGCAACATCTTCAATTACTCCCTCTTTGGGAACTAATGCCCTGAGCAACTCACCAAATGTTTCACTAAATGTTTCACCAATTGATAATTAATTTGGTGGCACTACTATCATTTGGCCATCTATTATGGGGATCAAGCATTCCAGATTCTAAGCAGAACACAACTTGAACAATCCTTGTGACTTAAGAGGAATATTATTCTAATAAGCTCTATGACCATCATGGCATATATGGACAGCATGTGGCTTCTCATGATACCATATATTATTCTAAATTCATATCCAACAAAGTATCATTATCTTCTTAATTTTCCCCTTTATCTTGTTTATTATAATTACCAGAAGTATATACTTGACACTAATTTTTTTGAACTTTATTAGAGTAGAGAATGATGAATCAAGGTCTTTTAAAACACTTTCATTCAGTTAAGGGAGATAATGGTCTTTAAGTGAGAGTTTGAACGTCCCAAAAAATCGTCCAATGCAATGAAGAGATATGAGTGCATTTCTTGAGACAGGAAAATTTGGACAAATTTGAATAGAAAAAATCAAACATAAAAAATGACTCATCTAAAATTGAGGAACCTGTCTTGGATGCAAATAACACTGCTCCTGGCTGCTCTTGCACATGATATTTAACCAGGAGTTTCTCTGTCATGGCTGGGTGTAGTGCTATACCAAGGCGCCATGGTTGGAGTCCACCCATCAGGGTACCGCAACACCAAGGCCTAATACAGGAAGGGCAAGGAGCGGGACAAGTACAGAATGCCAGCTTCAAGTGGACAATAAGCGCCAAGAGGCACTACTACCTCAGCAAGACTAAGGATGGTCAAGATGACCATCCTGTATCTGCTGTGATCATAGGGGGCGACCTCAGCATCAGGTTGCAAGATTGGGGGTAGAGGAATGAAGCGGCTGGCCTGTCCAAGGCTAGGCCCTGGTTAGTAGTCCATTTCTACAGGTTCTCTTGGTTATACTAAGTGAAGTTCTGGTGCTTGAGCTGGTTGACTTGATATTGTCCAAGGTGATAAAAAATATGGGAAAGAAAGGCTGAGACTACTCTGTGGACCATACACTTTATTAAACATTGTCTGCGTCCAACTTGATTGTAGGGAAGTGGGTTTTATACCACTTATCTGTTATTCCTTGAAAATGACTACTGACAACTTCTTGGTGAACTCCAGTAGCCCATCCCTTGGTCACAGGTACTTTGGGTAAAGGGGAGGAATTCTTGAGAACAGGGGATAGGGTCCTAAAGAATCTTGGACTGGGTTGGAGAAGGGAAGTTCACTGGGTCTGGACCATTGGATTGGTTGATTGATTCATGGCTGTGGGCTGTACTGGGGACTAGATTTGGCTCATCTGGTTTCATCTTGAAATTGGCTGGATTGCTGGAAGCTGATTGGTGACTAATTATATCAAGTTCAATCATTTGAGGCTGTGGTTTTTTTGGAAGATTGGACTTGCTTATAGGTGGAGGGTTTTTCATCTGTAGGTGAATCTTCATGGCTGAATGGCACCTCTTCACTTCTTGAGTTAATGAAGTAATTGGAAACCCCAGATGATGTGTGGGTTGCATTGGCTTGGAACTATTCTTTGACTGGCTTTATTTGATTGGGAGTAGATTCTGGAATATCCTTCTGTAGGTGATGTTTCATTACATCAGTGGGTGTAATTAATTCATCATTTGTGTTTGGCTGTTGGGTGGCAGTGGAAACAGGACTGGTGGGCAGAACTGGAACTTTATTATTTGCTAAGTTATTCAACAAACCCAGTTGATACTGGATTTGCTGAACAACCCAGCAAACATCACTCAATTTTAGATGGGAGCCAACTGGCTCATTTGTAGCATTGGAGCCAGTGACTCTGCTACTGTTGGAGTCTGCCATCCTCCCTGGGCCAGCAATAGTAATGGCCCTGGCTTTTGCATTGCTTGCTTCTGTTATAATTATATCATAACCAACCTCTCTTTCAAAAGTCAGTTCCCACCTGCCCTGGTGGTTTAATTGGGGTTTGATTCCCCAGGCGGGTTTGCACAGTTGCCAACATTTTTGTTTGACAGGGAAGGATGCAGGTTTGAACCCGGTAGTTGAATTTCCGGGCTTGCTGGCCCTTACAGTCTCTTGGGTGTACTAGGTGCGGCATCTTTGAAATAATTCTACAATTAATAGTGTGAGGACTTTTCTTGGACTTTTTCAGTAAATCTTTGGGTAATTATCTAAGCATAATTTAGCAGAGATTCCTAAGAATTTGGCAAGGATTGAAGTGGAGGCCCAGGGAGAGGTGTAATTTTACACTGTTCTCCCAAGTCTTAACTATAGTATTTAATGATAATTAAGCCTGGTTATGTAATTTTTATGTAAATATCCATGCACGTGTTTCTCCTTTTAGTTTTCTGACTGATTTATTAAAACTGATTGTCATTGCCCAGCTTGGGTTAGGGAGTCAGATCAACAGGATAATACTCACCTGAGTGGTCATCTAACAGAGCACTTCATGCCAATTAGTGTTCACTGCATCTTTTCATATACTTTTACTGAGTTCAGCCACTTAATTGACACCTGTCTGTGTAAGATGAATAATATTACTTTCACATGTAATGCCCTGATCTCTGCCATCAAGACCTGATGGGAGGAGAGTTAGATCAGGATATAAAATAATTCCTATTATATTACAGCTTCAGCAGGGCCTCTTAAGGGCAGAAGTTTTTTCACTTTGTCAATTGTGTGGAAGCTTAGGTCCCAACCTGTTCTGCCAGCTCTTTTAATTCTTGGTTACTATAGAACTGTTATTAAATCCAGTCAGTTACTCCAAGCTGTCCTAGGAAAAGATCATTATTACCATTAACTCCACACAAGTCAAACTGTCTACTAGGTATCCAGTCAAAGGGTTTGAGTCTTATGACTACATGATCCAAGGCATGAATACCTTGGTGGATACAGTAGGTTTACAACCTGTTGAGATAAAAAATGCACAGCAGTTTTCAGAGACTTAGCGCTAAGAAAAATCAGCTCAGATTTAAATGAAATAAAAAAAATAAATGAATCCATATTGATTAACAATATATTGGGTTCAGTTTTATTTTGTTTAAATATGAGTTATTTTGCTTAGCACCACAGCTTTGAAAACTACTGTAACAGATAAAAAATTAGTTCAGTCCAAAACAAAATCTAAATGGTTTCACTTAAAGGTCAGTTATACTCAACAAAATTTTCATTTATCTAGGTCTGGGTTAACAGAAATTCAATAATACAATAAAATGAAAATGAAAATGGAAATCAAAAACACAATAGCAAAACTGAGAGCTAAAAAAAACCTATATTCAAAAAATCAAATTAGACACATTATGAAGCAATCTAAATCAACTGATGTATTGTTCAGGTAAAATGCTATAATAAGAGAACAAAATGTTGCAACTGAACTAATTAGATTTCATTATTTGAATTGGGGTTGAGGGCGTAGATGGGGTCACCTACGTTGTATATGGCCTCAAGGTGTTTTGTCCCTCCCTTAATTTGTTTGTGTTTGATTTTTTGGGCTTTGGCGCACCACTGGCTCAGAAAAGGGGTAGGCAACAAGGGGGGTTTACGGATACTGTGGACTGTAGTTTCTCTTGTTCTACTCCTGCCAACCCATTGGGCATCCCAAAAGCCAGGGTGCTGGGACTGAACCCAGTGCCCCTGTTGACTCTTGCTTGTAAGATGAGCAGGGCAGTGGGCAAGTGTTCAGTCCACACAGTATTAGGGTGTTCTTGTGAGAGCTTGGCAATCAGTTGAACCAGAGAACCATTCAGCTGCTCTATGCAACCATTGGCTTGGGGTGGTAGGGAGTTATGGCTATTTGTTGGAGGGCATTCTTGACACAGTAAGTCTTCATGATATGCCCAACAAGTTTGGTGCCACCATCTGTGATAATGCATTTGGGTTGCCCAAAGCAGGCCACAATTTCCTTACCAATGAAGCAGGTGATGGTGGTGGCAGTGTGATTAGTGATTGCCCATGCTACTGGCCAACAGGTGAAGTAGTTGATGGCTGTCATTGTATACTTCTTCCCAAGTCTGTCTTTGGTGAGAGGTCCAACAATATCAAGGGCCCACTGCTCAAAGGGTTCCATGGCTTTAATAGGCAGGAAGAACTTGGGGGTGCAGGTTTAGACATGTTCTTTTCACACAACACACATGTTTTGAGGAGGTCCAAGATGTCTTGGAGCATACACAGCAACCAAGCCTTACGTTTCATGATTTTGAAGAGGTTACCTCCTCTGATGTGACCCAAGGTGCAATGGTAGTGCAGTATGGTGTTGTCTTGTTGTGTGGTGGGAATATAGGGCATCTTTTAACCTGTCTCTGCCCAGCAGTAGACGTTGCCAGTATTGGTGGTGAACTGGCTTTCATTGTCCTTCAGCTTGGAGATGGTTACCAAATTAAGGCCTTTGTAATGTGTTGCTTCAGGACAGAGGTATACCATTAGCCAGTCTGGATCTAACCCATTGTCCCAGGTAATGGACGCTACATAGAGCCTTGAGAGGGCATCTGCTGTGACAAGTTTCTTACCAGGCTTGTATTCAATGTGCAACTGGTAGGGGGACAGACGCTCAACCCAGTCTTCCTGGCAGCGTACCAAGTGGGACTGAGTGTTGAAGTATTGGAGCAACTTGTGGTCTGTCAGGACACAGGGTGGAAACGTGGCCCCCACCAAGTAACAGTGCCATTTCTTGACGCAGTGCACAGTTGCCGCTAATTCTTTGTCATTGATTGGGTAGCGTTGTTCTGAGTCAGTGAGCTTCCAGGATTTGTATGCTATGGAAAGAAAGACGCCCTTTTCAGTTTCTACCTGTAACACGCCCCCTATGGCTTTGTCAGAGGTGTCAGTCTTGAGTTTGTATTGGCAGTTCCAATTGGGGAATTGCAATACAGGTGTAGTTGTAAGTCTTTTGCTTCAGTATCTCAAAGGCTTGATCTCTTACAGGGGTCCATTGGAAGCGCTGTTTGGTGTTTAAGAGCTCAGTGAGAGGTGCATTAAGTTTTATGAAATTTGGGATGAACTTGCGCACGTAGGCAACCATGCCTAAAAAGGTACACACCTGGCCCATATTGGTGGGGGATGGCATGCTTGTGTTTTCCCTGATTTTGGCAGGGTCAGGCTTTATTCCTTGGGAAGATATGGTGTGCCCAAGGAACAAGAGCTCCAACCTGAGTAATTCACATTTAGAGGGTTTAGCCTTCAACAGGTTTTTCCAAAGAGTGTCAAGGACAGCACAGAGGTGTTGGAGGTGCATGGTTTGATCTTGACTGAAGACAATAATGTTGTCAAGGTACACAACAACACACATCCTAATCAATTCCTCAAATGCTTTGTTCATTATCATGGTGAAGGCGGAAGGAGTGTTAGACATTCCAAAGTTCAAGACCTGGAACCCAAACAACCTGTAGCTTGTTCAGAAGGCAGTTTTTGCCTCATCCCCTGGCGCAATGCGGACCTGGTTGTACCCCGCGGTGAGATTAATCTTGCTAAAGACCTTTGCGCCCGCAAGTGTGTCAAACAGGTTGTCAATCAACAGCAGGGGGTATTTTTTTAACAGTTACCTCATTTAGGGTGCAGTAATCTGTGACTAAGCAAAGGGACCTGTCCTTCTTGGCTATGAAGAAGACAGCGGTCCCATATGGCAAAAGCAAGGGGAAGATAAAGCCCTTGTTGAGTGCATTTATGAGGTGCTGGCGGAGGGTTTTATCTTCTTTTGGTGTCAAGCAATAGAAGGGACGTGCCTTGGGAAGAAACCCTTGAGGTTGTACAGCGTGCTGAATCTCCCAGGGAGGAGATAGTTGTTCAAGTGTTTCAGTGAAAATGTCCTTATACTCCTTGAGGAGAGCAGCAAGCGCTGCTGGAGGTAGAGTGGTCAAGGAAGGGACTGCAGATAGTTCAGTGTGGATAACTTCAACTGAACATTGGTTGAAGTCAAGTTTCCCCCCTTTGAACTTGTATGAGCCCATTTCTGTCATTATAACAAACACAGTATTGTGAAGCAACTTGTTCATTTTGACGGGATATATCTGGAAACCCACCCCATTTCTATTGAGGGTAATTACAGATGTATCCCAGTCAATGTAGGGACAGTTGTGACAAAGCCAGTCAAGGCCAGCAATGAAATTGTGGCTGAGACCTGTCATGATTGGTCCTGCAAGCTTAACCTGGACGTTCCCCATTCTTACCAAGAAGGGTACTGTCTCATGGGTAATTGCTATTCTACAGGAGTCAGCCATTTTTACTGCCTTGAACCTGCTTGGTACTTGGTCTAGTTATTGAGCGTTGGCAAACACCTGGTCAACCATAGTGTGATTGGCCCCAGTGTCTACCAGTAGTTTGTGGGTGTTCCCACAGAAACAGAAGAGATAGGCCAAGCAAGTTATTTTATTTGAAGAGTGGCTTGCTTGAAGTATGGGGTCATTGCTATGGACTTGGAAGACGTCAAGGTCCTTAACTTCATGAACCTTGTAGTCTCAGGGGTTCTTAGCAAGGAGGGATTGAGAGTGAGGGTCAAGTGAGGTTGTAGAACCTCTTGTAACTACAACCCCCAGACTTTTTTCTGGTCTTCAATCTGGTTTAGTTGGAGTTCCCTCTTATGGGGGCGCTTAACCCCATTTTCCTGTTGCTGTGGCTAGCAGCAACCTACTTGATTTTGAGCACTGCCAGGTGCGGAACAAGGTTGAGGTGATGCATCATTGGAGCGGTGGAAGCCCATTGAAGCCTGGTTATTGGCCTCCACAATGGCTTTGTAGCAGCCATAAATGGAGGGGCAGCAACCTACAGAACCCACTTGCAGATATGGGGCTTAAGCCCATTAACTATCAAGGTAAGGAGCATGGTGTTCCTGTCAGTCACAGCTTCTGGGGTGGCGGCAAGATATTCAGGAACAGACCCAGTCTGTTTAATAGCCAGGAGGGGAGTTCACACTACAATGGGTGAAAAGGTTTCACTATAGAGGGACTTTGCAGCAAACCTTGTTGTTTTTGGCTCCTGGGGACAACATCAAGGTGGTCATGGCCAAAAATCTTTATAACAAAAGATTTGAGGTTTGAAGCTAGCCTTGAGTTAGCCTTCAGGGCAAAATTAAGGGCATGTACCTTAATTTCCTGGAATACAAGATGAGGAATTTCTTTTGGCAAAAAGGAAAGGAAAGAGCTTGAAGAATACTAAAGCCAACACAAATGTGGATAAACTTGTCTTTATTAGGAGAAACAATTCTACTTAAATAGCAAACAAGAGTCAATGATCACTCATTAGGTAGAAAGAGTGGCAGAAAGGGTCATGTTGGGATGAGTTCATATCAGGATCAGTCAAGGGCAGGTATGTTAATCTGGAATGGGTGGATATTGAACCAGACCCATTTGCAAAAGGTGAGGAATTCCTGAAATCAAAAGCAAAACCAACCAAATCTTTGCACATATTGTTATTTGAAGACCATATTGAAATAGCATTAATAGCGCAATTTACAACATCTTCCCCCTCAAGATTGGACACAGGGAGTTGATATTTGTGGAGAAATTTGGAGTAAACTCAAGCAAAGGGGCAGCTGGAGGACAGCATCTTCACGGTATACTTGACACCCTTCTTGTAGGTGACTTCACAAGGCCCAACCCAGAGGGAGTCTAGCTTATGGGCTTGGCCTCCAGTACAATTTTGATAATAGAGGACTAGGTCACCTACTTGGTACTCAGGGAGGGGGGCTCTGGAATCATTGGAGGGTGAGAGTTCTAAAGCTTTGACTTTATAAGCAGTAGAATAGGCTGTAGCTTGGATGCTGATGATCCAATTAGTCAAGTCTTTGACATGAGCTTCAGGATTGATAGAGGCGTCAACTTCAATCAACAGGGGTCCCAAGATTGAGGGGGTGGTGGATTCTTGTCCATGCAGCATGTCAAAGGGGGACTGACCAGTCACTTGGTGTCTGCCAAGTCTATACTCAAGGAGAGCAGCAGGAAGGAACATATCCCAGTTAGCAGCATCAGAGAGGATAAGCTTCCTCATGATGGACACAAGGGTGGAATTGGCTTGTTCCACAGTCCTGTTGGTTGTCGGATTATATGGTGCAGAGAAGGATTGATGTGTACTCATAGCTTCTACAATGAACGTTATGATTCAGGCATTAAAGTTGGTCACATTGTCAGAAATCAGGACTTCAGGATAACCATGACAGTAGAAGATATCTTGCAACAAGAATTTAGCAGTGGTCTTGGCAGTTATATCATTGGTTGCTCTGGCTTTGACCCATTTACTAAAATAATCTACAGCTACCAAGATGAATCAAAACCCAGACCTAGAACAAGGGAGAGGCCCAACAGCATCAATAATCACAGTGTGGAAGGTATGCTTAGGAGGGATGAGCTTGAACTGATGTTGTGAAGGTCAGGGTTGTTAGAGCTGACAATAATGACAGGGGGCAAGGACATCAGGGATTAGGAGGTGCATTTTATCCCAGTAGAAGTTCTTGCACAACCAGTCATGAGTTTTTGCTGTACCTCCATGTCTGGTATCAATGTGGGCCTGTAGGATGATGACCACCCTCATGCTGGGATGGACGTAAGGTAGATAAGTGTTGTTGACTCTCTTGAAGAGTTGTCTATCTCAAATCACAGTATCCTTTGATAGAGCTTGCAGTGCCAAAAAAATGTCCTCTGGCTCAGTAGTCCAGGAGTCAGGATACCCTATCAACTTGTATAAGAAATCAGCATCTGCAGGATGGATAGCTAGTATAGTCATCCATGAAAAACCATCAGCATTCTGGTGTTGTGAACCAGGACGGTGTACCACGGTGAAATTGTATCCTTGCAAGCGCATGGCCAAACATGCTAAATGACCTTCAGGCTCCTTTAATTGCTGCAGCCACTTAAGGGAAGAATGGTCAGTGACTACCTTGAAGTGAGTCCCGTAAATATAGTGCCTGAACTTTTTTACTGCATGCAGAACAGCTAGGTATTCTTTTTCAGTGACGCTATAGTTCTTCTCATGTTTTTTGGGGACTTGTAAAGAATAGGCCACAGGTTGGTTGACGCCTTCATTGTCAATCTGGGCTAGGATGGCACCCCCAGCTACTCCACTAGCATCAGTGTACAAGATGAGCTTCTTATTGTAATCAGGGTATACTAGAAGGGAGCCTCTTTGAGTTTGGCTTTCAGAACTTCAAACAATTGCTGTTGGATGTCAGTTCACTCAAAGGGTATGTTGCAAAGGAGCTGGACAAGGGGTTTGCTTAGTTCAGCAAAATCAGGGATTAATTTTCAATAGTACCCCATCATACCCAGAAATACTTGGATCTCCCGTAAATTTGTGGGAGGTAGCATCTTGCCAATGGCTTCCACCTTATTGTTCATAGGGCATATTCCGGTTTGGGTGACCTTGTGGCCCAAGAATTCAAGCTGTTCCTTGAAGAAGGAGCATTTAGAGGGTTTGAGTTTTAGGCCTGTCTCCCAAATTTTGATGAAGACAGCTTTGAGATGGTCCAGATGGTCAATGAAGGTGGAGCTGAACACAGTAATATTGTCAAGGTATACAAGGATGCAGGAGAGCTTCAAATCTTGTAGGATGGAGTCCATAGCCCGTTGAAACGTATCCAGAGCGTTGCAGAGTCCTTAGTGCATTTGAGTGGGTTCATAAAGACCTTCTGAAGTGATGAGCGCAGCCTTTTCTCTATCTTCAGGAGACAATTCAACCTGCCAATATCCCAAGACAAGATTCATTGCAGAGAAAAACTTTGATCCCCCTAATTTCAAGCGTGTCATCAATCCTGGGCAGAGGGTATGAATCCTTTTTTGTGAGAGAGTTTAGACAGCATGATCCATCAAAATATGGTGGCCTCCATCCTTCTTCTTAAGCATCAACAAGGGGGGCCCAAGGGATCTGAGAGGGAGTCAAGAGCCTAGCATCTAGGAGCTGTTTAAGCTCCTTGGAGACCTGAGCATCTTCTACTCTGCTGCAGCGGTAAGGTTTGGCACAAAAGGGTGGGGCATCACCCGTATCTATCTGGTGGATAACCCCCTTAGCTAGACCATAGTTGGTGGGTCCAGAGGCAAGGGTATCCTTAAACTGGTCTAGTAGGTCCAGAACATCTTTTTGTTGAATGGGCAACAGCTGAGGGAAGTCTACGGCAGTGAACAGGGAGAGAACCTGAGGGTCTCCTTCAGGCAAGTTAAAATCACTAAACGTTCCAAAGGGGTATAGGGACACCACTTGCTCTGAACCTAATATGCAACCATGCCCAACAACCTGGCCCTTGATCACCTGAATAGGCAGGGCGGTCAGGTTAGCCAACAACAGCTGTAAAGGCTCCTTATGAGTTTGGTCCAAAATCCCAGGGCATAACCAAGGCTCTTTATAGCTTAATGAATCAGGTGAATATAGCTCCAGAAAGAATTTTTTGGGTAATTCAAAGGATATCTGGGAGTCTATATCACTTGCAAGCCAGGCAGGATGGTGATAGCTGCAGGGGAAAGAAGAGTCACACCTTCCTCAGCCAGACAGGAAGGAGGAGGGGACCACATATTGGAAGAATGTATCCTGTACTTGAGTGAGAAGATACCAGTGGGGTACATGAGCACACAAGTCTTAAGATGTTTACCCGGGAGACGCGGGGGTTCTTCAAAGATTAAGGGGATCTCATATCCTAAGAGCAATAGGTATTAATCTTGAAAGTTCATAATCCAATTGTAATTTCAAAGGAATTGTGTACCAATCAGGATATTGTAGCTTTTGTTTTCTAAGACAACAGCAGGGGATGCAATAATAAGCTTCCCAAACCTCATTGGCAGAGCAGAGTAGGCACCAATAGCTTGGGTTTGAGCCATGCCAGCAGTACCATATGATTGAGTATAGTTGAGGTCAGGGGCCAGCTTAAGCTTCTTCATTAGCTTGGACAATACCACATTGACTGGAGAGCCTGTGTCCAGGACAGCCTTGATTTTAACCTTTTGGATCAATACTTCCACACGGGTAGTATCTTTTCCAAAGGGGGGCAAGACAGCTAGAACGTCCTGAGAAGCTTCCAATTATTTCTCCCTTTTGACCAACTTGCATTGTAAGGCAGGAATTTCTTTATGCACAGTCTGCAAGGGAGAAGTATATGGTCACATTCTGAAAGAGAGCCTCTGCTAATTTAGCAGCCTCTTCAGAGGATTCTACCAAGACAGGGGGACAATAGGCCTGTGCTAAGTAAGGACAAGCCACTATGGCCTTAGCTTTGATCAAAGTTGGGTGATTTGTAGTTGTAATTGTCCCAGAATGCAGCTTGTAAGGGACATAAACTGTCTCCAGGACTTCCAGCACATAATAACCATAACCATCAGACTCATTGCAGTCAGAAGCTTTGGGTTCAGAATCACTGGAAAGCTTGTGGAACAAGTGAAGAATAGTTGGGCCAGCTGAGGGGGAAGATTCCTTGTCAGACAGGGGATCAGGAGAAGACAGAGGAGATTGGTCAGCAGAGAGCGTCTCTGCCTCTAAGCTGACCTCTCTTTTCCCGCCTGCTCCTTTGGGTTGCAACTCTCTACCCAAGGGTTGGTGCAGGTACGTGAGTGGTGTCTTGTTTGACCACAGTTATGACACCCTTTTCTTTTAGGCTGTCCACTTGAGCCTAGAGTCATAATGCACAGAGTAAAGGAGGTGGTTCCCTCATTGTTGGCCTTATTTTTGCGCACCACGGTACCCCCATGGGTCAAGAGCATGTCTTGCAAGAGGGCCTTGATACTTTTTATTGAAGTAAAGGGAAGATTTATGGGCCTTAAAGTTCAGAAATAGGAGTTGGTTCATCTTTAAAGCGTTTGAACACTCTGTGTAAGCTTCTCAGGGAATTAACTGGCATCTGATGATCAACTGTTGTCCTTCAATGTAGAAACAATTAGCAAATTAAGCCAGGGTCTTCTTGGGCTTAAAGGCGGTGTACATGAATGTATCCTTCTTGACTTCCAAGCTGAGATCTCCTCTAAATTCCTCAATTAAAAGGCACTTCATGTCCTCCCAAGTGACAATCAAAGGGAGTTTGGGGACCACAACTTCTTGGCATATGGGATGCAGACAGGAAAGAATATGTTCCTTATTAAGTTCATTGGTGGCCCTACACATTGCAGTCTCATAAATTGTCAGGAAGGCAGCAATGGTAGAGGTTTTAGGGTCAAATATCTTTTTGAATTAAGGCTTATAATTAGGGTCAATGGGCAATGAGGTGGCTTGGCTGTTGTCACCTGGGTTGAGGACATTAATGTGGGGATTGCCCTCAAACTCAGATTCAGCAGCAGGTTGTCTATCTCAGAGAAGTCAAAGGCTCTCCTCTAGGGTATCCAAGGTAGAGCTGTTTTGCCCACTGATATCTCAAGCAATAGTGGCAGCAGCTCTGAATTCATCAATCTTAATCTGTTGCACCAATAGGGAGCTGGCAATCCCATTGAGGCAGGTGGTCAGAGAAGTGGTCTGAGCAACCAAAGGAATAATATGTCCATTCATTGTCCTGGTCAAGCAAGAGAGGTTTTGTACCTCTTGTTCCAGTGTGTCTTGCCTGTCAGTAACATCATTTGTTACTTCTGCTAGCTGATACAAGGCAAGGGCGCAGTTGACCCGGTGTTGGCCTTCCAAGCCAGGGCAACAGCCATGATTGCCATGATTGGGAGTACTAGTGACCTCAGCTTCCTTCTCATCTTCAGACTCAGAGGACAAATCATCAGGATTAGAGAGGTGTTGTCTCAAATACTTGATTTCTCCTTGCAAGGTAGCCTCCTGGTTGGTGAGCAAGGCAATGCAAGGGTCAGGCATAGGTTCTACTGGGGGAGGGTTCTGAACAGAAGATTGAATTTGAGTAGTAGCTTTGATCTCAGCTATGGCTTCCCATACCTGGGCTTCAAAGTCAGATGGGACCTCAACAGGAGGAGCAGGAGGAGTCACCTCAATGGACACTACTCTATCATCCACATAACTTTGTACTTGATACAGAGTGTTGCCCAATGCAGCTTTATCCAGTCTGTTATAGTGTTGTAGGTGGTGGCCTCAGGTATCAACATGAATCCCAACCAGCTCAAGCTGAGAATTAATATGCTCCCAAAATTGGTTGAGTTTGGTTACCAGAGTGACAAAATCCCAACAATGTTTTAGAAGAGTGGCCTCAATTTGACCATGCACGTTTCTTGATGCTCATCCAATTTTCACAGTTGATCCTTGATATACCCAGGGAGCAAGGAGCAAAGGGAATTTAGTGATGAGTTTAGGTATTTCTGGGAGGCCAGCAAGTCACACTGGTTATCTGAAATATATGCAAAGAGGCTATGGGACCATTCTTGATATGCCATATTTTGGGCATGGTTGTTTGAGACAGCGGTGGCTACAGCATTTAGAAGCTGGTTCTGGGATCCTAATGCAAGTTGATGGTGAACCAGGGCAGGTTTAATAAACTGGTTGACTAACATGCCAATAGTATCCATAGACTTCATCAACGCAGGGGGAGACCAAAGTCCAAGAGGAAGGAGTACAGGTCTTCAGAAGCGTACCTGGGACAGAGACCAGGGATAGTGTGCATTGCCACAGTGCCTGAGTGGAGGAGAGAGTGGGAGGCAGCACAAGCTTGCTTGTAATTGAGAGATAAGTCTGGAAGGGGGGCCCACGCGGGCCTGGTAGACAGCATCAGTACCATGGGAGTTGAGGAGGCATTGGTGATGTCTTCTTCTAGAGGAGGACTAGAAACTTTAGGTTACTTGGGTACTTCAGAAACAAAGGGAGAAGGACCAGAGAAAGTGCGTGGGAACAGGGTAACCAAGGGGCTTGCAGCCCCTGTAGTGAGCACCATTTTGTTGTGTTTGGCTCCTGGGGACAACATCCAGGAGGACACGGTGGGAAATCTTTATAACAAAAGATTTGAGGTTTGAAGCTAGCCTTGGGTTAGCCTTCAGGGTAAAATTAAGGGCATGTAGCTTAATTTCCTGGAATACAAGATGATGAATTCCTTTTGGCAAAAAGGAAAGGAAAAAGCTTAAAGAATATGAAAGCCAATGAAAATGTGGATGAACTTGTCTTATATGGGAGAAACAATTCTACTTAAATAGTAGACAAGGGTTGATGATTGCTCATTAGGTAGACAGAGTGGTAGAAGGGGTAACGTTAGGATGAGGTCATACCAGGATCAGTCAAGGGCAGTTATGATAATCCATAGCGGGTGGATATTTAACCAGACTATTTGCAGAAGGTGAGGAATTCCCAAAATTGAAATTGAAACCAACCAAATCTTTGCACATATTGTTATTTGAAGGTCATATCAAAATAGCATTAATGGCACAATTTCTGACATCCCTGAACAATGCCCAGGTGATTTCTATTTCTTGACTGGCCCAGTTGGTGAACCAGACTGCAGCAGGCCCCATAAGGCGGCCTGGAGCAGTGGCAACTCACATGGGCTCAGGCACTTGACATATACAAAGGCGGGTTTCAGTGGAGTGAAGCCAACTGACAATGTCAGCTCCTTTGACACCTCACGCAAAGGATTCAAGCTGGAGGTTGAGCATGCACTGGGAGAGGTCTGATTGGGGCAGGGTGATGCTTGTGTTGTGCTGCCCAAGGCAGAGCCAATTATACACGCTCATAAGTACCAGTTGATCTTGATAGATGATGTACCCGTCAGGGATGTCCCCCTTGTGAATTGGCAGGAAGGTTTCCTGGTGGAAAGTAGCCATACAGCCTGTACTCTGTCCTTTCTTGGGGGGAGTTTTTCTTTTAGGTAGGTTGTGAACCTACTTCTGCTACCACTGTTGCAACTGAATCAATTATAGCTAGTATTTGAATTGGGGAAGACAACAGTCCAATAGAAAGGACAGGAATGATAAGAATAAGATGTTGTTTATTATAGAGTACTGTGATTAATATACTATATGGGGAAAGCCACTGTGCCATAAGGGGGTGGCATGTTCCATGTAAGATTCAAAGCCAAGGAATAACTTGTGCGGGATCAGCGGTCAAATTGATAGCACTCCTAATTAAGAGAAAGTGCCCACAGTTTGACATTGCCATCAGATTGGTTCATGTTGTTAGATATGTCAAGGGGCAACTCATTGAGCACCCACTGTGTATTGTAAGATACGTTGGCAGGCAAGTCTGGAAACTCGGTTGCAACAAAAATATAGTTGGTCACAAAAACAATATTTTTATAACAATTTTTTAACAATATGGATTTTTGTGACTCAAAAGAAATAGGTATTATGAGATTACATTGCTAAGAATATCTAGAAATCTATAGCATTATTTTTAATTTATTTGCATATAAATTAGGCTACTTATTTATGAGACAGTGCCTTAAATAGGAGAAAAATATCAATAAAATTAATAATCTGGTAATATTTCTATCTTCTGCTTTCAATATATTTACTATTAACTTTTATTTTAAAATAATTTATACAAGTGACAAGAACTTTAATATTTTATAGGAAAGTACCAAGAGCCACTTCAAGCTCAATTTATTGGACGGAAAAGTACAGCCACTATGAGCCCTGTGTACACCCAAAAGCTTAACTTAAATCACAAGAAGGATGAGCTGTATACTACTGTAAATTCAGAACCTAAAGGTAAAAATGCAGGATTTTCAAATTCTTTTGCATGAACTCACCAACTTAATGGAGTATTTTCATCCTGTTGAGATAAACAAAAATGGACAGTTCAGAATGAATTGGTTCATTCACATAAAAAAATCCAACTGGTTTCAGTTGAAGGTCAATTTACTCAATAAAAGTTCCATTTATCTAGGTCCAGATTACAAAAATAGTCAATCACACAACAAAATTATAATTGAAGACACAATCCCAAACATGAGACAGCAAAAAAAGTAACCCATATTTAAAAAAATCAGTCACATTATGAAGTAATCTACATCAACTGTGATATTGATCATTTAACAAAAGAAATACAATCAGAGAACAGAATTGGTTCAGTCACACAAGTGGGTGGGCTAAATCATCTCAAAAACACCATCTCAACTTACGCCATCTTGAATTTATTTTGAGATGGCATTTTTTGCGTTAGGACTATTGAATTACTAAAAACTAAAAATAATAAAATAGTTAAAATTCACTTATAAATTTATATTACAGCACCTCAAAAATATTAACATCTCAATTTTGTCATTGTAAGTCAAATTAATTTAACTTTATTTTTCTAACTTTATTTATATACAAAACCCCTTAGTATGGGGTGTTCTTATGCCGTCTCAATCTACACCATTATTCACATCCTAAAATAAGCTTATACCAGTACTAAATTAAAGACTTTTTTATATCACTAGAATGTGTTCCTATAGTATTAATCCAAGATACTCATAGGAAAAGCAACCTGAAACAATGCCACACAGGTAGTACTACTATAAATTATCATTGTTGTTTTAAAACCACTTCTGCTATATGTAATTTATAGCTTATATATACAGGGATACACTGAAAGAATTTTCTCAATAAAAAGTTTATTTGTAGTTTTACTATATATATTGCCAATTACGCCATTTTGATTTAAGTCATTTCAAATTCCATTAGGTTCAATATCACCTGATTAGTCTAGTGTGCACAATGGATAAGAGAAATGAAGGGTAAATTACATATGACACCACACTACGCTGTATCAATTCCCCAATCTTGATTCTTGCTTTCTGCTTTTAAAAAGAAAATTTTACACTAAAAAACCATATAATAAAAGTTGTAGGAAAACTTATGAAAATTCGCACATATGTGTTTTTTGATATCCTCTAAACAGCTGGGGTTTTTTAAACCCCAGTAACATAAGATAATTTTTGAGAAATTCCAGTTTTACTCTTTGGCCCAGTTGTGGTAGCTCTACTGTGAATTTCTTATTTTAAAATAAAAAATATACAAATCCTTTACATTTTTGAGCTACAGCATCTTAATTACAGCATCTTAAATACACTATTTGACTATGAGTTTTCATTCAAAGCCCAAAGTTTTCATAACTGCAATATAAAAAATATTTTTATATAATAAAAAAGCTCTGGAATTTCAATTTTCTATATTTTTAAGTTTTTTCTACAATTTTATGTAAAACTATTTTATAGCTTTGTATTAAAAAATTCTCATTTTTCTCTTTAAAAACTTCCCTAAAATTGCCCATATTTTGATACTATCAAAACAATGGGGCTGACCCCCGGTAAGGTTCTGCCCAAACAGTTCTGTAACTTGCAACCCAACTTTTCTGTGAATTGAAGCCAGATAAGGAAGTCAACTCAAATTGTAAAACCAGCACCATGACCCAACACCAATCCTTCTATGGTGGACCACTTGATTTGGTGCTTCACTCAGAAGAAGGATCACACCACCCCTTATCCAATACAATTGAGTGATTGTCACAATCATGTTCCTGTTATCCCAATTCACTCATAGAAATATAACATACATATATCAAAAAAGATTATTATCTAGTTTTCAATAATTTCCCTCCTTGTAACTCTGCTAAAACAGCACAGTTATGATAATACTAATTTCTTTTTATATGCCTCTTAATTCTACTCCCAAAGCTACAGCCAAGGCATCCAAGGCCTTCAAGGGCAAGACCAAACCACCCAAGGCTAAAAATCCAATGATACCCCTAAAAATCACCCTGCTAAGGCTAAAGCACCCCCAAGACACCATAACCTCACCAGATCCAGAGGAAAACATTCCTATCTCTCCCCATTATTCTTTTTCTACTTCCCCTCTGATTCCCAGGATAAGCTTTTTGACTTTAACCATGTCAAAACAGCAGACTTGACCTGCCAACAAGGCTCTGACTAAGTGGGTTTGTGACCTGAAATCCTTCTTTCCAGTGACTTGAAGACAAACTAGGAAGTCAACTCAAATTACTAAATCCATCAACATGAACAAAAGATGATCCCTTACATTGGATACCTTGTTTTAGCACTTGACTCATTACCAGGATCAAGTCACCCCCCTTCACCATCTAACTGTGTGATCAACACAATCATGTTCCTGTTATCCTTGATTCATAATAAATATTTAATTACTATCTCTCAATAAAGATTATTATCTAGTTTCCAAATATTTCTCCCTTATAACTCTGCTAAAACAGTACAGTCACGACAACCATCACTCTGACCCCACATCAGAGCCTGGGAAGAAAAAGGAGCAAAACCTGATCCAGGTACTTCTAATAGAACTTAAATTGGGCTTTGAGACATCAACACTGTTCATAACATCTGAAACAGGAATGTTGCCTTTGCTGTGCCCACCCAATTCCCTGAGAGTTACCCCCAATGTCAAATAAGGGTGGTGCTGGTTTTGTGAGAATTGGAGGGGCAGGTTAGTAGGAAATAAAACCAATCTCTCAACTACAATAAAATTTTGGCTTCAGCAATAACCAAAAAGTTGTTGCCAACAATTTCTGGAAGTTTAAATGGGGAAAGGAATCAACTGAACACCAAAAGTAACAGAAACCCCCAAATGACCAAATTAGACTAACAAATTTCAAACTTTATTAGAGTAGAGAATGATGAAGCAAGGTCTTTTACAACTCTTGAATTCATTTAAGGGATGTGATAGGATTGGGCTGGTAGATTGAATGTCACAAAACCAATCAACCAATGATATGAGTGGATACAAATACATTTCTTGAGGAAGGAAGATCTTGACAAATTTTGAATGGATATAGTCAAAAGAAAAACTGTACCAACTAAAATCAGTAATATGCTTTGGATGTAAGAGTTAAATGGCATGCCACACTATTCAGAGAAAAACAATGAGGATAAAATAAACAAAATTTTAAACACTTTAGTAGCACTAAAAAAAATTGGGTGGAGGGACTCATTAATCTTGCGCCTCAGGCAGTATAGCAGAAAACGACAACCAAGATCAAAATGAGGAAGAGCATTTGCAAGGGGAAGTCAGACGTCAAAGATGAGGAGGTAGAATACAACACAGGCCAGGGAACAGCAAGGGAGTCAGCAGCAAACTGGAATAAAGCAGCAGAAAAAATTTCCACAACCGGGGCCAGTAGGCCAAGATATTCTAACATGGGTGTAAAACTTCCTTTATTTTCAATATCAATGATAATAAGCTATCTAGAAACAAGTTTCTAGAGGGGAATGGGGAAAGTCTTAAGGGAGTTCAGGATAGGGGAAGAGGGGATTCTGTGGCATCTGATTGGTTGTTAAGAATATTTTCAGCAGTTGGAGGGCCTGCATTAGAATTTGAGCCAATGACATCATAATTTGAAAAATTCCAGCAACCAGCAGGTTGAGCACTGCCATCCCCAAATAATGTATAATGTGTGATTTTCTTGTCATGATTATTTGGATAAAAATATGACAAGTCCAGATTTTTCAGGGCTATTTGAGCAGCCCCAGCTTTGACCCATTTTTTGTCAATGACAGCATTTAAATTTTCTATTTCTCTCAAAGGTTTGGTGGCAGTTTTTTGCTGGTTTCTGGTCTTATGGGGGTGCACTATTCCTTACATTTGGTTTTCTACTGTAACATTGAATGCAATTACCACTGCTTCTGGTTGCTCTTGCACATGATATTTAACCAGATATGTCTCTTGGGTGGGTTAGATGGGGGCATCTTCAGAATAATTTCAGAATATTAAATTGATGGCTTTTCTTATGCTTTTTCAGTAACTTTTTGGATAAATATTCAAACATAATTTTGTAAAAAAGCCCAAGAATTTGGCAGGAATTGGAGTAGAGGCCTAAGGGGGAGGCGTAAATTTACACAGGTGTAGTCTTTGGTATGACTATAGTCTTTCTTGACCTCAATCTTTAGGGGACTTTAATAGAGTCAGGGATTACCAGCACAAAATATCCATGCCCATCAGGCTCATCCTCTTTGGATTCTTCAGATTCACAATCACTGGAGATGCCATGAAAGAGGTATAAGATGGATTATGCTGCAGAGTCAGATAGTGACAATGAGGCTTGAGAGAGTGTGATGTTGTTTGAAGACAGGTGAGTGTTGTTAACAGAGAGCGTCTCTACCTCTAAACTTGACTGAGCTTTTCCAAATTGACTTATGGGATCAGCCCACCTTGACCTTGGGATTAGTGCACACCTGCAAGTGATGCCCCACTATTCCATAGTTGTGACATCCTTGTTGTTTAGAGGATCCATTGCTGTCTAAGGCCATCTTGGGGATTACAATTGTCTCTGCTAGAGGAGAGTTGGTTTTCTCTTACAACTGGAATTATGTGAGTTAAGTGCATATCTTTCAGGAGAGTCTTAATCCCCTTCATAGAGGTTAACATTAGCTTGTGTGCTTCAAAGTGAAGGCACAACAGCTGGTTGATCTTAAGGGCTTTGGCACACATTGTATAGGCCTTGTGACAGTCCACATGCTTGGTGGTTTGCGGGAAGGGCTAATGTTGGCTAATTAAAAGTTTGGTTGTTTGTTGCAGGTAGAAGTTTAGTAGGGAATAATGGCTACTAGGAAGGTAAGGCCTGGCTAGTAGGTAACAAAGGACTACTAGGGGCAGATGTTGTCTCCACCCATCAGAAGATATTGGCTGCTAAGGGCTAGAGGTCCTCACCCAGCAGGGAACTGTGGCTGATAGGGGTGAGGAATAAGATAGCTCAGCAGGGAACTTTTGCTGCTTGGGGTGGAGAGTAATCCAGCCTGATGGGTAGCGTGTGCTACTCAGGCTGGAGGATGTTTAGACCCTGGCGGGTAACACGGGCTGCCAGGGTATAAGTTTGTGCCAGCATGGTATGTAACTTGCCTACCAGGGCTGTTAGTTTTGGACCCCTGGTGGGTATCACAGGCTGCCAGGGAGGAGAAGGGCTTTGAGAGCTCTATGTACCCTGATACGCTTACAGGAGATCTGTGAGCAAGCATCCTACCTAACAGACTGGTAGGGTCTCCTTGTTTATGGCCCTATGGGAGCTTTGGAGAGATCCCAAAGTGAGCATTGGAGGGCGTATATTTGCTCAGAGGTGTCACCAAGGCAATTGTTCAGGGAAGCAACTGCAGAACTTGGTGTGATCAGGCCTCTGGGAAGTAAAGCTGATTACTTTGCGACTGAAAGCCCAGACTTAATCACCTGGGTGATTAAAGATAACGGCATGGACTTTATTGATCTATGGTTGGATGGCCCAAGTGGATTGTCACTTGCAAGGGCCCAGTCAAACACCAGTTCAATGTAGACTCATACCTGGGTCTACAGGTTCTGATAACAGGGACTGAGATAAAGAACCAATGTGGTTCATAGTATGGGATCAGCAGAGAAGACTAGTAAGAAGGACTGTATGATCAAAGTGAAGACTAGTTGAGGGACTGTTGATTCATGTTTAAGTTTGGAACCAAAAATGGTTCATAGTATGGGATCAGCAGAGAAGACTAGTAAGAAGGACTGTATGATCAAAGTGAAGACTAGTTGAGGGACTGTTGATTCATGTTTAAGTTTGGAACCAAGATGGTTCATTGTGAAGTTGGAACCAAGGTGGTTCATAGTGAGGATAAGTTAAAGGACTGGAAGATCATGATGCAGGATTAGCTGATCATGGTGCAATAGCAGCCAGAGGATCAAGAGATCAGGATGCAAAAGTAGCTGTAGTTTTAATGGATGAAATGAGCTGCTTGAAGCTATCATGGTAGATTCCATAATACCGGGTATTGTCCTTCCAAGTAATAAGGCTCAAAAGGCTGGAAAACTTGTATCAAAATTGACCAAGTTAACGGATTTTAAACCAAACGGTCAATCAAAAATGGGTCACAGCTGCTCCAGTCTGCCAGCTGAAACCAGCTCTCCCTTTCAAACTGACGTTGATAAATTGAAGTAATATGAGGGTCACCCAATATGAGCTTGTTAATCAGTATGGTTGTCAGAGACTAGTCACGCAAGGGTTCTTTGCAACTTGGACCAGATACTTACTTAGCAACATAGAAGGAATAGGAGGTCAGGACTCAGGTGGTATTGCTTAGTCAATTTTTCTGATATATATTGAATAGTTTTCCCTGTTTCAACTCTAAGAGTTGATTCCTCCTAAATTTACTAAATAAAAATCAATTATCCCAAGTTCTAAATTTTAAATTTTAAAAAATGCATCCTGTGATTGGGCTGTTACAGTATATCCCGTACAATCTGATTCTGAACCAAATTATTTCAGGAAGATGGGGTCCAGCATTGGGAAATTTGTTGTTGGTAGCCCCAAATGTCAATTTCATGCCAGCCAATTTTTCATCTCCTTCCCCCATCCTTGATACTGAAAATTGTGTCCCTTCTCAATGCCCAGAATTCTACGCTGAAGATGCATTGATGCTTTTCCAGGTCATTTATCTTGGTTTACTCTGGTTAGGACTACTGGTTCTACTTAATCCTGGAGTTTCAATTGGAAATTTCACAAAAAAGTATCTGAAGCCTTTTTGGTGGTTAATAATCAATTCTATGTGGATTTGGTTTGTAATTCCCCATCATTTAGAAACGGCTTCATATTATCCAGTAATTTCTGTCACAGAAGCCTGGAGTAGGCTGTTTGTGGACTGAGATGGACTGGTTGCTGGTTAAGTTGAAGAACTGGCTATAGGACCAAAAGATGATAGTGTAGGACTAGCTATGGTGCTAGAATATGACTTAGAAGGACTAGCCAGACTGGATACAGGAGCTAGGATGCTTGTTTTGGACTCTTGGAAGTGTAGATGTTTATAAGAAAAAGCAGTAAAAGAATTAATTAATGCTGCCAAAAGATATGATATAAAGATGTAATTAATTATAATATAAATAAAAGAAAAAAGAAGAAATAAGTTGCAGTGTTTGCACTGTAGATTTATTGGAAGCTGATTGAGTGAATGATGCTGGAATAGTGGACCGGTTAACGCTTTGGTACACAAAGAGTTGTTGATTTGAGCAGTTTAAGCAGTGAAAATTGGTTTCCTAGTTGGATCCCAAAGAAACTTTAGAAATGTTCTATTTTTGCGCTCTGCATTCATTGGTTGAGTTCTGGAAGGTTTCCTGATGAATATGATTGGTTGGAAGCCAAAAGCTTAAAGTATAAGCAAGAAAATAGTGAATTAATACTTTAAGCTTTTGAGAAAATAAGTATGTAAGCTTATGTTATTATATAGAAAAGTAGGTGGCAATGGTTTAAGCTTTTGAAGAAAGTCATTCTAAAGGCAGAACCTTTGGGAACAGGATATTATGAGAAGGGGGCTAGCTGGAAAGTTACAGGGTCTTTTACGGGATCTTTTGGAGTTTCTGACGAGAGGTTTTTGGAAGCCTTTTGATTGCCAGCAGGAGCTTGGTTGGACTAATACAAGTGGAATACCAAGTCCAATAGAGCTATACAGAGAGCTGAAGTCCAATATAAAGAAGCAGGAGTCCAAGTTTAAGGAGCAGAAGTCCAAGACTAAGGTGCAGAAGCCCAAGACCAAGTACAAGGAGTCCAAGATATTTTTGGTGGACTCCAAGTATTGGAAAATCCATATTGTTTCCCTGACCCCCTGGGCCATATCCCATAAGGTTTCTAAGTGGATCTTTCTTCTGAGAGTGAATAAAAGCCCATTTTGACCTCTATACATATTTCTGAGATACATTTTCCCTTACTAGAGAATGACAACCCTTCCAGCCGGTCCCTGGCTATGACCCAGGACACACTTTGGGGACTGGAAGACAGGAACGCCACAGGCCTCCTGTATAGATAGTTGCCAACTAGTGATAAGCTGCCGTCCCTCAATATAAAATCAATCAGAAAAATTGGCAAGTGTCTCCTTACTTTAAAAGTAATATGCATGAAAGCATCATTTTTAATCTCCAGGCTCAGATCACCTCCAAACTTGTAAATCAATATCTCTTTTATTTGGGCCCAATATGTTATATTAGTAAGTTTGGGGACCATCACTTCTTGGCAGATAGGATGCAGACAGGTGAGTATGTGCTCCTGCTTCAGTTCATCAGGGGCACGCCTCATTACAGTCTTATAGATGGCTAAGAATGCGGAAATAAAGGATGTCGTAGGATCAAAGACTTGTTTGAAAGTTGGCTTGTAATTGGGATCAATACCAGATAAAGTTGTGCCATAAGAGCCATCCTGAAAATTAATGTTGAGTCCATTTATCTCACCATTAAACTCAGCCTCACTATCTACATAAAGTTGTTATGCCCACAGTTTATGCAGACTCTCCTCTAAAGCAGTGAGGGAGACAGCTACATGGGTGCTAGTTTCTACAGAAGCAGTAGCCATTCAAGCAGCATTATCAAAGTTGATTTTTTGGACTGTAGCAGTGGCTCATATCCTATCCAGATGAGGGGGTATCTCTTGTATCTAAGATATGAGAGGGGTGAAGCCAGTGACTATGTCTCAGGTAAGCTCAATAATTTATTGGAGATCATTGTCTAATCTGTCCTGGTTCTCACCCAATTCCCTGATCTTTTGAGCCTGATTGTTTAAGGCAATTGCACAGTAGACCTAGGAAGTCCTTCAATACCAGGGCAGCATCCACCTTCTACTTCAGGGGAGAGAAGGATCAGTAGTCACTCTAGTAACACACATCTCATCTAACTCAGCCTTCAGCTCTGCCACTAGATTAGTGAGTATGGCAATCTGAGGCTCAAGAGTAGGCAGAGGAGGCGCTTTGCTTCTTGAGCAGCTTGCTGTCTAGTGGTTACCTTGAGCTCCTGAATGCAATCCCATACCTCCTTCAAGCCAGAGTCTGTTTTGTTAGTGGGATGAGTGGGAGGTACTTTGGGTAAAAGTTTACACTGAGTGTCCACATAAGACTGTAGTTCTTTCAAGGAAGCAAACCAATGATCTTGCATGATAATGTATGAAACTTGAGCAGCAGACAAGGATGTGGAGATAAACTGCTCTAAAATGGTGAGCTGCTGATTGACATGCTCTCTGAACTGTTTGAGTTGTTCAAGAAACTTCTCCATCCCAGCATCTTGAGCAGTCAGACTAGCCTCCACTGAGGAACACCAAGGGGCCAACCCTTCTTCATAGGATTGGAAGTGCTCTTTCACATAATTAGGGAGTGAGGTGCGCAGAAAATTAGTGGTTTTCTTCAGGTGTTGATGTACCATCAATGAATCTTGCTAGTTGTCATGATATACCTTTCTTTTTTAAGCTTCTATTCTTTTGGATAAATTTTGTCTTATGCTATCTCTTCAAACTTAGCCTTGATTATTTGGTTATTTTATTCTTCACAACCTTCACTATGCTTCCCTCATCTTTTCCTGCATTAGAAATATATTTTTTGATCAAATTCAGGTTTTTTATAGCTTGGACAACAACTTTACAGTGGTCAATACTTTTTTAAACTATTTACCTTCCTCTAAGAGATTCAAACTCTGGATCTATACGCACAAGTCAGTAAATTTTCCTCCAAACTCCTTACCTTTTGCTTTACGCTAATTACGCTTCTCAAGGCTTCAGACCCAGTTTTTCCTGCTTTTGCTCTTCTCTGACGTCAACTAGTACACCATAAACTATACTGTCTCTCCTTGGGTTTTTCCTTTAAGCATAATATAACTTTACTAAGTTAACTTGCTCACACTTGATTCCCAAAGCCAAATTTTCCAAGTATGTTTTCTAACCACTTTTGGTTAAACTTTCTCCCCTCAAATTTGCACCTCAAAAATCAAACAGAATAAAAAGGTTTGGTTTACAAATTTCAACAATAAGTTGAGATTGTTTGACTTGCACCCTAACAGGTCCTTGTTAGGTTTTGTAGCTTGTGTTTTCACTTTTTAATTCTTTATCTTGCATCTTCTTTGAAATCCTAGGTTTATGATTCCTTTTGATTGCATTTTTCATCAGTTAGGCAATTTTTATAGTGGTACACACACTTTAATTGTTGATAGCTTCAACCCGTCAGCTAATACTGACCATTGCCCAGACTTAGAAATGGACTTTTTGACCCAATCTTCATTCATTAATACTGGTCTATATTTCATTTTCTTAGGTTTAATAAATTGTCTTAGTCCTTACTTCACTTCCTATAAACTTTTAAGAGCTTTATTGCAGTTATTATTGCAAACCTTACCTACCTTTTTATACTTCCCAAACACAAATATTCTTGGGTTAAAGGCTTTAGTCTACAATAATTTACCTCAAGCCTTCAGACCTTATACTAGTTTACAGAAAGTAGCAACAACAAGTCATATTCCCATTTTTAAAAGGCCACCAACTGTCTGTAATTATTCCTAGAGGCAGTGGTTAGTTTATTGAGCTGGTACACATGTGAACCCAACACCAACTAGGGATGCATCAGAGAGGGATGTACAAATTTTTGCACCCAATCTCCTATAGAACACAGATCACTCACATGTTGACAGACATATCCACCATCAACCAGCATGATAAATATCTCAGAAGTTGCATCAGTAAGAGATACACCAGGGGGACTTCCAGCAGTGGGAGAGAGTCCTCTGGCTAAGTCAGGGGCAACATGTCAGATCTGTTCACATGAGGGGGCTCTAAGGGAGAGAGGGGCCACTCAAGGGCTTGCAGATATCACAATGGCTTTAGGTATATCAGGCACATTGGTGATGTCATCTTCAATTGATGGACTAGTTATGATAGGCAAGGTATATTCAGAGGATGGAGGACAGGCAGGACCAATAAGAATATCAGTGTATGGCATAAGAGAGGGGCTTAGCACCCCTGTAGTGAACACCATTTTTGTTGAGTTGTGCTCTTCTATATTGAAATAGGAGAGAAATTAGCAAGAAGCCTTTATGACAAAAGACTTGAAGTTCAAGATAAGCAGGAGTTAGCAACCTGGGAAATTCAACAGGGTAAAGTGTATTGCCTTTTTGCCTGTAATTGTTAGTGTAAATATGTATCTTCCTAAACGGTAGGAATAGGGCACTTGAAGCTTAAAAGGAAAGTGCAAAGGGAGAATATAAATAAACTTCTTTTAATTTAGAAAGGGAAATTCCCTTAAATAATACAAGATTTGGTTAATGTATCATTAGTGAAGACACCAATGTGGCATACCACTGATAGAGGTGTGGCCAACTCACTAATTGCTCTTGATTCATGCTTGGTTAAACTGAACATCTCAAAGCAAAAGCAAAAAGCCTCAATTTTGCAACCATTATCAAGAATCAAACCATCTGTACATCTAATTGATAATACCTCCAAAGTCAGGTTTATAACAAGGTGTTGCTTGGGGGCCACTTGGCTTTCTGGTACCTGGATTAGGTAGGGCTCAATCTGATTGACTCAGATTTTTGTGTGATGGTTGAATTAAGTTAGAGGAAGCCACAGTTGCCCAGGCTTTCACATGCAGCACAGGGTTGGGTTGGGCCTCATCTTGGGGTTCTTCATATTGGCTGTCAAAAAAATTATCCAGTGCTGCATCTGGAAAAACATACAGCTCAGCCTTGCAACTTAAGTTGAGTTGGGTATAGATGGGGGCCATAGCAGCTGTGCTTCCTTGCTCATAAACCTGAGCTTGATGCTGCTCCTCAACAACATCAAAGTTTTTTCACTAGTATAAACCATTTTATAAAGTATTGATAAAATTTCTATTGAAAAAAGAAAAACAAAGTATTTCCAGAGTATTAACTTTATTTAAATATGTGCTCCTTTTTGAGACATGCTCTCAGATATAAATGGCCAAATTTAGAAGCATGTGCATTGAAAAAATGATGTGGTTCCTTGAATAGATTTTGGTAAATTCACTTCTGAAAGACGCTGTTTCTATTTTAAGTCCCAAAAATAATCAAGATTGTCAAAAAGTGAGTTTTGTGTTTGAAAATATTATTTTGGTGACTGAACCCTATTTGTTCTCTGTTTGTATCATTTTTGTTACATGACCACTATCACAATTGGTGTAGATTGCTTCAAAATGTGGCTGGTTTATGTTTGTTTTGAATACAGGGTTCTTTTGTTTGCAGTCTCATTTCTGGGATTCAGTATTTGACTTTAATTTTGTTGTGTGATTGGCTATTTTTATAATCTGGACCTAGATAAATGGAACTTTTATTGAGTAAATTGACCTTCAACTGGAGCCAGTTGAATTTTTTATGTGACTGGCCCAATTCATTCTGAACTGAACCATTTTTGTTTATCTTAACAGTTTGTAAAGCCACTGTACGAAGAAAAATTTGCTCTTTTTAAGTTTTTTTGGTTACTGCTGCTAATAACCCCTATTTTGTATTGCATAGAAAGCTGTGCTGTAAAATTTTGTATTAGAAATTTAAGTCTATTTTTGTGAACTTTTTTCAAAAAATAAACCATTAAGCTTGGGGAAATCAGACTTATCGTAACTTGAACTAATTACTTCGATGAAAGGGTCAGTGTCACTAACAATTGGCATGTACTGGAATATCAAGTCCATAGAAATAACATAAGTTTATATGTACATATATTAGTTGTGATATTTATGTTCTTTCTTGCTTTGAAGACAAGATTTAGTAACCGCAGAAACAAGTTTAATATCATTTTTGCCCATTATACCCATGCATAGGGATGCTTCGACTCAGCCCCGGCTGGCTTCCGGCTTCTGGCCGCTATAGCTAAAACGGAAATTGTAATATATTTAAACATTTCCAAAAAATGTTTAATAAGAGTGACCTAGAGCCAGAAACTGGCCGCGGCTGCCCGGGGCTTGGCCGAAGCAGCCCTACCCATGCATAAGGAACTTGATCATAATTCTCAACATGATATGCACTTTGTAGTTGATTATAATCAGGCTTTTATTAGCCTTGATATGTTCTTATTAGTAGCAAAGCTTTAATAAATGAAGATTGTCAAGCGCTGATATTTAGCTTGGTATGGATTATTATAACTAATGAGTTTTGTTGACGAAAGTATCTGCCACTTATATGGACTTATAAAGGCCTAAAACAAAAGGGATTAACCAGCACGCTGAGCAGCGATAGCCTCGAGCTCTCGCTCTTCAGCTTCTATCTGCCTGCGCTCCCTTTCGATCTCAGCCATGAGCAGCTGACCCTTCTTGTGCAGCTAGCGACATTTAGACAATGTATCATAATTAACTAACCTGTTCTTCACGTTCACGCAGAATGGCCTCCTTTTCGCGGACTTGTTGGATGAATTTCTGGCGCATCTCTTCTTCTTTTCGCTGCATATCTTCAGAAAACTCCACCTTGCGGTTCTCTAGTCGATCTACAAACTGATCGTCACACTCCAAAATGGATTCTGGCCGCCCACTTGCGCGAAGCTTCTTTGATCGGTAGTGCGCATAATGGATACTGTGAGTAGAATCTGTAATGTCATGCAAACAAGTCTTCATCAACATTTCTTGGAGTAAAGAAAAGTCGCAATGCTCGGGGTTGTCCACTATCACGTTTGTTATTGATCAAACATAGTCTTACCTTCGACCACTCCCCAGCGATACTTGCGGCCGCGCACAGTTTTCCCGTCCACATTAATCTTAGTTTGGCTGCCCATGACTGCAAAGGGAATATTTTCCTAGAGGTTTATATTCGTAATCTAGGATCACATCAACCTTACCATGAGATGGGAAATCAAATCTTTCTCATCACAAAAGTCGGTGGGGTAGGTTTTGATTTGATGGATAAGAATTTGATTCATAATCTAAGAGCTTAGTCTTTAAGGACACTATGCTGAGAATACCAATCTTTTGTTCCAGAGCTTTTCCTCAAGTCGTAAGGTATCTGCTTTGGCCAAAACAGGAATGATGTTTACTTTCTCAGAAAGTTCCTTAAGGATGATAAGGTCAATACTCCGGATGCTAGGCCCATTAGCCAGGTCTAAGAAGTACACTTACCCAGAACCAGGTGCGATAAAATATAAAAGGGCATGGACACGATTATCCTCGATTTCACTGCGCTCGGTAGTAACCATTTCATCTTCAAGATATTTCTCAAACTGCTCATCGATATACGCAACAATCGGCTCCAAACTAGAATAGATGAATAAAAATGTAGAAAGCTGGGTACTCTTTCTCTCGATTGAGCTGATCTCCGAAGCCAGGAGTATCAATAACTGTCAATCTCATGTTCACGTTTTCCTCTTTTAGCTCTGGCAAAAATGAGTCAAAGTAAAATTAAAAACGCACCAAAAGTACTAGGAACAACTCTCACTTCAGTGGTCTTTTGGGGAACTTTAGGCACAATGTATTCAGTCAAGTCTGAATTAAATAGAGTATTCATAAAGGTGGTCTTTCCAAGCCCAGTCTCGCCTAAATTTAAAAGCTATTAAAAACTGCCTGATCGAGGATATGGAGTTTCTAAACTACTCACCCACTACCATCAAATTTAAAACGAGAGAAGAACGTCCTAGACGAAGACATCTTTGTTTTGGAAGTGCATCAACCCCTAGCTGCTCAGTAAGAGTTACAGGATTATGAGGGGGCTTTTTCCAAGGGTTAGGAGAGGCAAAGCGATTTCTATGGAACATCAATGAAACTGAGCAAAAATTTAAATTACCTATGTTGCAAAGCGAATTCCTGTAATTTAAAAAAGAATTAATAATCGGATAAGATATTTGATGGGAAACTTAAATATTTAAAGTTTTACCAATGGCATCTTCTGTCTGTTAAACTTGATATTAGACCTTGAGCTTTTGGACCAGCTATCTATGCAGTCTGGAATGCTAATACTTGGACGTATTATGAGAGCAGTCTGCCGCCACCCAATTTACAGCTTTGGTGATGCAGATGCAGCTCCGATATGGGCAGCACCTTTAAAATATTAGTTCTAAATTGGCTCCTGATTCAAAAATAAGATTGGATACTATTGGCAGGTGCCATCCTGAGGTCACTAAAAGTTTATGATTTGCTCAAGCCATGCCAGCCAGGCACACCACTCAAGTTGTCTGACCTCATTTGTTAATGGACCCTTCAAATTTCTACAGCCTTTTTAAACCTTTAAACAATGCCCAACCTGACAATTAATTATACTCAAGCAATGCAAAATAAAACCCATCCCTTGCCTGATCTCGGACTTTCCTTTTGACATCAAAATAAATAGGCAGATGGTTAACTCAGATAGGAACTCCAACCATCAATAAGCCATTGTCTGCCAAAATCAGCAAAAAAACATTGTATCCCAGGCTCTAATTCATGATAAAAATTAGACTTGCAACCAACCTATCATTATGCAGTACTTTTCTATTTATCCTAAGAAAAATTCACAACCAAAAATATAACTGCTTAGACATTCCAGTCCACCTCAAGAGCCATGTACTTCAAGTCCTTAACTAACCTATCTGTCCTACACAGCCCCCAAAGTCTCATTTATCCAACTCCCAACCCCACCCTTGCAACATTGGGAAGATCTCATAGCAAAATTTATAAATTACTGCTGTCAAGGGCATGTTACAGATGATTTGCCTCCATTTGAAAAACTCAATTCCTGCAGATAGTAAGATGAACTATGCGACACCAATTTAATAGGTTTAAACAAGCTAACTCACCACAATACTCATTTTGGACATTAAAAATACCATCGAGACAAGACCTACCTAAATTATACTAGAACTACATAGCAGAGCCTGCCATTCAATATGACATACTGTGATTGTTACAGTGATTGAGATAGATGAATTAAAGTCATTCAGGAGCAAACACAAGTCATACACCAAATAAAACACTAATAGAGAAAGATAGTTTTAGTGATAGTGTCACAACATCTACAGTTCCTCCCTCTTGAGAAAACCATTCCCTGATAAATTCACCAATCAATGAATAACTGGTGGCACTTTTTATCATATGTTTATCTTATACAGGGATCAAACATTTCAAATCCTAAATAGAACACTACCTGGACAAGTCTCATGAATACCATGACATATATGAATAGTATGTGGCTTTTCATGATACTATATAATCCTCAATATTCATATCAAATAAAGTATCATTCTCTTCTTGTTTTTCCCTTTATCTCGTTTATTATACTTTCCAGAAGTAAATACTCAACAGTGGTAGAACAGGTAGGTTATCCACACCTATGCAACTTAAGAAAAAATCCTTCAAAGAAAAGAACCCATCATATGTCACTTCCCACCAGCTGGAGACAATATGAAGAAGGTTAGGACGTCCCCAGGGGATACACTGTCATCAACAATATCCTTGTATCAACCAAATAGTACAACTTCCTCAGCACACAAGGAGTCTTGAACCCACCTCCAATCCAAGACATGCCCAAAATATCTAACATTGTGTCTCACATCTCCATGCAACAGAAATTAGAACATTTGCAGGACTATGTCAAGAAAATGATAACCTCTGGATCCAAAGTACTCAAAGCATGTTTGCACAAGTTGGCTATCCCAGAAGTCTCTGGGCCATCAATATTGCCCTATACATTACTGGGGCTGCCTCACGCTTTGTAAGTGAGTGGTTCAACCAACACCCTGATCACAACAAAGACTGGGACATGTTCAAAGCCACCTTCCTGGAGACATTTGCCATAAGAGACTCTGATATGGTGATCATGACAGAACTCAGAACCTTCAAAATGACAGTAACTATTGAGGAGTACATTGTAACCTACAAATATATACATGACTGGGCTCCTGACATCATTAAATTTTGATGAGACTGGATGTCAGGGAACCAACCCTGATCGGCCGGCTCGCTAGTGTTTGAGAACTGGCAGGTTGCAGACTGGGTGAGCAGAGCCCACCAAAGGATTGGTGCTAACTTAATGAGGTAGGACATTGACTTGCCCACCCACAACCACAGACCGGTGGCTGGGATGATAGTATCTATTACTCCCGTGAGAGTAATATATACAATTCCAAAAAGCTTGTTGGTATGGTCCAGTGGGAGCTCAGCGGCAGAGGCAGGCATTGGTTTGGGGGTGACAGGTGGTTCCATGTCCATTTGGTAGGTGGGAAGGAAGTTGTATTTATCTCTGAACAGGCAGGGTTTGGTAGCGTACCAAGGGCCTTCTCAATTATATGTGGTTAACTTGGTAGTTCTGGCCAAGGGGTCCCAGGCTAGTATGTTGTTGGCAGTGTAGTCCTTGTACTCAGGCTTTAAGGGGTACTCTGTGAAATGGACAGAACCAAAGGGGGCACCTGGCGAGTAGTACATAGCTGGCGGGTTGACAGGGGGGCAGACAATCTTGGGGTTAACTGGAATGTTGTAAATTGTGCAATTAATGCTATTTTGATATGGCCTTTGAATTGTGATAGTTGCAAAGATTTGGCTGGGTTTGCGTTCAACTTCAGAAATCCCTTGCCTTCCGCAAATGGGTCTGCTTCAATATCCACCCATTCCGGATTATTGTACCTGTCTGTGGTTGATCCTGGTATGACCTCATCCCAACGTGACCCCCTCAGCCACTCTGTCTTCCTAATGAGTGATCACTGTCCCTTGCCTACTATTTAAAGTAGAATCATTTTTCCTAATAAAACCAAGTTTATCCACATTTGTGTTGGTGTTTATAATCTTCAAGCTTTTCCTGTCCTTTCTGCCAAAAGGACTTTTACATCTTGTTTTCCAGGAAATTAAGGTACATGTCCTTAATTTTGCCCTGAAGGTTAACCCAAGGCTAGCTTTGAACCTCAAATCTTTTGTTATAAAGATTTTCCGCCGTGTCCTCCAGGATGTTGTCCCCTGGAGCCAAACACGGCACATGACTTGTCCTGCGTCTGAAGGGATCCCTCTCCTAGCCACGTCTGCTGTCACCATCCCACCTGGCTCCCAGGCCATCCTAGACTCCCAGATATCATATGAACTACCTGAACAAACCTTCTTGGAGTTGTACTCTCCCCCCTTGTTAGGACGCAACAGACCTTATCTCTGTCCTGGGATCCTAGATGTCTCCCATAAGGACCCTGTTCAATTTTTGTAGCCAACCTGACTGCTCTCCCCATGACCGTGTATAGGGGGCAGGTCGTTGGATATGGCAAGTTGTTGAGCGCCCCTGATGTCTTGTCTCTTCATCCCTTTGGCACGTTCCAAGACTTTAACCTACCTGAGGATGAGCCCCAAGTCCTATCCTTGTTCACTGCGCAAGACTTTCCACAGTTGTCCCCGGTTCAACAGAAAGAGGTCCTAGACTTGCTAGACCAATTTTCTGACATCTTTGCAAAGGATAGTACCAACTATGGGTTAGCCAAAGGCGCTATCCATCAGATTGACACTGGCAACGCTCCTCCCTACCATGCTAAACCATATTGCCACAGATGTGTAGAGGACGCCCAGATATCTAAAGAGCTCAAACAACTGTTGGACGCTGGGCTGCTGGCACCTTCCCAAAGTCCTTGGGCATCCCCAATACTCATCTTAAAGAAGAAAGATGGAGGTCATTGTATTGTGATGGACTATTGCCAATTAAGCTCTTTGATCAAGAAGGACTTGTACCCCTTGCCACGTATCAATGATGCTCTCTGACGTCTTGGAGGCTCTAAGTTCTTCTCTGCAATGAGTCTGGCATCTGGATACTGGCAAGTTGACCTATGCCCGAGGATTGTCAAAAAGCCGCGCTCATTACATCTGAAGGGTTTTTTGAGCCTACTTGCATGCTGCAGGGACTCTGCAACGCCCTGGCCACCTTCCAAAGGGCCATGGACTCCATCCTCTGTGACTTGAAGTTGTTGTGCGTCCTAGTATACCTGGATGATATAATGGTTTTCAGCGCTACCTTCACCAATCACCTGGCTCATCTCAAAGAGGTGTTCATAAAGATTCAAAAAGCTGGCCTTAAGCTAAAACCTTCCAAGTGCGCCTTCTTCAAAGAACGTCTTGAATTCTTGGGCCATGAAGTAACCCATACTGGGATTCACCCAATGACTAAGAAGGTTGAGGCCATCGACAAAATGCTTCCGCCCACCA
This sequence comes from Entomophthora muscae, assembly GCA_014839935.2. NCBI lineage: Eukaryota > Fungi > Entomophthoromycota > Entomophthoromycetes > Entomophthorales > Entomophthoraceae > Entomophthora > Entomophthora muscae. The sequence continues at coordinate 169,903 of QTSX02000032.1, read as the reverse complement.
ACCTGCGAGAGGTACAAGTCTTTCTAGGGATGATGGTCTACTATAGACAGTTTATCCCTGACTTTGCCAATACTAGTGAGCCTCTAGTCCAGCTGCTAATTAATGTCCCTTTTGAATGGACTGCCAGTCAGCAGCAAGCCTTTGAGACCCTTAAGCAAAAACTCAAAGAGGCACCAATCCTAGTGTATCCTGACTACAATAAGGAGTTCATCCTGTACAACAACGCTAGTGATCTTGCTATTGGAGCTATTCTGGCCCAACTAGACAACAAGGGTGTAGACCATCCTGTGGCTTACACTTCCTGTGTGCTAAACAAACATGAGAAGAACTATAGTGTCACCAAGAAGGGGTGCCTCGCCGTTTTACATGCTGTCAAGCAGTTTTGTCACTAAGTATATGGTACCCACTTCACAGTTGTCACTGACCACACTTTGCTTAAGTGGTTACAACAGCTTAAGGAGCCTGAAGGACGCCTAGCTAGATGGGCTCTACGTTTTCAAGGATACAACTTCACTGTGCTACATTGCCCTGGGATTCAACACCAGAACGCTGATGGGCTCTCCAGAATGCCCATTCTTGCTTTGCATCCTGCAAAGGCTGATTGGTTATACAAACTAATTGGGTACCCTTACTCTTGGGAAAGTGAGACAGAAGAGGTACAACTGGCCTTGTCCAAGCTATTCAAAGATACCCTCATATGCAATAATCAACTCTTCAAAAAGGGATGAGACCAGTATCTGCCTTATGTCTGACCCAGTCTTTGCCTCTCGTTGGTGTCGCAAGCTCATAAAGAGACTGGGCATGGAGGCATTGTCAAGACCTATGACTGGCTTCAAAAGAATTACTTCTGGGAGAACCTTTGCCTGCTGATCCCAGACAACATAGCTAGCTGCCACAACTGCCAGCTTCAGAGGCCTTGAGCTGCTTCCCATGAGTTCAAATTAGTTCCCCCGCAACATGCCTTTCACACTGTCAGCATTGACGCAGTAGGTCCTCCCCCCACTCACGTTCTGGATGTTGCTTTATTATGATTGCTGTTGATCACTTCAGCAAGTGGGTAGATGCTTGCTCTACAAAGGACATCACGGCTAAGACAACTGCTGCCTTCCTGTTACAAGATGTTTTCTACCGCCATGGCTGTCCTCAAGTGTTGCTCTCAGATAATGGGACTAACTTTAATGCCAAACTGGTAACCTCTGTTGTCAAAGCTTTGGGATCACACCAATTCTTCTCTGCCCCCTACAATCCTTCTACCAATGGGGCAGTTGAGCGTGCAAATTAAACACTGGTCTCTATTATGAGGAAGCTCACCTACTCTGACGCTGTCAACTGGGACCTATACTTACCTGCTGCTCTCTTTGTATACTGCCTTAGCAAACATTGTGTCACTGGATACTCCCCTTTTGCTATGCTGTATGGACAAGATGCTACTACCCCATCACTCTTGGGGGCTCCCTGCTTACCTCTGATAAGGCCATGAATCCTGACAACCACATCAAGGACCTAGTCAACCGCATAATTGATATACAGGCCACTGCCTACACTTCTGCATACAAGACTAAGATGCTTGAGCTTTCTCCTGATAATGCTGGACGCTCCCCCTTCCTGAATTCAATGTTGGTGACCATGTACTTTACTACCAACACAGAGTAGGTGGTTGCGCACATAAGTTGGACTCTCTGTGAATTGGCCCTTTAGAAGTGACCTTTAAACAATGATCTGAATACACTATAAAGCTCCTTGCTAGTGGTTGTCTATTTTCCTGAGTGTGTGCCAAGTTCCTCTGCAAGTCTTACCCCCTAAAGACAATCTAGAGGGGGACAATGTTGTGAATACCGCCATTCACCATGTTTTGATTTTGCCTTTGGTGGGCCATTTTGAAGACAAATCTCTTGCTTTTGCTTTTGCCTCTCAAAATGAGTCAATGGATGGATTGGGAAATGCAATTGTTCAGGTTCTTGACTCTGCGCAACTCACTTGCCCCACTCATGCTTGTGGCAAGTGATCCTACCGTCCTGGTAGTGTTTTGTGGTACCGCCAACCACTATATATTCCATTTTACTATTCATCAATAAAATTAAGTTCTATTCACATTTTTGTCTTTGTGTCTTCTGTACTTCCGCGCCTCTCTCTAGCCACAACTAGTAGAGATTATTTATCCAGGGTCGCAAGGTAAACACATAGCCTTCCCTGCCATCTAACCAAGACTTAGTACAAATCCAATCCTAAGGTTAGGATTTCCTGTTGTGTGTCTGTGCCGCGCCTCAGAACACAACAAGGGCCAAACATGGGTTGTTTGAATGTGTTGTACTAAAATTTGGCATGAATAATGCCCCCAGTACATTTGTAACATTAATGAATGAAGTATTCAAGGAATACAATGAAAAACACGCCATAATCTACCTAGATGATATAATAATCCACACTTTTAGCAAGGAACAATAATGAAAAGACGTCTGTATGTTCCTTATCACATTGCAAGACAATCAAACAGTGGCCAAACCTTCCAAATGTGAGTTCTTTTCCACAGAGTTGCCCTTTATAGGGAATATTGTCAGCAAAGATGGAATCAAACCAGACCCTGAAAAGGTAAGAGCTATAGCTGACATATCAGCACCACAAAATAAGAGTGAGATCCACATCTTTCTGGAAATGATAATATATATCAGAAGGCTTATCCCAGACTGGGGAGCACTGACTGCTCCACTATCTGCAATCACTGGTAAATCAACCAAATTTGTATGAGTCCCATTTTAAGAGCAGCACTTCTAGAAGTTAAAGATCCAAATAATCACCACACCCATATTATAATACTCCAACCAAGAAGGGGTCTATAGATTAGAAACAGGCACCTACAACTATGCTGTTGATGAAGTGCTCAGAATACAGATAACAGACAAGGACTTCCTCCCGGTAGCATATAAATCAAGAAAGCTGTCTGACATTAAACAAATATATCTCATCCATTACAAAGAATTAATAGTAATTTTCCATTGTCTAATGAAATGATGCTGCCATCTGGAAGGTGTGCAAATATTCAAAGTGTTAACCAACCACAAATAACTTATGTTCTTCAAAAAACAACAGTACCTCTCACAAAGACAAGCTGAATGAATTAACCTTATCCAGAGTTATCCCATGATTATTAAATACAAACAAGGAAAAGTGTTATATGTGTCAGTAACTCTGTCAAGGTTATATTGTAAATATTTACTCTGAACAATGATTAAAACTTTGACTGAACTATGTTAATAATGAGGGATTTCCACAAAGCCCTCCAACCTGGTGCTCTAATGGGGCTTTAAGAAAAAGTCCCCAAGAACAAACAACTGCTCAAAAATGTCTATGGTACTCTTTACTGCATACTACCAAGTGGTGGCACTGTACCCTACATCCCATCAACACAAAATATTGATACAATTCTTTTTCATCATATAATATTAGGATATACCTGTATCAGGAACCTATATAAGTCCCTCAAAATCTGCTACTGATGGCTAAAAATTCTGAATAATGTCAAAGAAGTCCTTGATTAATTTAAATTGTGGGAAATGTGTCCAATCTAATGTACCCCCAAGTCTTTAGTCCCTGTTTATATAATCAACAATTCAAGGTACAGGAAATTAATATTATTAGAACTGTGTCTGGCAACAAGAAAGAAAATAAATATGTCATTACAGCCATCAATTAATTAACAAGATGGGTTGTAGAGCAAGCCACAAAGGAGTATATAGGCAATGATATGAGATAATTAATTAGCAAGGAAATGATTATCAAAATTGGGAAATAAGACCTCTCAATCACATATATAGAAAAAAATTATCACTTACATCATCAACATCTACCTCACCAAGAATGGCATAAAGCACACTACCAGCAGTCCCTATCACCTTTAAGCAAATGGCACGGTTAGATGGTTGAACAGGTTGCTTGTAGAAGCATTGAGTGAACTTTCTGCTAACAACTCCATCATTGGGTGGACATGCAGCCAAGAGAACACATAGTTTTTGTACTCAAATAAACTGAAATACAGGAAAAATAAGCTATAAACTTGTATATGGACACTAAACCAGCTGTTTTAAGTAGTACTTTTGGATCATATCTGTCAGAAATTCACTTAGTAGGAAATAATTTCCCTATCTTATGGGCTAGAACCCCCAGAGTAAACCCTTCTACTACCAATTCTATAGAACAGTGACCATGTCCAGGTGACCAAATTGATCTAGGAAAGAGAATATTCCCAACAAAGGACTGACCCTGCCCAATAGATATTATCCTATAAAGTAGATGATGAGGTAAAAGAAGGCATATATACATACAGTAGTTTTAAAAGCTATGGCAACAACCAAAAATACTTCAGATTTAAACAAAACAATTTTGGATTTGAACAAAATCCAAGTCGTGCAAGATTCAGGATTCAATTGATTTATAAAACTTCAGTTAATAAATGAACTGTCAAACAAAAAACAAAATTTTACTAGCCCATTATAAAAAATTATATCAAACATCAAGCGGTGTAGCTCAAACCACAAACAAAATGAACTGATGCAACAAGTGAAATGAATGGATGCTGTTCTGTAGTATATTATAATCCAATCAGGATTCATATGAGGCACCAACAGAAGGACTAAAATGAAACAAAATTTGAGCAATCTAGAAGGAGATTCCACAAGCACAAAACAAAATGAACTCACACAAGATATGTAGTATGAGCAGCCTAAAATAGAAAAATAACAGTTTAACAGACAATCAACAGCTATCTAATTTAGGAACAGAGGCATTTTATCCATTTTCATGGCTCCAGATTTGTATGGAATGGTTTGAGAACCTTCCAAATATGGACTCAATATTACAATAAAAATAAATCATTAAATTTTAAAATTTCTACTTTTAGTAATTTTATCCTAGGTTTTTTAATATGGTTTTCAACAGCAACATCTTCAACAGCGCCAGCAGCCAAGACAGCAGCAGCCAAGCCAGCTTTGATGGAGGCAAGGCTCAGGGTGTGGAGGCACCCGTTTATACCCAAGCCTTTGAGGTGGGTAACAAGGAAGCTGACCTGTTACTGACCCCCAATCCATAAGGCTTTGACTTGTTTGAGAGTCACTTAGCGTCTAGCTCTGCCCCTGCTCCTGTACCTACCCCCACACAAGCTGCCTGTCAACCAACCAATCAGGATGGCAACCTTGATTTGGAACAACTTCCCGCCACTGCCCAACCTGCCCCCCCCTCAGCCAATCAGGCTTCAGCTCCTGTGATTCAGCTTCCCAAACAACAAATCATCACTGCCCAAATTCTCCAGGAAATTGTGACACTAAACCTACAGGGTCTGTCATGGGACCAGATTGCCGCCCAGTTGCAATTCACCCAAGCCACAATAATGCGGGAATTCAATAACTTAATGAATAAGGGGAATCTGATTGGGATGGTCAAGAAGCCAAAGAAGGCCCCCAAATCCCAAATCAATGAGGAATACCCAATAATGCTTGACCTTCTCCAGTGGGACCCCAAGCTTCCCCTAACCCAGGTTCACAAACAGCTTGCACACCATAACATATGGGTCTCTGAGCGCATGGCGCAGCTCTGGATGCACGGAAAGGTGGCTTCCATACGGGTTCTTACCAATTTTGCCAGTGACCAATGGGATGGCGCTGAGGATTCCCCATATGATCTAGACATCAAATCAACCCTGGTCCAATTCTTGACTAGTCTATCAGATGATGTCATGTTTATCTCCTACTACAAGTTAGTTGATTGCATTTGACAATTTTGGTGAGCAAGGAAAAGCTGCCACCAAGAATAGAAGGAAGAAGGTCAAGAAGGGGACGTTTATTGGTGCATTTCAGGCTGTTTCAGCCAAGGGTTCTGTCTATTATTGGACAAACCAAGATTTTACTGATGGCTACAAGTACAGCCACATCCTTGGTGGATTACTTAACTCCTGGGAGGGCTCAAATTCAAAGCATTGGGTTTTCTTGAGCCACCAGAGGGAGGGTAGCTCCACCGCCCTTGAGGCCATCAAACAATGCGGGCACCAGGCCTCTGTGTACTCAGCTGGCCACACAGACATCCATCTGGCTGATGTTGTCTTCTTTAACATTGGAGATACACTACAGGAGCGCCGCCCTCAGGCTTTCAACAACCTCTATCTTGGGGTCCTTGACCACAATTTTCTTTTTGGCTGCTAAATGGTGGCTGACTTGTTTGCCCAAATTGTCTTCCATGTGAACATGGGCAACCAATTACGTAAGGATAAGAACCTCCCACCTTGTGCCACTGCCACCTACCAGCCCATCCAGCCAATGATGGATGAGGAATATAATAAGCGTTATATAGTGGATATCACATGCAAACGCTTCTACCCCTAACCCCCACCAGCCCCACCCACCCAATCCCAGACCCCCCAGGCCAGCACTTCCTCAACATCTTTCTTCCCGCGCTATTTTGCCTACTAGGCATCACTCTTCCCCGCCCCAATAAACCCCCTGTTGCCAAACATTTTCTATCTATATTATCTTTATTTTGAATTTCAATTGTTCATTTTCTCTTTATTTATAGTTGGTTTTATTTTTTATGTTCAGCTTATTTCTATAAAATTATATTTACTATGCTGTGTATCTAGATCCAGAACACAGTTATTTTTAGTACCCAAACACAGCCCCTTGTGAAATATTAACAACAATTTGGTGATCAGCTAAATTTGAATTAGAAAATTATAGGTTAACTGTTTTTAGATAAAGTTGTTACTGATTCAAATTCAAAACCTTAATGATAAAATTTAAGCCAATCAGGAGCCAAGCAATAAAGTGATTGTGGTGACATAAAGGGACATTCAATAATTCTTTGATACATGTGCGCTAATTAATATGATTGGCTGGTTGTTTTGCTATTGTGCGCCATTGTTGCTGTGGCAAGTTGTTGGCGGACTATTGCCCAATCAGCTGCTGGGTTAGCACTAGTCCACCAACAACTTGCCACAGCAATAATGGTGCACAATAGCAAAATAACCAGCCAATCATATTAATTAGCGCACATGTATCAAAGAATTATTGAATGTCCCTTTATGTCACAACAATCACTTTATCACTTGGCTCCTGATTGGCTTAAAGTTTATCATTAAGGTTTTGAATTTGAATCAGTAACAACTTTATCTAAAAACAGTTAACCTATAATTTTCTAATTCAAATTTAGCTGATCACCAAATTGTTGTTAATATTTTCACAAGGGGCTGTGCAAAGCGCCAAAAATAATATGGTAATTAAGGAAACAATGCCAACACAAAGCAAACAACACACATTGAGTTGAGCGTAAAACATATACACAATGGGTAAAAAGATGGGATAATGTATTAAATGGGAAAAAAGGAATAAACAAAGAGGCAACAGTATCAAAACAGTACAGAATTTATTGGGGTAAAAGCTATAAAAACATCTGAAAAGGTTAGTAAAAAATCAATGAGATAATTAGAGAAGCTTTTGAAGGATCTCAACTTAGCAATTGCCAAAATTAAAGACATTGAATGCAAGGTCAAGGCAAAAGTCAAGGCAGCTGTCCTTACAGGGAACAAAATTGAAAAGGTGTCCGCCAAGGCACTCATGGCCAAGATGCCAGACACCCCCAAAACAATAATTGAACGGCTTTTAAATGTCCAGAAGCACGTCATGGAAGGCCTTCAATTCAAGTCCTTTGCCCTCTCTGCGCCGTGCATCTGGGTCAACAACCCTGAGATGTATGAACATCTCAAACCTGCAAAGCGCGCAAGAACTGTGGACACTGAATTGCCAGCACAATTACTTGCGCCAAGAATGGCAAAGCCTGCTGAAGCCGCCAACAAGGAGGAAGCCCCCAAAGATAATCTAAAAAATAAAATTAATAAAAATTTCAAAATACTTACCTTTTTTTTAGAAAACATTGATGGTGAACTCCGCTGGGTCATGGTTGCTTTTTTCCCACCCACCTTCTATTCAAATTTTGCCACTCACGTGGCAAAACAGCTCTATCTGCCCCCCTTTCTTTCAGGAGCTCAAAGGCAGGGTCCACAGGTCCTTTCTGGTGTCACAGGAGGCGTTGGCAGAACCTACACATGCCAAGGGGGAATCCAAGTGGGCCGTTACTGCCTACAAGGATGTCCAATTGGTCTGCATTGACCTGGTGGTCCTCAATGGAGGTTACTGTGTAAACTCCATTGAGCTTGTTTGGGACAACCTGGCAACGCTCCCATTCAAGAATGTACTGGAGATGGGCCGGGCCCATGCGGCTGCTTGCTTCTGCTACCCCTTGGAGCACACACTCTCTTACCTGCTGGACAACTTTTGGCATGCGGTGGGAAAATTGGCTGTTGTAGATGCAACAGCTGTCAAGAAAACCAAAATTTTCTTAACAGACTTCAGGCTGACATGGAATGCCAACAAGACGGGGGTCCCTATAGCCATGGAGCTGACCTTTGCAAAGACCAAGCATGAAAAGAAGATCAGTGCAGTTTTCAATAAATTGTGTGAGTTTACAGAAGCCTTTGCTGGGCAAAGGTTTCATCTGGTGGTTTACCTGGGATATCTCTTCTACTTTGGAATGGGTGCCAGCGTGGAGGATCTTGACGGGGTCCTCCTAGGAATTGACAAGGCCAGGCTTCCCTGGACGGTAAGAAGGTCCCCCCAGATATGACTCGATGGATCACGTCATCCAGGACGCCCTGGTCCTGGCTGGTATCTACGGGTTTGCAGCCCCACCAGAAAAGCTGCTCCTCTGTTTGCACCTGACCCTACTCCCTTTTACTAACCACCATGAATATTTTAATAAGGGTGCATTTACTGTCCACAGTGTGGCAGTGGAGGTTGTGCGCCACCTTCATTGCGGGGTGGGTACATACAGAAGAACTCACTACAGGCGCTCTTAATAAATTCTCTCTTCCAATAAATTTCATTACAATTTATATTATTTTTATTATAATAAAAATTTCTAATTATTATTTTAGTAAACAAGATTTTCAAGATATATCACAGAGAAGGTTTTAATAAAAGCATAATAATATATATCAATAAAATCTACTTCTAATTTGTACACTTTACATTTAACTTTTTTAATTTGATTTTTATATTTATTTGCCAAAAGTGATATTAATATCTTCACGTAATCCAGTATCAAGCATTTGGGATACCCTTAGATGACACAATAAAAATGATTATAAATAAATAAATTACTAACCTTCATTGATGGTCCTGCTGAATGTGATTGCGGGCTTGGAAACATCTAAATATAAAGTGATCATTAATAATCCTTGAATAGTAAATTAGAGAATATAAAAAAGTCAGACAAGCTAAGCCTTCAATTGATTGGCTGTTTGGCAAGGCAAGCGGGGATGAACAAATCAGCGTGGCCATAGAATTTGGCCACGGTCTCAGCTGGGAGGGTGTGGATCCTGGCCTGTAGCAAATTAAACAGGTCTTTGGTCCCAGTTGGGGTTCCTTGCTTGACAACTTGCTTAAGCCACCCAAAGACTTCCTCAATGGGATTTAGGAAGGGCAAATAGGCTGGGAGGAAGAGAAGGCACAAATTTGCTGTGGCCAATTGCTGGGGGCCCACAGCAATGCTGGTGTCAATCATTGGGAATTCATCAAGAATGTCAGCCACTTTGTGGAGACCAACATTGTCCAACACAATGACGTTGGTGAAGCCCAGGCTTGCGCGCCTCAGGTGCTCCTGGACCAATCAGAGGGATGATAGAAAGGTCCTGCTGCTATGCAAACCCAATATCATTTGATATAGCTCAACTCCCTTTAGACCAAGGAGAGCCACCATTGAATAGGCTGTGGCGCAGACTGCAGCACGCCAAGCCATCCTGTCATTTGAGCCTTTGGGGACATAGTCATATGCATTGCGCATAGACGAGGCAAATGCCAATTTGTCAATATAGTAAAATTTGACCGTTTTCTTGGCTTTGAGGGCAGTGTACACCTCTGCGTAGTTTTTCTGGGTCTCAATGTTGGTTGGGCTATTCCAATTGTACGGAGATACCCCAAGCTTTTTCCAGGAAAAACACATCCCCTTCAGAAGATGGTAGTAAAAGGAAATGAAAACCTCAACCCCAAGAGTGAACTTGACCATCACCTGTATATTTGCCATTTCAAGATGGCAGTCCTGGGTGATTCACAGGCGGATTGCCCATTTGTGCTCCTTGGTGAGCATGGTGGAAACGCACATGGATTTCTCTGCGGCAAGGACTCAACCCGTGTTAATGAACTTGTTGAAGGTCTTGGAGGCGTACTTGGGATCCACTCCAACAAGGGCCGCAGCCACCTTGTAATAGCCCAATTCATGCATTAGCTTAAGCAGGATGATGCATTTAATGCTGGGGATGCGCTTCTGGGCGGGCTTAGCGGGAGTAGTTGAATTGGGATCCTGCTCAAGGACTGGCTTGCAAGGCATGGGTACCTTGTTGTAGAAGGCTGCAACTTTCTTTAGAACCAACTGTCCCTCATCAGTTCTGAAGAACTCAGGCTCCTTGTCCTCTTTCTTATTGTCATCACTGACATAGGGCTTCTAGCTAGTATCAAGTACAAGCTTCACCTTCTCCAGCATGGCTGACGGGACCGACTCTTGCCGGTACACAATGTTGAACACATACAAAGTAAGTTCTATCTCCTTAATTCTAACTTTCTTTATAGTGGTGACCTTGGTGGGCTTCTGGGTCAGCTTGGGGACCCAAGGATTGATGCTCTGCACCCTAGCAGCTTGTGCTCCTTGAATTAACTGTGTCAGTGCAGCATCACTATGGAACTCTCCTCTCCTGTCTCCTCCTTGAGTAGGCACTTGGGTTGCACTAACTCTATTCTTTGACCCGTGGGGGCAACCACAACTGTGGTGCACAATGGGTGCATTGGTACTCTGTTGCTGTGTTCCTTCCATTTTACAATTTAATAAAATATTAAATAAATTTCAATTAAGTTACTCCCTAGTTTTATTTTTTGCTTTTATCTGAACATGGATATTCAATTAGAGTTTTTTCCACCCAATATCCCAATTATAGATTTTTTATTTCTTAATTAGTTGTTTCTGGTTTACAACGCTCATTTTAAAATACCCAAAATAATTTCCACCCGTTTTCCCAGATTTTACGCCAAATTAAGCACCCAACACATATTTTTTAAAATTTATGTTTCAGATCTTGTGTCTTATTTTAGATACCTTGGTATCATTCTTGATTACAATCCATTGCACACACTGAGTGAGTGATTTTGTTTACATAGTGAGTTGCTATTGTGTTTTTTTTGGATTGAGTTTTGACTCACCTTGCTTGGGTGTATTTTGCCACTAATTCACATAGTAAACATATGTACACCAAAAGTCAACTCACACCAATATTTTGAATCAATGTATTTTGGATTGTAGTTTGAATAGTTTTTCTTTGCCTGTGAGCACTTCTTTGCTGTGTTGACTCATTTTGCCCATTAACACCAAAAATCTCTGTTACCAGAGTGTATATTTTTACCTGAAAGTTGGACTTTGCTTAAATATTAAATCATTTTGTTTAAATCTGAAGTATTTTTGGTTGTCACCATAGATTTTAAAACTACTGTACCAGAGACAGCTCTGGATCAACAGGAGGATTAGAAGATTTGTAGCAATAGTTATACATGCGCTTCCAATAATCAGTATTATACTTGAATCACCCACTATATAGGGCTTCTTTTGTATGATTTTCATCAGGAAAAGGGTTGTACCAGTCAGTCTGGGAATTAGATCCTTTCATGGCTAGAGCTTCTAGAAATAGGAAGTTTAAGAGAAGGAAAAGGAATAAATTTCCTTTCATTAGAGAAGACTACCAGAGAAAAAGTAAAACTTTTAAGTAAGATAAAAGATAAATGTAGATTTAATGTTGCTAGAACAAAGAACAACAGCCATGACAAGCTATATCAGCTCATACTAGAGTCCAACTGGACTCCCACAGGGGAGGCATGCTGGGCCTGAAAGTCAATGTACACAATTGGCGCAATGCTGACTATATAATTCACAGCAGTGGCTGGGGGTGCCAACTTCCAGTATGGGGCACAACCTGATTGGCCAGCCCCAATACCATAATGTATATGAACCCCAACTTACTGAAGTCTTGGGCAGGAGGCGCTCTGGGCAAGGGGGAGTGAAGGGGATCTCCTTTGTGATAGTTAGAATCAGGCCTCTATAATGAAAAAGAGGAAGGTCCAGGTGATGAGGGTGGAAGAACTCCAAGACAATGGAGCAAGGTGGTGTAACCAGGTGGACAGGAGCAAAGCCAGGATGAAAAGGATAGGTGTGGGTTTATTGTGAAGTAAATTTACAAAGAGATGCAAACAAAATGATTATATTGGTGCAAAAATAGATAATTTCTGCAATAAAATAATGGGTTCTGGGCATAAAGTTGTTTATTTTAATATGTCAATAGTGAGAAAGGCTTCTCCTTCTCACTACTTATATTTACTGAGGAATACTTAGACTTTTGTATCACCAGAGGCCTGGTGACATTGTTTTCACTAATACTTGCAAAATGGTTTGGAAATTGCGCACTGGGACCTGGGGAGGAAATTGAATTGACAGGTTCTTCATGGTCATGGGTTTGGCTGCAGCATGTCAAGGTGCCACAGCTATCATTAGAGCCCGTAAGTGTTCAAGCGCCTAATCAAACAATCAAATAATTGCTTTCACAATTTACCCTTTCCCAATAGCAAAGATACCAGATTTTGTGTTTAATTTCAATTCCAGGGTTTTGCGGCATGTGGGCCTTGCAAATCCCTGGCCATTTGCAGTCAGAAAGGGGGTTTTCTTTCTAGAAAGACAGTTGGTAATGGCTTCCATGCTGTTGGTTGTGCTGTTCCCAGGCAAGATATCTAATTTTTAGGGCATTCTGGTCCCTGAAAATCTACCTTAAATAATGGAGTAATCATTTAAAACAAATGTAGGGCTTATTGGGGATGAGAGAGTAAAAAGCCAAGTTTTCCTGAGCTTATGTAAGCCCAGAGGATTTGAAGCAAGAGGCTCTGAGTATGGTGGCAAATGATAGAATGAGATCTTGGAGAACATAAGAGCAAAAACTATGGTTGGTGAGACAATTAGGGAGACCAGAGGTTTTTAAAACTGTTAAATATTAAACAAGTGGTAAAATCTAACTTATTATATGCCAGAGCTAAATTTGGAAGTGGCAGGAGCTGCCAAAGTAGCCAATCAGAAGTGAAGAAGTGAGTGGTATATTTTATGATCTCTTTAAAATTTTAAGATAGTGATTTAAAGATTGAATGAGTCAAAAGAACATAAATTTCCAAAGTAAATTGAATTTCACTTTTAACGTTAACGTTAACGTCTCTGATAGGGGTTTGAGTTCAATCTTTGCTCTGGCACATTGTTGATAAATACTGATGTCTTATTAAATTAACAGAAGGTATTTATTGCCTTAGCTCTTATTAGGGAACATTATTTCTTGAAACTGCTGAGTCAGAGATAAGATCCCTGACAACATCTCCCCTACTTAAGAAGATGCCCAATGACAATCTTTAAGTTTCTGCCTCCTTTGGTGCTTGATAGGGAATTCCATCCAAGGAAAACAGAAAAAATTTACAGAAATCCAACCCAACTCCTTTTAAAAATAAAGGATTTAGCCCACATAGCAGAAAAAACATGTGTGCCAGTATACCCTCACAACACAGTTATGTCACCCTAAATTTCTGGCCCCGGCCTGGGCATAACCCTAGTTGAAACTGGAGACATTAATCTAGAAAATTAAGCCCTTTCTGAAGAGTAAACTTTTCTGCCAATCAGATTGTTCCAAATAGGGGAACAACTTCTTTCCTCTACTGACATAAATTTTGTTGTTGGGTCTAAATTTAGAGAACTAGGTTGTATTGCCAATATCTTGGTTTCCCCAAAAGTTTCCAGATTTGTGATCTCAGGAGGCAAAGCTTTGCTGGTACCTCCTGCTAGCCAATTATGCCTCTCTCTCTTGCACCACCATTAAATATTGAGCAAGGGACTTGGAACCCCTTGATTAATTGTTTTTAAATAAAGGTTTGATGATTATTTGCCTTGCCTTTCACACAAACATACACCAGAGTCATATCCTTCTTCCTTGTCTGTTTGACTTTAATTTTTAAAGCTACAGAAATTCAAATAGTCAGCTTAACTCTTATATTGAACTTACCTAGAGTATCTCCTGCTATTTTTTTGCTTTAAAACAGGCAGAGATATTCAAACCCAGAATTGAATCCCAGTTTCACATGCTTTGGCTGCCCCTCTGTTGCTGTTAAGATGCTCCTGATGTGACAGAAATTTCAGGATAGTAAGAAGCCGTCTCTAAGTGGTGAGGAATTACCACCCAGATCCATATAGAGTTAATGATTAACCACCAACATGGCTTCAGATACCATTTTGTAAATTTCCAATGGAGATACTAGGATTAAGTAAAAAAATTAATCCAAATAAAAAGAGCCCAAGATAAATAGCCTGTTAAAGCATCAGAGTGTCTTCAGAATAAAATTCAGGACATTGAGATACAACCAGATTTTCAGCTTCAAAGACAGGGGGTACACCTCCAAGATTGGCAGGCATGAAATTAACATTGGGTGGTGCCAACAACAAAGTTCTAACTGCAGGGCCCCATCTTCCAGTAATGATCTGGCTGAGAATCAGATTTTAGGGGATGTAGTGCAACAATCCAACTACAGGATGCATTTTTAAAATTAAAGTTAGACCAAGGGATATGTGATTTTTATTGAGTAAATTTTGGGAGGACTCAACTCTTAAGAGTTGAAACAGTGAAAATTATTTGATATATATCAAAAATTGACTAAGCAATACCGCCTGGATCTTGAGCTCCTATTCCTTCCATATTGTCAAGTGAGTATCTGGTCCAGGTTGCAAAGAACCCTTGGGTGACCTATTTCTGATGACCATGCTGATAAATAATTTCATATCTGATGACCCTTAAATTACGTCAATTTATCAACGTCAACTTACGGGGGGGATGGGATTTGACCAGCAGACTGGAGCAGCTGTAACCCATTTTCAATCAACCGTTTGATTCAAGTCTGTTAAATCAGTCAGTTTTGTTTAAGGTTTTCTGGCTTTCTGAGCTTTCCTACTCAGCCAAATAATCCCCAGAATTATGGAACTTACTGTGACACCTGAGTGTTCTTAGTGCTTTCTGCTCTGTTTACATAATTTGCTACTCTTCTTTTACTATCCTTGTGTTCTCTACACCTGTAGCACCTCACAGCCTTTTTTCTAACAAACAGGCCCCAGTAATCAATCCAGCTTTACCCAGACTTGTCATAGGGTCTGTTCCTGCGGGGTTTTTTGCTCTTATGTCCCCTTGTTTTGTAATATGTAGTGGCTTGGCTTAATAATAACAAAACAATCTTAGGACCAATTTAGTCCTCTTACACCTCTTGCCTGACAGATATTCTAATTATTGCTTTATTTAGACAGATTTTATCCTGAAAAACTTTATTGGTTCTGTCTCCTGCTTGATTGAACTCCTCTTGGCCCAAAGTTTTTCTGAAGATCAAGTTTTGTCCTCTTCTTCTCTTGTATGAACTCCTGATCTCTTGGTGAATGAACTTCCTGGCCCTGATTTTAGGTACTCTTCAAGGTGTGAGTATGCTCCCTCCTAGCTCTTGCTCCTTTAGCCAAGCCAAAAGCCCAGTGTCTCCAGGGCATTCTCTCTGAGTAGTTGCAGGGACCATTGTATCAGCCATCCCTGGTTCTTTTCCTCACTTTACATGCCCTTCCTCCTTTGGATACCTCTTCATATTGGCAATTTCAGCCATCCTCTGGATTTTATTCTGGCAGTGCTCCACCAGAATGAAGACAGGCTCCATGAGAGCAACTGGTAGGAGTTAAGCCTTCAGGAGTACCATCATCTATAGCAAGAGTCCCAAAAACTATATGTGCATTCTTATTATATGTTGACAATTTTTTGGATTAAATAGCTGCTGTGAAGTTTGGATGGAACTTGAATTCAGTTTTGGAGCTATAGGCTGTACCTGAAAAAACTGACCCAGATATGATTTATAGGGCCTTCAGCATGGAGGATGCTGCACCCTGATAGTTCAATTCAAGGCAATTGCCCTCTCTGACCTAGGGTCCCTTGATTACAGTAATGATCCTGGTATACAGCCAGCAAGACAAGGTCAAATACATGGGAAATATAATATGTTGAAAGAGAGGATATACTCCTTCAAGTAGAAAGGTTTCAAACAAAAGATGGGATCTGGGTAGTCAACCACAACTAACACAAGCGGGATCCTGGGCTGAAGGAACCTGGCATTGTCACAAAATTCAGACCAAATAGCACTACCTGGTCAAGGGAGTTAGCACCCATATATTATTAAACCCATGGGTCCTAGCTAACTCTGCCTATGTAAAGCAAGGCATGCCCAAAAACATTCATCATTACCCATATCTGAGGCCAAACTGGATTGATATTGGACATGCCTTTTGGATATCCCTAAAACTCTGCTCTCCAGCTCCTCAGGGGCATGCTGCACCTTCTTTGATTGATCTCTTGCAGCAAATCATTTTCCTGGAAAATGCTTGGCTACCAAATAGTTGGTGGTAATGTTGCCACACCCTCATGTGGCATGAAGACTGAAAATTTTGGATCTTATAAGGAGTTCCCTGGACAAGCCCCATGGCTGCCATGATGTACATGGATGATATGTGGCTTGATGTGATAATATGAAATAATCCTATTCTATATCAAATAAAGCATCATTCTCTTCTTAATTTTCCTCTTTACTTTGCTCTGTGTACTTCCCAGAAGTATATAATCAGCAATATCTCTGCCTCAAGAAAGATTATATTGTTGCAATCCCTCTGTGACTGTACTACAGTCACATTGGGCTGTGGTTTACAAAGAGGTTGAATTGTGATGAATTTCATAGGTTAAAATTCAAAACAAAAGGATTGGCCTTGGAGAGACTTTCCAGTGTATCAATGGATTACCCAGGAATCAATTAGACTTTACTAATTGAGGGCCAAAATGGACTTGACTGTGTCAAGTAAAGACTTGTTGTCTTAAAACAGATTAATTAACTGGGAAGGCTAATTAATATATGCTGGGAATAATTAATGAGGATTTAATTATATTGTTTAATTGCCTTGACTGTGTCAAGAAGTTTGGTTAAGGTTAGCCAAAAGTAAACCCCAAAATTGTGGTTTAAAAGCGCTGTTTTGGCAAATTAATTAGGTTAGAAGCGCTGCTGCACTGCCTAATTGATTTGTAAAGTGCCAAGGCACCACCTGGGAAAGTTCCTGGGCGCCGTGGTGGCGCCTGGTTCAAGTTTCAAAGCGTTTTAATGGGTTTTAAGGCAAAAAACCATTAAATGCAAAAATAACTAAATATAGACAATGACGTCTATACATTCAGGATTAATCAGCTGGTTCCCAGTTGGAACAAGGATGGCTTGGATCAGGAATACATATATTTCACAGGGGTTTGGCGCCGGAAGTCTGGAATGCTTCAAGCCAAAGAAATACATTTCCACAGAAAGAATCAGGTGATTCTGGAATGTATTAGAGCACATTCTTATAGGTTAAGAGATTGAAGATCTTTTTGGTAAAGATCTGGATTAGATGACGCCGTTATGTCATAAACCATGTGATAGGAATCCAGGTGTGATTCCAGAACTGGAGGGGTTTTTAGCCAAATGTACCCCAATTGATATTAATGGAAACATGATAATAATTAATAAAAAATGATGCTTATTTGTGACAATGGTTGCTTTCCCCTCAATCTTTTTATGCTTTGCATTTTTGACTTTTAACTGAAATAAGATTACCATGGGATGAAAGAGATGGTCTGCAGCTAAGACTATGGGAAGCAAAAAACGTGGAAGTGATCATCAGATGGCGACGAGTTTAACGCCAAGATTGCTTGCCCAGAATCCAAGCTTATTGAAGCTTACATAAAGGATTCCCCATCAAACCATAAAAGAGCCAGACCGGGATAATGAAGAAGCAAGCATGAATTTCCTGGATCTGTCACACCCTCTTCTGCTCTTTCTTGAGCTGTTGTCTTCCCAATATCTCCATTTACCAACCTAATTAAGCTCAGTTGCAACTAGGGCTGTGTTGATTTTGAGATGGTGGCTCCTTTTTAGAAAAGGAGCCACTCATCTCAAATCCAGAGACAATTTGGAAATTTGTTTAAGGTACAATTTTTCTAGAATTGTCTCCATACATAACCACAGAAGGGTTTTTTAAATAAAAATTATATTATATTTTTTATTTTTAAAAATTAAAAAGTTCAAATTTGATTTTATTTCAAAAAAATATATATTTGAGTCTGGCTTGTCCAGAAAACAGAAAGCCTTCTTTGACTTTCTTTTTTTTTTGAAATTTCAGATTCTCCCAACATAGGGGAATCCGAAATCTGGAAAGGGAGGATAGGACGATTACGGCAAATGCTATAATTGTCTCTTTTTTGGGCTGATGCAGCCCTAGTTGCAACAAGTGAACCCTATTTTATTTGAAGCACTCCTATCAATCAATTCTTGTTTTTAAGATGATTTTTGTTTCAAAGTTTGAACTGTCAGCCCTTTTTCAGTTGGAAGATTTTATCTAAAATCCTGTCTGTACCATCTCTCCAATCAAATCTGTCTTGTAAAAAATTCGGCAGGACTTTGGATGGATTGTATAGGGGTTCCTCATTTAATACATGAATAATCTCCTGACTAATTAACCCTGTACCAACTTGGTTGGGTGATATTTCATCATCCAAACACACCTACAACAGAGTTTATTGGTGGGGTTTAAATACTATATAGCTTTACCTTGCACTGGGTAAATTCAGATTGAAATATTAATAAGATGGGTTAAATCGCAGTCTTAGCAGGTGTTCATGTTTCAAAAGATTTTCTATTCAGGACCAGATACATTCCATGGCTAGTGTGTTATCTTGTTTATTGAGTCACGCGCTTAAATTTTTAATAAATTTTGGTGTTCTGTTTAGAAGGTTTCGGCAGATAGAAGTGTTTACTATTGAAGCAGATGCCTTGCTGCCAAAGTATCATCCCAATAAAAAATTGTGAACTGACGTGTCAAATTGTTAAAGTACATATGTGTATAATGGAGTGGGTGATCTGCGGAAATATCTCAAAGGCATGCCTGACATGCAAGTGGGCTTCAAGTGCCAATTACAAATTAGCAAGAGGTTGGGGCATCATTTTGCAGCAAACCATGTATAAGGGATTTCATTTGGGCAGTATGAAGTTAAAATAAGTTTAGTCGTTGGATTCAAATCCCGGCAGCTACGCAGGAGATGATTGGCTTTAGCCCTGGTTGATGCTAGTGCAGCTCTAAATATCCAGAAGTTTCCACTGCTGTGGGATTTAGTGATGTCACTCCATTCTTACTCAACTGCAGATGGAACGAACAAGGGGTTGATAAGATTACGTCCAGTGCTTCCTGTTGGATGCGGATTTTGTGACTTGCTCCTTAGCTGTGATATACTCTTGAGTAGTTTGGCTTCACACAATGTTACATGTAGATGCTGACCAGGAGGGCGGCCAGCGCCTCATTGTGGTATCTAATCGTCTTCCGATCACCATCAAGAAGGAGGAGTCTTATACTTTTTCCATGAGCTCTGGTGGGCTTGTGTCAGCCCTGAGTGGGCTTAAAAAGGAGATGAGCTTTTCTTGGATCGGTTGGCCAGGTAAGCGTTTCTTAATAGGTTTGTGGATATAAACATTATTTTTAGGCAAAGATTTTAATGATAAGGATAGAAAAACCATTTCAAAAACCCTGAAAGATGACTACAATTGCAAACCTGTTTTCTTGAGTGATGAGCTTGCTGATTCTCACTACAATGGTTTTTCTAATAGGTAAAAGTTTAGTTCCTTTTGAGAGGTTAATTTTTTAGCATCCTATGGCCTCTATTTCACTACCACCCTGGTGAAATTTCTTTTAATGATGAAAGCTGGGAAGCTTATAAGGAAGCCAACCAAATGTTTGCTGATGCAGTTTTCGAAGAGCTCCAAGATGGAGACATGGTGTGGGTTCATGATTATCACTTGATGATGCTCCCGCAGATGCTCCGTAAAAAGATGGGAGATGACTTGAAGAATGTTAAAATAGGATGGTTCCTTCATACCCCTTTCCCCAGCAGTGAGATTTATCGCATTCTACCAGTAAGAAGCGAGGTCTTGTTGGGAGTTCTGAATGCAGATCTTGTGGGTTTCCATACCTATGATTACGCTAGGCATTTTCTCTCGGCTTGTGCTCTCGTCCTAAATGTGAAAACTTCTCCCAATAGTATAGATTTCGGAGGAAGAAAAATCAAGGTTGGAACTTTTCCCATTGGCATAGATCCCGAAAAGTTCTTGTTGGTATATTTATTATTTAAAATAGATCTGATTCTCTTAGGAATTGGAATCAAAATCAGTTGTTGAAAGAATCAACCGGCTAAAGGAAAAGTTCAAGGGTTTCCAGGTGATTGTTGGTGTTGATCGGCTGGACTACATCAAGGGTGTACCCCAAAAGCTCCAAGGGTATGAGTACTTCTTTGAAAAGTATCCAGAATTTATTGGAAAGGTATGTTCTTTTTGGGCTTGTCTGATCCTCCTAGGTTGTGCTGGTCCAAGTAGCAGTTCCCACTCGTAGCGATGTACCCGAGTACCAATACCTGACATCCCGAGTAAATGAACAGGTCGGCCGCATCAACGGTCGCTTTGGTAACATCTTTCATGGAGTTTGACCTAACTAGAGCAGGAACAGTTGAATATGTGCCGATTCACTTCATGTACCAATCAGTAAACTTCAAGGAGCTGGTTGCTCTTTATGCTGTCTCAGACGTATGCCTTGTTTCATCGACTCGTGATGGGATGAATTTGGTTTCTTACGAGTTCATTGCCTCTCAGCAGGAGAAGAATGGGACGCTTATTCTATCTGAGTTTGCTGGTGCAGCTCAGTCTCTCAATGGGTCTCTCATCATGAACCCCTGGGATACTGAGGATATGGCTGATACCATTTACACTGCAATGACTCTTTCTCCTGAGTCACGCAAAGAGAACCACCAGAAGCTTTTCCGTTATGTTCTTAAGTACACAGCTGCCTACTGGGGCCTCAACTTTGTCAGAGAACTTGAATCGTAGTCTCTAGCATCTCCTTATCCCTTGTTGATATGCCTCCTTTCTCAGCACAATTAGTGAGGGTATCATTAAGTTAAGATATCCTGTTAACCTTAAATACCTGGAAATATAAAATAGTTATTTGATGCAACTTCTCTTTATAAGCTATTCAAAACCCAAATGTCAAGTTATCTACCACTTGAACAATAATTCTACTGTCATTTGGAACTTTATTGAAAACTACATACCAAAATATCATGCTATTGAAATAGTGTCATCTCACTTGGAGCTACTATCTATTACTAAAAATATCCTACACAATATAGGATTATACATTCTATGAATAAGGCTATCCTACATCAATATTTTATATTTGAACCTTACCCATATTTTTATGTGTTTCTCAACTTCCAAACCCCTCATACTTCCCGTCTTGATAGAATTATCTTCATACCCATTGCTTTGTAAATGATCTCACTCTCAATAGTATCATCACCTCATATGCTATAAGCAATGTGCTCTTTCAACCACATCCAAGTGGGAGTCAAGAAGGGTTTCCTTAAAGCCAGATGAGCATTCCAATTTCTCCCAACCCACCTAAGATTAAGGATACTTAACCCTAAGAAACGATACAAAACTCTGACATATACCCCTAAAACTTTACCATTGCCTGCCTAAAAAAAACCCATCTTTATCAACAACCGTCAGCATTTAAACTGTCTACATTTAACATCCTCCATGTCAACAATTCCCAAAATATATTTTTGTATTTTTATTGTATGTTTATTGATTTTTTCACCTTAAACAATTGTTCCTAATGTTAAAAGTTAAATTTGATTTTAATTTTCAAGTTTTAAGTAAAACTGTAAAAAATAAAACCAAAATAAAATTTGGGATTGTCAACATGGAGGATGTTACATGTAGACAGTTTAAATGCTGACAGTTGCCCACCAACAGGGGGCCTGAACTTGTAGGCAACATTATGAAGGCATACTGTGACAGTTCACATGTTTGGTGGTTTGCAGGTGGGGCTAATGTTGGCCAAGCAAAAGTTTGGTTGTTTGTTGCAGGTAGAGGCCTAGTAGGGAATGATGGCTACTAGGGACAGTAAGGCCTAGCTAGTAGGTGTAAAGACTACTAGAGGAAGATGTTGTCTCCACCCAGCAGAAGATATTGGCTGCTGTGGGATAGAGGTCTTCACCCAGCAGGGAACTGTGGCTGCTTGGGGTAAAGAATTAGATAGCTCATCAGGGAACTTTGTCTGTTTGGGGTTGGGAGTGATCCAGCCTGATGGGTAGTGTTTGCTGCTCAGGCTGGAGGATGTTTAGACCCTGGCGGGTAACACAGGATGCCAGGGTAGAAGTTTGTGCCAGCATGGTAGGAGACGCCTACCAGGGCTGTAAGTTTTGGACCCCTGGCGGGTAGCGCGGGCTTCCAGGGAGGGGAAGAGTTCTGAGAGCTCTACGCATTCTAATACGCTTACATGAGGCCTGTGAGCAAACATCCTACCTAACAGACTGGTAGGGTGTCCTTGTTTATGGCCCTATGGAAGCTTTGGGGAGATCCCAAAGTGAGCATTGGAGAGCGTAGATTTGCTCAGAGGTTTCATCAAGGCGGTTGCTTGGGGAAGCAGCTACAGCACTTGGTGTGATCAGGCCTCTGGGAAGTAAAGAGATTAATTTGCAACTGAAAGCCCAGACTTGATCACCTGGGTGAGTAAATACAACAGCATAGACTTAATAATCTATGGTTGGATGGCCTAAGTGGATTGCCACTTGCAAAGGCCCAGCCAAACACCAGTTTAATGTAGACTCATGCCTGGGTCTACAAGTTCTAGTAACAGGGACTGAGATAAAAAACCAAGGTAGTTCACGGAATCAGCAGAGAAGACTAGTGAGAGGAGCTGTTTCTCACAGAGAAGGCTAGTCAAAGGACTGTTGGTTCATATTGAAATTTGGAACCAAAATGGTTCATTGTGCAGGTGGAACCAAGATGGTTCCTAGTGAGGATAAGTGGAAGGGCTCAAAGATCATGATGCAGGAGTAGCTGGTCATGATAAAGGGCTAACCAGAGGACTGATAAGCTGTTGAAAGACTGGAATGAGCTGTTTGTTGTCTAAGATGGACTGATTGCTGGTTAAGCTAAAGAGCTGGAATATGAGCTGGCTGAAGGATCAGAAGATGATGATGAAGAACTGGTGGTCCAGAGAAATGAGCCAAGATTTTACCGAATCAATTTGCCAAGGTGGTAAAATGTGGAATGTTTTGCCTTGGTTTAGTAGTAAAATCAAGAAGGAATGTGGATAGAAGTGTGGGTAAGATATTTATTTATTAAGCTCCTAGGATAGATGAAGGTATGTTGCTATGAGAGCTGGATACAAAGTTGTTTTTGTGGGAAGTTTTCCTTGGATTTTACAATATTTTTAAATATATGGGGAAAACGTTGAAAAGGTTCAGAAAGAACAATTTAAATAGTATTCTACTATTTGAATTAGTTCAGGTTGAATGCAGGAAAGACTGGTGCCAGAATAATGGACCAGTTAACGCTTTGGTGCGCAAAGAGTTGTTGATTTGAGCGGTTTGAGCTGTGGAAATTATTTTCATAGTTGGATCCAGGTGAAACTTCAGAAATGATCTATTTCTGCGCTCTGCATTCATTGGTTGAGTTCTGGCAGGTTTCCTGATGAAAATGATTGGTTGAAAGCCAAAAGCTTAAAGTATAAGTGAGGAAATAGTGAATTAATACTTTAAGCTTCTGAGAAAGTAAGTATGTAAGCTTAAGTTATTATAGGAAAAAGTGAACAGCAATGGTTTAAGCTTATGAAGAAATCCATTTTGAAGGCGGAACCATTGGGAAAAAGACACTATAAGGTGGCTGGCTGGAAAGTTACAGGGTCTTTTTGGAAGTCTTTCTGGGTCTTTGACAGGTCTTTGAGGCCTTTTGAGTTTCTGCCAAGAGGTTTTTGGAAGCCTTTTGATCTCTAGCAGGAGCTTTGTTGGACTGACAAGTGGAATAACAAGGCCACTGGAGCTATAAAGAGAGCTGAAGCCCAAGATAACAGAGCAGGAGCCCAAGAATAAGGAGCTGGATCCTAAGCACAGCGCAGAAGTCTGATTCTAAGGCGCCAGAGTCCAAGTTTAAGGAGCAGGAGTCCAAGACTAAGGTGCAGGAGTCCAAGACCAAGTACAAGGAGTCCAAGATATTGTTGGAGGACTTCAAGTATTGGCAAATACATATTGTTTCCTTGACCCTCCAGGTCATATACTAGAAGGTTTCTAAGGGGATCTTCCTTCTGAGAGTGAATAAAAGCCCATTTTGACCCCTATACATATTTCTGAGATACATTTTCCCTTACTAGAGAATGGCAATCCCTTCCAGCTGGTCCCTGGCTACAATCCAGGACACACTTTGGGGACTGGTGGACAGGAACCCCACACATACTGCATCAAAAATGTCCTCAAGCAAATAGTCACTACCCCATACCATCCTCAAGCCAACAGACACATAGAGCACTTAAACGGCTCTCTTGTACAACTGATTGACAAACTCTCCCAGGAACATCCCAAAACTGCCTGGACCAAGCATCTTCCTATTGCCTTGCTTATCCTGCAAGCTAGAATCAACTGTGGTACAGGCTTCAGTCCCAGTATCCTGGCCTTTGGAACTCCTGATGGTTTAACTGGAGTAGAGGAGGAGAAGTTATGGTACACTGTCCTGGGAAAACCTCTCTTAAAGCTACCCCCTTGTTAACCCAGTGGTGTGCCAAGGCCTGCAACATAGAGCAAGAGCGGATCAAGGGGGCAACTAAACACCTTGAAGCAAGATATGCTGTAGGTGATCCTGTCTACATCCTCTGTGACAGAAATGGTCAGATAATATGAAGCAGTCTCCATATGGTGGGGAATCAACACCCAAATCCACATGGAGTTGATGATTAACCACCAACAAAGCTTCAAATACTGTTTGGTAAAATTTCCAAAAGATACACTATGATTAAGCAAAATGATTAACCCTAACCAAAAAAGTCCTAGATAGATTTCCAGGGAGGAATAAAGGTGTCTTCCACATAGAATTCAGAACATTGAGATAGAGAAAGTGTCTTGGCTTCAGATACAGTAGGGAAAAATCCAATATCTTCAGGCATTGGATTAACATTGGGAGGCAACAACAACAAATTGCCAACAGAGGGTCCCCATCTTCCTGTAATAATTTGACTGAGAATCAAGTTATAGAGAATGTAGCGCAGCAGGCCTACTACAGGATGCATGATAAAATAGAGATTAGACCAGGAAAATATTGATTTTATTTGAGTAAAATTCTAAGGAGGACTCAACTCTTAAGAGTTGAACAGTGAAAAGTTTCCCATATATATCAAAATTCAACTAAGCAATACCACCTGGATCCTTGGCTTCTATTCCTTCTGCATTGTCAAGTGAGTACCTAGTCCAGTTTGCAAAGAACCCTTGTGTGACTAACTTCTGACAATTGTACTGATAAATAAGATTGTATAAAGTGACTCTCAGATTACGTTGATTTATCAGCGTCAGCTTGCAAGGGAGAATCAAATCCAAATGGCAAACTGGAGCAGCAGTAACCCATTTTTGATCAACTGTTTGATTTAAATATGTCAAATCAGTTGATTTAATTGATGGCTTTCCAGTTTTTTGAGCTTTCCAACCCGGGAAAATAATTTCCAGCATTATGGAATCTACCCTGACATTACCCTCTGCTTTAGCCCATGGCACAATACAACCATTGGGAAGATGGAATAAGGAGAAATTCTTATGAGCAGGAGAAAGTTTCATTGCTGCCAGAGTAAGTTTAGGATGACCAATGGCTGTTGGGTTGCAATTATAGAGCGCCTGGATGAGCTCAGGGGAATTGAAACAGTCATAGTAAGGAACCCAAGAATTTTCAGAGTTGGGATAGCCCTTCCAAGATACCAAATACTCCAATTGTTGACAATTCTTCTGAGACACCAAGATACAATTTAACTCATACTCAGTCTCACCTTCCACAAGAATAGCTTAAGAAGAAGGCACCTTGGTGCCTTGGAAGGGAGTGAGCAGACATTTGTGGAAGGTATGGAAAATCTTAAAGGAAGGGGGTAAATCCAACTGATAAGTGGAAGGACCAATATGATGTTTGACTTTAAAGGGACCAACCCACTTGGGGCCTAACTTGCAACATGAGACTTTTAACTTCATATTACGGGCATCAACCATGACCATATCACCTGGCCTGTAGGTAGGACCCTTCTGGCGCTTGAAATCTGTGTATTACTTGTAAGTTGTCATGGCAGCGGCAAGAGTAACCTGAAGCTCCTGATGAACCTGCTTCAATGCAGCAGCTTGATCAGTTGCAGCTTTCACGTTGCTAACCAGTTGAGGACCCATGTTAGATGAAGGATTGTAGCACACATTGGCAAATAATGGCAAAAACTGAGTTGATGTGTTCTGAGTGTTATTATATGTGAACTCAGCCATGGGTATATTTGCGCACCAGTCATCTTGTTACGCATTAGTGTAGCAACGTAAGTAGACCTTTAAAATTTAGTTTACCATCTCTGTTTGTCCATTGTACTGGGGGTAGAAAGCTGTGGAGCAGCATAGCTTGATCCCAAGAATTCCAGTAAAGGAATCCAAGAACTGAGCAATAAATTGGGGCCCACAATTGCTCACTATCTCCATTGAGATACTGTGTAAGGAGAAGATCCTGTTCACAAACAACCTTGCTGTTTTCACCGACGTAATTATGATTGAGCAAGGAACAAAGTGTGTCATTTTTGTAAACCAATCTACCATCACCATGATTGCATTGAACCCATTGGAGTCCAGAAGTTATCTGATGTTGTGTTCTGAGGTGTGGCACAGATACACAACAGGGAATCCTAACCTTAGGATTGAATTCATACTAAGTCTCAGTTAGAATGGCAAGGACGGCTATGCAATTACCTTGTGGCCATGATTGAATAATATCTGCTAGATGTGGCTAGAGAGGCGCCAAAGTACTTGGAGACACAAAGACAAAAGTTTGAATAGAACTTAAATTTTATTGAGTTGATCAGGAGCGCCTTTTGGGGAAGCTTCAAATATGGAATTAGGAAAGAAGAGAATTATATTTTATTGGATAATACTTTAGACTTATATAGAATTGGCTGTGGCAGAGATTTAGTTGGATCAAACCTAGGGGCTGGTCATGTGTGGGATGGGTTCAAGCCACTGGATACTTGAACAGTCATGTGATATTGCTTGATTACCATTCTTAGTATGTCAAACAGTATATTGGAAGGGAACTAAATTGGGCAATGGCTAGATGTTAAGTAGGTTGGCGGTAGCCAGAATGCTTGTACATCCAGACCCTTGATACCCCCTTAAGGGATTACTCTGGTGCATCAGGAGGGAGCTTTGTTTTCACGGCTGCCGCCTGATGCTCCTGAAGCTGTTTACTAGTTGGAACCAGTCTGGTTGAGTGTTCTCCCTTACTGAGGCAGAGACAGGTTCTGTGGTATTTCTTGACAATTGGGGGTTTGGAACCTTGGAACTTTACTAGATAGGTATTGTGATCTGGTCTGTACTTGATGATTAATCCTGGTCTCCAGTGTACTGAGTCTAGTTTATTTCTGTTGCCAGCTAGAACACAGACAGGGGAGTCAATGGGAAGTGGTTCCTCTGTGGAGGTTACCTTTTGTGTTTTGAGCCTCTTTATTTCTGCTATTTTAGCTTTGAGGCAGATGTGTTGTAGATTTGGTACTTGTTCTACTGTGGGGGGTTTCCCCCGGGGGGATCTTTAAGTAAGGCTCCTTGTTGTGGGTAATTATTTCTGGTTTGTACCCATAGGTTAGCTCAAACAGTGAATAGCCTGTTCCTTGATTGGTGCAGACTTGGGATACTAGTAATGCATGTTTCACGTAGAGTGGCCATGTGTCTTTGGCTTTGCCATCCATTATTTTCTCTAGGGTCCTGATAAGGCTGCCATTGAGGCGTTCCACTCTGCCGTTGGCCTGTGGCCTGTATGGAGAGGTTGTGGAGTGTTTAATGTTTTTGGATTTTAAGCTGTTGTTTACTACGCGACCTGATAACTTGGTTGCTCCATCAGTTATGATGTAGTCTGGAGTGCTGTAGCTGGCTATGATTGATTTGTTAATGAATCAGTTGATGGTCTCTGCTTTATGGTCCTTTGTTGCCCAGCAGATGGGCCAGTGTGTGACAAAGTTGATGGCTACAATTAAGAAACATTGGTTTGTTTTTATTTCTGGGAAGGGTCCCACTACGTCTAGCCCCCAAACCTTGAATGGTTCAGGGTCAGGTACTGGGTTGATTGTTGGCTGAGGAGCCTTTGTGCTGGTATATTTCTTGCACACTGTGCACTTTTTCAAAACATCAACTATATCCTGTTTGGGGTTGGGCCACCATACTATCTCTTTTAATGTGAGGCATAGGTTGTTAGCCTTTGTATTTCCTAGTAGGTAGTGATGTCTTAATATGGTGTCAACTCTTTGTGTGAGTGGGATGTAAGAAATATGTTTGTTGTTAATAATTTGATATAAAGTGCCATTTGATACATGGAAGTACTTTTTGTTCCTTACTAATGTATTGTGGGTCAGTTGATGTGTTGAGGGGTCTTTCCCTTTGGCTTTATACTCAGTGTTGTACAGGTTTGGCTAGTCAGGGTCCAGGTGGTCAGGGTGATCCTCTCTAGGCTGACATAGTCTAGAGAGAGCATCAGCTGTGGCCAGCTCTGCCCCCTTTTTGTATTGGATGTCCAAATCAAGCTGTTCCAGCAGGGACATCCATTTGGCTTGCTGCTGTGCAAGTGCGTTCTGAGTTTTGAAATATATTAAGGATTTATGGTCGGTTAGTACTCAGACGTTTAAATGTCCCTCCAGATAACATCTCCATTTCTTACATGTGTGATATATTGCTAGCAATTCCTTACCGTGTATTGGGTATCTCTGCTCAGTGTTGGTCAGTTTTCTGCTTTTGTAACATACTGGTAGGAAGTTTTGATGCCCTGGCTGGCAGATGCGCAGGACTGCGCCAATGGCGGTGTCACTGGCATCTGACTTAAGCTTGTAGCACCTGTTATTATTAGGGTATTGCAAAATTGGTGCTTTGATCAAAGCTTGTTTTAATAATTGGAAATTCTTGTCACATTCTGGTGTCCAGATGAATTTCTTTTTGGCATTACCCTTGGTTAAGTCATTGATTGGTGCGGTTAGTTTCCTGCAGTCTTTGATGTATTTTCTTAGGTAAGCTACCATACCAAGAAAGCATCTAACTTGTTTAACGGAGGTGGGGCGTTGTATGTTATTTATGGCTTTAATTTTGTCTGGATCTGCTTTGATGCCACCGTCAGAGACAATGTGGCCCAAGAACAGGAGTTCCTTTTCCATAAATTGGCACTTACTTGGTTTTGCATAAAGTTTGTGCTTTGCAAGTCAATTGAGTGTCTTGCAGACATGTGTGAGGTGTTCCTCTTTTGTTTTTGAGAATATGATGATATTGTCAAGGTAGCATAATGTATTTGAGAGACCATTTAGTGCTTGGTTCATCATGGTGACAAACGTTGCAGGAGCGTTGGTTGTCCCAAAGTTCATTTATTCAAGTTGCCCAGACATCTCTGACTGGTACAACAGGCCCATAGGGCCATAAAGGAATGATCAAAAGTCTTGTATACAATAAAAAAGAAAAGGGAGGAGGGGGCAAGGAAACCTTCAGGGCAGGGGGGAAAACCTTGGGTGAAAGGAGGAAGGTGTGAAGGGGAAGAGTGCTTTGAGCTATATATCCCACGCTGGGGGTAACATAACTTTTGTGAATATTGGATAGTGGATGCCATCAGTCCAGATTGAATTGTATTGGTCCCAGAAAAACTGGGCCAGAAAAAGAATTTGGGCCTATGGCCCACGTTTTTTGTTGCTTGATTCCATCTGTATGTATGGCCAGTGGTGTGTGTGTGGTTTGAGAGGTACCTGGGTTTTTTTGGGTAGAGTCCCTCTTGGGCCCTAATGATAAAAATAGTGAGTCAAATCTTGGCGGAAGGTCCAATTGAAATGTGCTGATCCAGAATAATCCAGGCTAAAATTCCCTTGGGCCAGCTGCCCGTGTTTTTTTGTTGAACAGTCTGATACACATTTTGTGTGGCTAAATCTGTGTGCAGCTATGATTTTAGGGCTGATGCCTAGGGTTAGCGCCCCCAAAATAGTGAGAAATAATCCCTAGGGTCTGGTTTGTTGTGGAGTGGTAGATCAAAGGTCCAATAACTGATCCAAGTTAATCCAGGCCATTAGCCCTTAGGCCTTCCACCCGGATTTTTTGGAGGGTCTGTGTCTGTTACAGGATGATCTAATATGTTTGTGGCTGAGTTAGGGCGGAATGGCTAGGCTGTGCCCTCTGTGCAACTGTTAGATTGCATGTGAGTGCCAATATGCCAGAAAATGTGGCTTTCACATATTGTTTTAACCGCTGGGCCACATTTTTCTTAAATTTCTGGCCCGTCTTGGATTGTGTGGCGCTTTGTAGGAAATGTATAAAGGGTCTGAAGGAGGAATGTGTTGTTCAATGGGAGCAAATAAGGTATATTTTTGTGGGCCGCATTAAACCAAAAAATGTGGTCCTTTGGCCCGGGGTTTTTTGTTACCAATTTACTTCCAGGCTTGACTGCTGCTATGGTGAACTCTATTAATTCAGATGCAGCTTCTTATGGTCTAATTATATCTGGGAGAGTCAAGGCCATAAATTGGCCTTGCTCAAAGCAGTCATTAGCACATCTGGGTCAATTGGTACTACTGTGAGGTTGCAGGAAAATCCTATTCATGTCTGGGACTAGGGCCAGAAATCCTGCGGAAGAGTTTGTCCCATTGGTGAGGCCCATTAGCCACTATAAATTAGTGACCCCATCAGAGGTAGGTCCACCACTGTCATTGGCTGCTGCATCTTTGGTTTTTTTGGGTGCCCTGGACTGTTTGAGATCCCCTGCAGTGTAAGGGGAAGGCTTAGTTACTGCTGTAAGTTTGGTTTGGACCTTGCGTCTTGGTCTACCATTATCCTGTGCAGAAGGTGCCTACTCCTGATTGGGTGTATCCTGGGTTTGTGCCTGCTACAAATTCTCTTAGGCCACCACATTGTGGTGACTGTCCAATAAAATGCAGGCCGGGTTGGCCACTAATCCTGCACCGCCAGTTCTGTAGTTTCCATTGGTTCATCAACCACATTGTCATGAACTGCCTGGGTCTCATGTGCAGGCGTTTTCATGGATTGAGGCGCCTCTTCTTGGGCACATTCTTTCTCCTTGATTGGCTGAGGCTGAGACAAATTTTGAGCCTTTGCATGAGCCTTTTTCTGTCAGGATGTGATTAAGTTTACAACTGCATACTCAGCCATAGCTCCCCAGGCCAAGGCTACAAGAGCATTGGATTGGGACCCAGTTGGTTCACTATTTTGGTGCTCCTTGGGGGTGTCTTGTTCTGCGGCCCAGACTACTGCTATGGTTGTAGGGCAAAGGGCCTCTCTGTGGCCAAGGGCTGAGCACAGCGCACAGATGGGCAGAGTTTGCTCAGGGAATACCTTGAACTTGCTACTAAGGGTGTCATCCTTCTTGATAATGGTTGCACAATGGGGAATCAATGCCAAGCTGTCATCTGCAAAGGGTTTGATCATGGCCATGGCTTTTGGTGTGGTCAGGTGGCCCATGTAAGGATTATTGAACAGGCTAAAATGCACTATTTCTCCATACTTAGCCAGCCCTTCCTTGAGCTGGGATTCAACCTCACCTCTGGGCATGTCTAATGGCAAGGTCTCAAAAGACATAAAGAGGGTGTTATCTTGATTGAACCAGGTGCAGGTGGTTGGTAGGAATTTCTGGGTTTTCTTACCCCTGGGGTCAGTGATCTCAAAAGTGAAGATTTCCTCAGTGCCTGATCAGCATCCGGTTTACAGGTGAAGTCAAGATCAAAGAAGTCCTTCATTGGGCTTTGGTGAAGTGACACAGCTTTGGGATATGCTGTGGCAACTGCTTTTGCTGCCTTCTGGAACTGAGTAGGGTCACCTCCAAAGTTGACTCTAATCCCATGGGGTACAGGGGACTTGGGGAGGGCTCTGGTAATGTCTTGAAACCAGCGTTCAGAGGTCACAAACTTCATCCATCTTTATGATGGAACAAATGGTCCCTTCTTGGTAGTTTTTGTAGGGATCACCAGTTGGCCCTTGACAGGGCGTTTCTGGCCCTGGACCACCTTGGCCCAGGATCTAGTGTTGTTGTTGGTCATACCTTTTTTCTTAATAAAAGCCTTGTTTAAACTCAGATTATTATCTGCTTATCACTTGCTTTTAAATTCTCAATTCCAAAAAGTGGGATTGAGCTGATCAAGAAAGGTGACATCCCAAAGTTCATTACCCTACACTCAAAGGATCCAAATTGTGTATGGAACACAGTTTTTGGTATGTCCTTTTCCTTTACTTCAACCTGGTTGTAACCTGAGGTGGGGTCAATTTTGGAGAAAAATTTGGCTTCTGAGAGTCTTGCAAACAGACACTCTATAAGTGGAAGGGGTATTTATTCTTTACTGTCCTTGCATTTAGTGCTCTGTAGCCAGTTACTAGACACAGAGTGCCTTCCTTTTTCTTTACAAAGAACACTGCTTCCCCCATGGGGATTCAGAAGGGCAAATGAATACTTTTGCTAGATTGTCCTCAATATGTGTTTTGAGGGTTTGGGTCTCTGTGGGAGAGAGTCTGTAGAGGGGTGCAGGTTTGGGCATGGCTTTACATAGGTTGATGCCATGTTTGAACTCCTGCTTGGAGGGTAACTCTGTGAGTTCTTCCTTGAATACATGGGTGTATTCATTTAGGAGTGCCACAAGTTCTGGGCATTGGATTTTTGTTGTTTGTATATTATTGAATTCAGTGTACCTCATTATGTGGAGAGTACTATCTTTGATTAGATGTTCTGAGGCATCTTGGTTTATGACCTGGACAAATACTGTGTCTCTTAGAATGAGGTCATTGGGTTTTTTGAGAATGTTAAAATTGACTCCGTTGCATTTGATGGTCATGGTTTTTGTTTTCCAACATATGCTGGGGTTCACTCAGGTGAACCAGTTCATGCCTGCTACAATTTTGTAGTTTATTTTGCTCATTACAAGTCCTTTGATGGAAGTTTGTATGCCTTGGAGGTCAATTCTGAAGGGAGTTGTTTTGCCTTTGAGTAGAACCTTTGATTTATCTGCCATTCTGGCGTATTTGAAGTTGGATTTGACAACTGGTATTTTGTACTTGATTACAAAAGGTTTGCTAATCATAGTGTGTTGTGCACCAGAGTTGAATAAAATTTTATGTGTATGTGATTTGTAAGTGCATGGATAGACAAGAAGTTGTGAGCAATCTTTAATTTTTAAGCTCATAAAAATTGAGGATTGCGGGGCACGTGGGATGCAAGCAGCAAAGTTTGTGCCTTGGTACAGTTTCTTGTCAAGTTGGGGGGAGACAGGGGCACTTAAGCCTGTTCTCCCTCCTCTTTTCCCTGTTCCTCTGTTTTGATACCTTCAAGGTCAGAGAATGTGGGGTCAGATTCATAGCAGGTTGCTATTTCAGCATTGTTTACTTCAACAGTGTCCTCTTTTTTGGGTCAGGAGCAGTTTGCGCTTTGGCTGTGATTGCCATTGTTGCAGTTGGAGTTGATGTTGCTATGATTGGTGTTCTGGTGTTTATTGCCATTGGAGTTTTCTCTACCATTGCTGTTTGAGGAGTGATTGTCATTGTGTGCAGCATATTCCATGTTTGCACGTTTTTCTGCGCGCTTGGCTTCTACAATGAGCGCAGGCATGGAGATGTTGGCCTCTGGGCAGATGAGGGCAGCAACAGAGAGCTTCATTCTGTTGATGAATGAGGCTCTGCTATGTACGTTATCAGCTTGTGCTGGGTTTTAGATTTTGTGACATATTTCCTCAAATTCATTGGCGTAAGCTGTGATAGTGGTCTTTTGAGGAAGATTGCTGAGCTGTATTGCAATGTCTTGGAGGGATTCAGTGACACAGAAATTGTGTTATGTTTGCTTTGAACTCTTCCCAGTTTTCAAGCTGGTTGTCAGTTTGTGAGCCAACCCAGGTGGCAAACCAGTTAGCTGCTGCCTTGTACAGGCACTTGCTGGCTTCCTGGACCCATTTCTCATGAGGGATGCAGCTGGCGCAGAGTTTAGCGGCTGAGTGGTCTAGCCAGTTGATGAAATTTTCCTTGTTTTTTAACAAAGAACTTGTTGATACCAATGTGTTTGGTGTTGGAAAATTCACCTGTGATAGGTGGTTATGCGTTTGTTTGTGGTTGAAGAGAGCAACTGTATTGAATTATCTTGGTGCATGTTTTGGGCATGACCAGACCTTTAAATACAGTGCATCAGATAGGTATATCTTTGTCAATGTTGTGGGCGCAGAAGTACATTTTCCAGGTCTCCTGGGATGTGGCCTGGTTGAGTACGTGAGCAAAGGTGGGCGGGTTTTGGTCAGTCATTTTCTCTTTCATGGGCGTGGTCAAAAAACTGTAGCTGCTACCAGTGATTAGGAGCGCCTTTTGGGGAAGCTTCAAATATGGAATTAGGAAAGAAGAGAAGTATATTTTATTGGATATTACTTTAGACTTATATAGATTGGGCTGTGGCAGAGATTTAGTTGGATCAAAGCTAGGGGTTGGTCATGTACGGGACAGGTTTGAGCCACTGGATACTTGGACAGTCATGTGATATTGCTTGGTTACCATTCTTGGTATGTCAAACGGTATATTGGAAGGGCACCAAATTGGGTGATGGCTGGAAGTTAAGTAGGTTGGCAGTAGCCAGAAGGCTTGTACATCAAGACCTTCAACAGAGTATACAGATTGGGAATATATACTATGTAGCTTTACCACAAAACAGTACATGGACATAGGATCACTTGCCACAAGCATGAGTGGGGCAAGCAAGTTGCACAGAATCAGGAAACAAAACAATTGAATTTCCCAATTTGGAGTCAGCCTCATTTCAAGGGGAAAAATCAAAAGAGAGGAATTTGTCCTCAAAATAACTCATTGAAGGCAAAATCAAAACATGGTGAATGGTGGCGTTCACAACATTGCCCCCCTCTAGATTGGCCTTAGGGGGTTAGTACTTGTGGAGGAACTTGGCATGCACTCAGGCAAACAGGTAACCACTAGAGAGGAGTTTCACAGTGTACTCTGATCCTTGCTTTAAGGTCACTTCTAGAGGTCCAACCCACAATGTATCTAGCTTGTGAGTGCGTCCCACTACTCTATGCTGATAGTAGAGAGCATGATCCCCAATGTTGAACTCAGGCAAGGGAGAGCGTCCAGCATTGTCAGGGGAGAGCTCAAGCGCCTTGGCCTTGTATGCAGAGGTGTATGCAGTAGCATGTATGTCAATGATGCGGTTCACTAGACCTTTGATATGGTCATCATGGTTCATAGCCTTATAAGAGGAGAGCAGGGGCCCCCAGGAGCAACAGAGTGGTGGCCTCATGCCTATAAAGTATAGCAAAGGGGGAATACCTGATGACACAATGCTTGCTAAGGCAATAGGCAAAGAGAGCAGCGGGTAAGTATAGATCCCAGTTGGCGGCGTCAGAGTAAGTAAGCTTCCTCATGATAGAAACCATAGTTGAGTTGGCACGCTCAACTGCCCCATTGGTGGAAGGATTATAGGGGGCAGAGAAAGACTGGTGAGACCCCAAGGCTTTAATCACTGAGGTAACTAACTTGGTGTTGAAGTTAGTCCCATTGTCAAACAACAACACCTGAGGACAACCATGGCGGAAGAATACATCTTGCAGAAGAAAGGCAGAGGTGGTCTTGGCAGTGATGTCTTTAGTAGAACAAGCTTCTACCCACTTGCTAAAATGATCAACAGCAATTAGTATAAAGCAGCAACCAGAGCAGGAGCAAGGAAGAGGCCCTACAGCGTCAATACTGACAGTGTGAAAGGCGTGTTGAGGGGGGACTAGCTTGAACTCATGAGCGGCGGCTTTAGGACGTTGGAGCTGACAATCATGGCAACTAGCAATAACATCTGGGATCCTCAAGCAAAGATTTTCCCAGAAGTAATTTTTCTGGAGCCAGGCATGGGTCTTGGCAACGCCCCCGTGTCCCATCTCCTTATGGGCTTGCAGCACCAACAAAAAGCAAAGACTAGGCCTTATATAGGGCAATTAGTGGCCTTGTACTTTCTTGAAGAGCTGATTGTCACAAATGAGGGTGTCTTCAGATAGCTTAGAAAGGGCGACTTTAACTTCCTCTGTCTTACTCTCCCATGACAAAGGGTATCCAATTAGTTCATACAACTGGTCAGCTTCAGCAGGGTGTAGAGCAAGGATGGGCATTCTGGACAGTCCGTCAGCATTCTGATGTTGAATCCTGGGGCAGTGCAGCACATTGAAGTCATACCCTTGTAGTCAGAGAGCCCATCTAGCTAGTTGTCCTTTGGGTTCCTTGAGTTGTTGTAGTCATTTAAGCAAAGAATGGTCAGTAACCACAGTGAAATGGGTGTCATACACGTAGTGGCAGAATTGCTTGACGGCATGTAGCACAGCAGAGCACTCCTTCTTGGTCACACTGTAGTTCTTCTCATGCTTATTCAGGACACAAGAGGTATAGGCTACAGAGTGATGTCAGGGATTTCTTCCCTGACTCCCTTAATTTTATTGACAACAGTTATGGGATAACAAAAACAGCACAACACAGACACCAAGTTTTTGACACCAGGGGTTTTTCTACTAATGATGGGAACAAGAATTGAACCCAGAACCTTAAAGAAACACCTATTGTCAGTCTAAATACAACTAGTCAGATTACTTTACTTATTTATAAGCAACCTATTGAATTGACTTTTGTTTTTGCTCTTTGAAACAATTTTGAAAAGGTTGGTAAGTTAAGTGCTAACGTCACTTACCGCTCAGCTGCTGATTGGCTGCCTGAGACTATCTTGATGCTCTTGGATATAACTACAGAAGATGAAACTGAGGCTCTGCTTCTTAGATTGATTGATAATCAATCTGGACACCGCTTAAATTATAAGGATCTTGTGGGTTGTCTTGTTTCTGTCCCTGTTAAATTTATGATTATATTGAAGCTCCAGCCCAAAATTAATGCCCATCTCACACAGGTATTAATTTCAATCATGAATTTCTTACAAATCATTGGTAAATCCCTC
The DNA here is from genome assembly GCA_014839935.2 of Entomophthora muscae. Classification (NCBI taxonomy): domain Eukaryota; kingdom Fungi; phylum Entomophthoromycota; class Entomophthoromycetes; order Entomophthorales; family Entomophthoraceae; genus Entomophthora; species Entomophthora muscae. Next base: position 132,626 of record QTSX02000032.1, on the reverse strand, counting down.
TCATCTCCCCCAATATCCACTTAAATTGCCTAGCCTCTATCTTCAAGGCTATTTAAGTGTACAAACTTTATCACACTTAGTTGTTCTAACAATAAAGATTTTATCCTATACCTGCTACTCATCCTCCTTCTGATAACTTATTTTTGAAGACATGAGAGGAATTTTATTCCTGTTCTGGTTTCTAGCTTCCTTCTTGCCAGTGGTATCAACCCTGGAAAACCCACCACCTACAACTGACTGGTACAACTCTTCCCCAGATGACACCCATCAAAAGGAATCCCTTGCCCACAGATGGTTCAAGTACCCCTCAGGCCACTGGGGACATAAATTCCACTATGGTTGTTTGTTCACTCTGCCTCCTGCAAAACCTGCTCTGGTTAGACCTTACGCTTTCTTCTACCTCTTGACATACATGGTGGTATACTACCTACTTGGTTGTTTCAGTTCTATGTTTGGGAGATTTTCTTACCTTGGACACCTTGCAATGATCACAGTCCCTATTGGTTTGGTAATAGCAGATTTTAACTTAGGGGCCTTGGCCCACCAACTAGGGAACTTGTTCCCTGCCAAGTGGGCCCCTGACAGGTGATTCACACCCTCATCATCCAGTTGATCCAAGATAGCCCCAATAGCCAGGTCACTAGTATCAGTATATAATATGAATTCCTTATTGTAGTCAGGATATACTAAGATGGGAGCCTCTTTGAGTTTTTGCTTGAGGGTTTCAAAGGCTTGTTGTTGACTGGCAGTCCATTCAAAAGGGACATTACACAACAGCTGGACCAAGGGTTCACTAGTGTCATCAAAATCAGGGATAAATTGTCTATAATATCCCATCATGCCCAGAAAGACTTGGACTTCTTGCAGGTTGGTGGGCGGAAGCATTTTTTCAATGGCTTCAACTTTCTTAGTAATGGGGCAGATTCCTGTCTGAGTCACCTCATGGCCCAAGAATTCAAGGTGTTTCTTGAAGAAAGCACACTTAGATGGTTTTAACTTAAGTCTGGCCTCACAAATATTTATGAACACCTCCTTGAGATGAGCCAAGTGATCAGTGAAGGTGGCGCTGAAGACAGTTATATCATCTAAGTACACTAAAACACACAAGAGCTTCAGATAACAGAGAATGGAATCCATGGCTTGTTGAAAAGTAGCTGGAGCATTGCAGAGTCCTTGCAGCATGCATGTAGGCACAAATAGTCCTTCAGAAGTGATGAGTGCAGCCTTCTGTCTATTTTTGGGAGAGAGATCAACTTGCTAGTATTCAGAAAGCCAGATATATGGCAGAGAAGAACTTAGAGCCCCCAAGGCAGCAGAGAGCATTTTCAATGCATGGTAAAGGGTAGGAATCCTTTTTGGTTAAGGAATTCAAGAGTTGGTAGTCCATCACAATATGATGACCTCCATCCTTCTTCTTCAGTATGAGCCAGGGGAAAGCCCATGGACTTTGGGAAGGAGCAAGCAGTCCAGCATCTAAAAGTTGCTTAAGCTCTTTAGACACCTGAGCATCCTCTACACAACTGCGGCAATAAGGTTTAGCGCAGAAGGGGGAGCATCACCAGTATCAATCTGGTGAATGACGCCTTTGGCTAGACCATAATCAGTGCTATCTTTAGCAAAGATATCTGAAAGCTAATCTAGCAAATCAAGCAACTCCTTCTGTTGCACTGGGGAAAGCTGCAGGAATTCTTGTGCAGTGAACAAGGATAGGACTGGTGGCTCATCCTCAGGTAAGTTAAAGTCCTGGAAAGTACCAAAGGGATGGAGAGATAGGACGTCAGGAGCATTCAATAGATTGCAATAGCCAACAACCTGCCCTCTAGACACATGTATGGGGAGAGCAGTCAAGCTGGCAATCAGCAGTTGAACAGGGTCTTTATGAGAGACATCCAAGATTCCTGGACAGAGATAGGGTTTGTTGTGCCCTAGCAAGGGAGGAGAGTACAACTCTAGGAATGTACACTCAGGCAGCTTATACAATATTTGGGAGTCTAGGATAGTTTGAGACCCAGGCAAAATAGTCACATCAGAAGTGGCCAAGAGAGGAATCCCTTCCAACGCAGGGCAAGCCATAGGAGGACACTTCATGTTGGAGGAATGGGTTTGGCATTTTAAAGTGAAAACACCAGTGGGATATTCCAAGGCACATGTCTTGAGGCGCTTCCTGGGAACTTTAAATGGCTCTTCAAAGATCAGAGGGACCTCATACCCTAAGATAGAGAGGTAGTTGTCCTTTAATTTGATGATACCATTGTATTCTCTAAGGAATCAAGTACCAACTAGGAGGTTGTAGCTCTCATTCTCCAAGACAACAGCAGGCGCGGCCAAGAGTAGTTTTCCAAAACACATGGGAAGAGCAGAATAAGCTCATATAGTGCAAATCATGGACAGCCCAACTGTGCCATACAACTGATGATAGTTAAGGTTGGGGGCAAGTCTGAGCTTCTTAACAAGCTTTGAGGAGACAACATTAACAGGAGACCCTGTTTCTAAGACAGCCTTAATCTTCAACATTTGGATGGATATTTAAACACAAGTGATGGTGCAACCAGAGGGAGGGAGGACAGCCAGAATTTCTTGGGCTTCTGTTAATTCTTTTTCCCACTTTTTAATCATGCATCTGAGTCCTGGGAACTCCTTATAGACCGTCTGGAGAGGGAGCAAGACAGAGACGTTTTTGAACACAGCGTCAGTGACCTCAGTAGCTTCTTCAGGCAACTCTATAAGCACAGGAGATCTCTTGGCTTGGGTGAGGTAAGGTCAAGAGACTCCTCCTTGGATTCAGGCAGAGGCTTGGTGGTTGTAGTAGTCTTCCCAGAATGTAGCTTATAAGGGACTGTAATAGTTTCAGGGACGGCCAGGATGGAGTACCCATAGACATCAGGATCTTCTACACCAGAATTGTCCATGTCTGAGTCATCAGATATGCCATGGAATAGTAGCAGGATGGGAGGAGCCTCATTGTCAGCAGGCTCAGAGTCAGCAATGGAGGGTAGAACTGGAGGAGACTGGGAAGAATTGTCAATCAAGAGTGTCTCCGCCTCTAGGTTGACTGTTCTTTTACCACCTGTTCTTTGGGATAAGCTCCTTCAACTTGAGGGTTAGTGCAGACCCAAGAATGGTGATCTATTTGTCCACAGTTATGGCAACCTTGTTTTCAAGGAGGAATATGCAAGTTCATGGTAAGGATACATTGCCCATGTGAAGACAAACCAGAGGTAGAGGCAGCACAATTCTTCTGCACAACTGCCCAAGAATGGGTAAGGTGCATATCCTGCAACAGTGTCTTTATGCTCTTATTGGAAGAAAGCATGGCTTTATAGGCCTTGAAGTAGAGACACAGAAGCTAATTAATCTTTAGGGCTTGAGCGCAATCCATGTAAGCTTCATGGGCTGTCAACTGGAGGCTTGTGATCAGTTGTTATCCTTCCAGGTAGAATCTATCTTCTAATTCAGCTAGGGTCTCCTTTGGTTTGAAGGCAATGTGAATGAAGGTGTCCTTCTTCACTTCCAAACTAAGGTCACCACCAAACTTGTCAATCAGAAGCTGCTTCATGTCTTCCCAGGTTTCAATGGTGGGCAGCTCTGGCACAACTACATCTTGGCAGTTGGGTGTAGACAGGTCATAATTTGTTCCTTATTGACTTCATCTGAGGCTCTTCTCATGGCAGTTTCATAGATAGTTAGGAAATCTGCAATGGTCGAGGTTTTGGGGTCAAAGACTTGCTTAAAGGTAGGCTTGAAATGTGCTTCTGGAGTTGGGCCACTATTGTTGCTATTGAGTACATTTATGCGTGGGGAGAATTCTGCTTCTGACTCAGTGGGGGGCTTCCTGGACCACAGCTGGCAAACACTATCTTCAAGGGTAGTCAAGGTGTCAGCAGTGCAAGTGCCTGTATTATTAGCAAGGGAGGTCTGCTGCTCAGTAACATCCAGGCTCTGACCCTGTGTAGTTACTACCAAGGAAAGCTCATCCAGTCAGGAAGTAAGAGACGGGCCTACCAAAAGACAAGGGACAAACCTGTTGTTTACTGAATCAACCACTTCACTTAGTTCTTGTATGTCTTTATCAAGCTCAGAGTGATCTTGCTTCAGGAGGTCCACTTCGTTGGCTAGAGCTATCAACTCTCTAGCACAATGGATGTGGGGGGCTCCCTAACAAGCCAGGGCAAAAACCATTTTTGCCCACAACTTTGGGTGGACTAACTATAGGCGCCATTGCCTCACGCAAAGTAGCAACCTCTTGTTGTAATTCAGCAACCTGAGCTGTCAGCGCAAGCACTTGAGGGTCAGGCTGAGGGACTTCAGGGGTCAATCCTGACTGCAAGTAGATGCTCTTAAATCTTTAATGGCATCCCAGAGCCTCTGTTCTCTATCTGCTAGCTCATCATCTGGAGGAGAAGGCAGGGCACCTGCTTTGGAGGCAGACATTTCATTTACTTGAGTCTGTAGTTTGGCAATGGTGGCAGCAGTAGCAGCCCTTTCTTGATCAAAGTCCTTGCCAAGTTTGCAGAGGCTCTTTGCAGCATGGACTGCTACTTGCTGTAATTGGTCAAAGGAATAAGCACTGAACTCACTAAGTTGTTGCATAAGTTGTTCAAAGTTGGTGAGATAGGTGTTTAAAGGGCAACTGTGATAAGTTTGACTCCCTGGTGATCGACACTTTGTCGAGTACCAGGGAGTCAAGTGCCGCATATGTGAATCTATTAGTATTTTTGGCTTAACCAATTTTAAGCTAATTTTTACTAGTAATTTAGGGGTTTGAAACCAAAAACAAGGTTAAATTTACTTGAACTCAACTCTGTTTAATAAATCAGTTAGCTAAAATACCAATTTAAGGGGAAATTTATAAGTAAATTTACTAATAGAAATGAAAAAACCTGTGTTCAACACTCTAAACCAAAAGTGACCAGTTTGACACTTTTTAAGCCAAATTTTAATTTTATTAATAAAATACATATGCACTTATATAAAATTTATAATTTACTATTACATTTTTATTATTAGTGTCCATAGTTGCTGATTAGGCTCCCAAGCACCACTATACTGGATTTGGTGGCATAGACATTAATTGAATACCCCATTTGTTTTACATTATGTCATTCCTGGGTTTTTGGATTAAGTGGTGCCACATAAATTAAGCCCAATTTATTAAGAGATTTCATATGTAATTTATAAAAAACTGAAACTTGACACTTTCTTTGTTTGACTCTATCCACATGACACCCAATCAGTTTGGATTTAACTAATCAAAGGCTTTGAATTAAGGCTAAATTAATATGTGACACACTATGAGTGCCACTTGACACTCACCCACTTGACACTTTAACTTGGGGATTAGTACAGAGAGCTTCTTAAAGTTTTAATTAACACTATGGTAAATAATTCACTCCCAGCTCCTCCCAGCATACCTTAATCACTAATAAACACATTTCCACACATTTACTTTTTTAACTTATGTTGTATTTTTTAATTTTTGAGCATATGATACTGCCTTGCTTTTGGGTTAACTTTTGAACCTGTTTTAAATTTAAGTAAGTTTTATATGTAAAAAACATAGTAAATTTGATGTTTCTGCTCACTCCAGCATACTCAACAGTGAGAATTCAGCTTTTTCCAGCTGATTGACAGTGCCAAACTTGACACTTTACTATGTTTTTAATTTCCAACTCTCAATAAAAAACTTCCACATAATGATTTTTTTATTTTTTTGCTATTATAATCTACTACTTTTTCTGCTGCTCTACATATAATTTTCATATATTTTTTAATTTTTAATTGTACTTTTACATTGATTTAGCACTAAGATGTTATGCTGAACCTAACATCTTTGATGCTTCATCATAAATTCACTTATTTTCTATCTTTTAACCTTTATATCTATACTTCTAGTTTCTATTTTGCTTCTATTTACTTTTCTATGTTTTTTCTTGATAAATAAAACTTTATTTGCATACTTTTCATTTAACTTTTGCTTTGTTTTACCTCTGTTTCATATCTTTCATACTTCTATTATTTACAATGCTAAACTCTTCTTTAGACAAAATCAAACAAGAACAGCCAACATCCCAAGCGCCAAGCCTCCAAGGGCTCCAAAGAAACTGCCTCCACTTCCAAGCGTGCCAAGAAGCCTGCAAAGGCAAAGTCTCCAACCCCATCTCCTCCTACTCCTCCTACTCCTCCTACTCCTCCCCCCCTCCACCCTCATCTTCCACATCCCCTCCACCTTCCCCCAAAAATTCCTCCCCCAATAAATCTGATGGTGATCTTACCAACTACTCCTTTTACCACTCAGAGGCTGACTCTGAGCCCACCAAGGAGCGGCATACCAAGAAAGTAAAGGCTGCCAAGGAGCCCACCTCTTCTTCTGGTAAGAAAAAGGAGGCATCCAAGCAGGCCTCAAAGAACCCTTCCCCTCCCCCTCCTGATGGCTCTTCCCCTTCTTCCTCATCTGATCCCCAAGATGAGCCAGAGGAGTACTCCAAGAAGTTCAAAGCTTCTGGTCATGTGGCTTGGGATCCACTGGTCATCCACAACATCTGCAATGTGGACAGAGAGTTTAAAGTTCCCAAGCGCTTCCCCTGTTACTTCCCAATCATGTCCGTAAAGGGCGGCCCTGGTTACGTTGCTGACAACTACATCTTCAATTGCAACAACCAAAAGCGGCAGACCAAGAGCAAGCACTTTGTCTGTGAGGATAAGACTTGTGGGGCCGGGCTAAACACCAAGGGCTGGGAGAAAGTAACAGCAGAGAAGGGGGAGCACACTTGCGAGCCCCCCAATCATCTAATCACTTGGATGTTAAAATGATACCTTGTTCAAGTAATACCCACATCCTCTCATCTCTGGGCTTCTGATCTGGCCATAAAGGCTTTGTAACATCCCAAACCCAACAATCTTAATTTGGTGCCAACTCAAGAGCAGTTGATTAAGTTCATCAGCAATAAGTTTATTGCCGCCAATCCCCCTCCCCCCATGGCTTTGGACGTCCTCTTGGAGCTTACGCTCACCCACGAGCTCAAGCAGCCTCTGAGTGAGGAGCGTTCCTGCTCCATGACAACGGGCCTGCCGCCAAGGACCGCATAATCTGCTACTCAACTCATCAGAATCTGATGGAGTTGAAAAGGGCGTCAACCTGGCTAGTTGATGGTACCTTTGCCACTTCCCCCCGGATGTTCAAGCAGCTCTGGATGGTCCATGCCCAGATTGACATCTGGGTGATTCCTCTCGTGTTCTTTCTTCTTCCTGGGGCCACCAAGGCCATCTATACCTGCGTGTTCTCCATCCTCTGCCAAGAAATTGCCCTCCTTCCTCCTGCCAACAATGACAAATCCAAGAAGACTCCCCCCCACACCTGCGCCAACCCACCTGCCTCTGAAAAGGACCAGGCCACCCTGGACTTGGAGGAAAAGGTGAGGCTAAGAGCTCTTGGGCCTTGTGTGTGCATTATGGACTTTGAGCCTTCTCAGTTCAATGCATTTGAGCAGCTGTTCAGCAGGGAGGTGCAGGGGTGCCACTTTCACTTCTGCCAAGCAGTTGCTTGTAACATGCAGGCCCATGCCAAGCTTAGTAGGTTGAGCCGGAGGGATACTTTGGACACCTGCAGATTTGTGCTGGCACAATTTAGTGCCTTGGCTTTTTTAAAGCCAGAGCACACTGTGCAGGGGTTTGAGGTGCTCTCAAAGGATCCCTACATAGTGAAGCACTCAGAGTTCAAGCCTTTCCTCAAGTTCTTTGAGCCCCAGCGGATTGGGAAGGTTGTCACGCAGAGGCAAGGCAAGGCCTGTGCCAAGGCCAGCTGGAATGTGTACCGGGCGACAGTGAATGGTGAGCTCAAGACCACCTCAGCGCTAGAGGCTTATAATAAACACCTCAAGGCCAACTTTGGGCTCCACCCAAAATTCAATAACTTTTTCTCCCTCCTGCAGCACAAGCAAGAGAAAAAAATCTCCAAGCTCCAGGATCTCTCCAACTGCGTCCCCCCACCAAGCCAACCACCCGCTGTACCCTCTTCACCAAGGCCATCCAGGGTGCGGCTAAGCACAAATACAAGGTCTCTGAGCTTAAGCAGCAGCTTGAGCTTATTGCCACTGCCCTCCTGGAAGGGGCCAAAATGAAACGGGGAAAGAATGATGAGGAATAAACTTGCTTGCTTGCTCAGTTATATGATTTTTACTTTTAACTTTTAACTTTTTAACTTTAATTTTTACTTATTAGCTTTGATCATTTAGTTTTTAGTTTTAATTTTTAAGTTTTTTAATTTAACTAGATAGCAGTGATTGTTCTATGTATACATGGTAAGTTTGAGATGAATATTTATAGTTGAAAGTAAGTGAAATATCTTAATTTTTGTTAATTTCCAAATAAAACATATGATATTCACAGTTGTGCTTATATGAACTATATCAAATAAATATTAATATTTCTTCATATTTTGCATAGCTTTAGTTGTTGTGTTTTTTATTTTTGGTTCATTGTAATTTTAATTTTTATGGTAATAAAAAATATTTTTACAATGAAGAGTGTAAATTACATAGTAAAATGAGAAACAATTGGGTCATTATTTTTCTTGTTATGCCTAGGCACCAGATTGATTTTTTTATAACTTAATCACATTATTCATATTCTAATTATTCAGAAAGCTTAAAATACAACCAATCCCAAAACTTTAATTGATCTTTGGCTTAGATGATTTTTTAAAAAATAAGTCATCAATTTTAGAATCAAAAAGTGCAACTTATAGTATTATTGAAAATATCTTAAGTGCTACTACAAACTACAAACCAAAAATATTTATGATGAGTTGCATGGGAGAGTAATAGCAGCCCCAAAGCTATAAGTGCTATTACCCTATCTTTGGCTTATCATAAATATTCTTAGTTTTTTCAGAAAAAAAGGTTGTTGTTTTTGAAAGACTGATAACTCTATTTAAAATACACCTTCTAGTAAGTTGCCCTACTTCATGAACTTGCCCCAATACATCACTAGCATATTCTGATATTTTTGTTTCTCTGGTATCATCATGTGATTTCAAATGATAAGTTATCTCAGAATATTCTGATAAACTTTCAAATGTTAGAGGTGAAGTGTATAACTTCTCATCTTTCATCAAATATGAAAGATTGATGCGCAGATTTTTAACTTCAAGCTCTCTTTTTATAGACCTAACTTTTCTTTCATAAATATAAAAGAATGACTTTTGAGAAATATTTGAGCCTGATAGTACTGATTTATATAATTCTTTTCTTTTTTCTTCTTGCTCAAAAATATTTTTAAGATCATTAATATTTTTAATATAAAGCTCATTTTCTTTTTTCTTTAATATTTTTGATATTACACCAAAGTGACCATCAACAATGCTTTTTCCATGACATTCAACAAAACAATTATATTTTATAGAACCCTTAATATATTTAGGTGCCTCTTTAAATAAGTAATATAAAAATTCATATGATCTAAAATGATTTTCATTATCAGTCCACACTTTTATATTTTTTATTTTTTTAAATATATCTAATTTAAGAAGACTAATTAGACATTCACCTGAAAATAAAGAATCATGTGATAATATTTGAGACAAAAAATCATGATATTCATATTTGGTTTTATTGTTTTCTTTAAAAACTAATGCAAACCCTAATAATGAGATAGGCTTTTTTGAATAAAAACAATTATTGGTCTCAATTGGACCACTTCCAACCTTTAAGTTTTCCTTATAATCTATAACTACAACACAAGACTCATCATCTAATTCATAAATATATTTTTTATATTCCCTATTTTGATGAACATAAAAGTCTTGGTGCTGATTAATAGTCTTTAAGTCATTGCCTATAGATTCTGGTAATGGTAAGTTTTTACTTTCACATTCTTCCTTCTTTTTTTCCAGTGAATTTTTTAAATTACAAATATTGCACATATTGGTTTTTTTTTACTTTTTATTATATTTTTAGGAATTAATTTATAGTAAGTAGAAATTGAAACTGAAATTTCATTTTTTATTTTCATATTTTCATATATTTCTTTTTTTGTTTTAAGTAGAGAGTATTTAATTTCAGTTGAGTAATTACTCATCTCTTTTTCTATATCTTTATAAATTTTTTCAGGCACTTTTTTTGTAAACTGGCTTGTTTCAAAAGAATTTCCCAGAAATTTTTTAATTATTTTTTAGTTATTTCTTTTTTTAATGAATAGTTATTGTTTTTTTGGCTTTTTTTGTTTAAGCTTACGTTTTTATTTTTATATATTTTTCTTGAGTATCTAAACTCACTTTTGGTTATATTAAACCCCATATCATTAAGCTCTTTTAAAGAGTAACTGGAAGTAACCAGAGATCACAAGGCTGGAAGATGCTTTTGGGGAGAAGATTTCATGAGATCCTTTAAGTTTTCAATAAACTCATTACTTTTCTGATTTTGAATAGTTGGCAGGAACTGAGATCTCCCAAATTCAGTTTGAGTAAGGAATTGCTTGATGAAATTATCAAGATCATTACCAGCAATAAAGAGGAATGCCTTTTTAACATTGCAATTCTTTCTCTTTTTGTTGAAGCTCCCAAGGGAAAAAAGGGTAGCATGGCAGAAGTAAATTTAACTGAGGACATGGTAGTATTTTGAGTCTGTAATTAGGTTGGATCTCTGAAATGTGCCTTAATGATGGAGTAGTTCTGATCAGAATGTGGCCTTTGAATGGGGTCTTTTGGATTATAAGCTTTGTGGTGCTTTAGCTCTTATATACCAAGCTAAATGACACCATTCTGAAAGAAATGATGTGATAGCTTTTACTATAGTTTGAACTTGAATTTATATTTGCAGAATTAATTAAATACCCAGTTTTCATGCACAAGTGATATATGTGAAGCAGCTAAGCATCATTATTACATTATATCCTCTTTGTAATCAATGCAAATCAATTAAAATGATGTATTCAGTTAACTGTAACTCTTCCGCATATTTTTAAAATAATAAAATATTAAAGAGTTCTATTTAAAGAATGCTTAATTTGGGGTTCGAAGCTCACTTGAACCTTAAAATTAATCCAAACAGTGATAAAAACATCCTAACTTCAAACTGCCATAAAATCCTAAATAATTGAGCTTTTTAAATAAAATAAAATGCGAAAATAAAGCTCTCAATCTTATCTTTAATTTCGTTAAATAAAAAAGATACTTTTTATATTAAAAAAAGAGTTTTTATTAGCTTTGAAATGATCTACTTTATATCATTAGATAGAATCATGTAATAAAATCTGGATTATAATCTTTTAAATTACTTTCGCTTTAATATTGAGTATAGTATACATATTAAAAATTTTACACCAATAGAAAGATGGGATCCTTAGCTTCATTTTGATAGTTTACAATGTAAAAAAATATTAATTTTTCCTTGAGTTATTAATGTTTTAAATATAAAATGTGTAATTAGTTACTTTTTCAAAATTGAACTGTGTTATGCTGCGACTTGAGCAGCATGTGCATTAGTAAATGGCACAATCTCTAAAATAATGACCCAATTGCTTATTTCTCCTTATTTCTATTAAGTAGGGTACTTTTTTATTGCATTTTTGAGCTCTCTGAGATCACTTTAGTATACTATAGCTGTAAGGCTTAATTTTTTATATTAAAAGTTTCAGTACATCAAGATCCATTAATTTAAAAAGTGTCAATTTCCAGTTGTCAATCAGGGCAAAAGCTGAATTCTCACTTTACTATAGTGTCAACTACCAGGGAGTTGAGTTTAAGGGAGTCAATTACCAGGGAGTGAACTTACCACAGTTGCCGTTTAAAGTAGAGTCTACTTGGGCATGCCAGGGCTGTTCTAGTTGGTGGAACTCATAAAGGCGTTCTCTGACATACTCAGGGATGGATTGACACATTCTTTTGATGGAAGTGACCAAAAAAGACTGGGAGGTGACAGAGTTGCACTGATTTTTGGATACTAAGGAAAACAGGAATGAATCCACTGCTGGTAGGCCACAAACTGATCCCAGTGATGGGTGACGGCTGCTTGCAACGACAAAATTTCCTGAACATGAAGCCCTAATACCATTTGATGATGGGCTAAGGTGGATTGTACAAAGGAGGACAATAGATGTTCAGCAGAGCCAGCTGCCAAGAGGAGATGCTGGGAAAATTGTGGTGCTACAATAAATTTGTAGTATTCTGCCCGATTGAACTGAAGCTGGAGGCAAGGAATGGCCCCATCACGGGCTAACCCAAGGGCTACCACCATGACTTGTTCCAATTCAGGGGTACCCAAGGGGTAGGCCACTAGGCAGGGACTATTCCCAAGGTTCAGCACAGTAGGGACAATAGGTGGGTCAGCAATGTCTTCTTTAATAGGAGGACTGTTAATTTCAGGCAAAGTTGGCTCTTGTATAGGTGGAGGCAAAGGTCCTGAAAACATAGTTGCAAAGGGGTAACCAAGGAGCTTACAGCCCCTGTAGTGAGCACCATTTTTGTTGTGATCTGAGGTGTGGCACAGAGTCACAACAGGAAATCCTAACCTTAGGATTGGATTCATACTAAGTCTTGGTTAGAATTGTAGGGAAGGCTATGCAATTACCTTGTGGCCCTGAATGAATAATATCTACTAGGCATGGCTAGAGAGGCGCTGAAGTACGTGGAGACACAAAGTCAAAAATGTGAATATAACTTAATTTTATTAGAAAATAAGGAATGTAATATATAGTGATTAGGAATACCAAAAAACACTACCAGGATGGTAGGATCACTCACCACAAGCATGAGTGGGGCAAGTGAGTTGTGCAGGATCAGGAAACGGAACAATTGTATTTCCCAATTTGGAGCCAGCCTCATTTCAAAGGGTGAAAGCAAAAGAAAGAGATCCGTCCTCAAAATAACCCAACAAAGCAAAATCAAAACATGGTGGATGGCAGCATTGACAACACTATAGATTGTAGGGAACTACAAAACAGAATTTCCAAGCAAAATAAATTTAAAATAAAGTGCAACTGGTTCCAGAATTTAATAATATTGGAAAATAGACAAGCAGGGGACTGAAGGTCCCATTGCTGTGTTAAAAGAAGTGTGTTGTAGGGAAATTGAATCACATGCCCTTATGACTTGGATCCAATTGGCTGGGGGAGAAAATTTGCAGGTCAGAACCAGGGGGACTGGAAAGTTTCACCCTAATTTCTGCAGTCCCATCTGATTGAATAGAGGAAATCCCAGGCATCTGGAATTCACTTGGGTTTTTGAGTGTTGATGTGGCGTCATTTGATTGGTTAGATCTGATGGTTTTCAAAAGTGGGTGACACCAGGCCAACAAGCAGTCCAAATCAATCAATGTTTCTTCCCAGGAGGAAACAACCAAAGACAGTGGATCTTCAGGATAGGCCAGCACAAATCTCTTGTCAACTGTGTGTGCCAAATCTCCTAAGGAATTAAGTGGTTTAGCTGATATTTTTGGGCCTTTCTTAGTGTGGCAGGGGAAAATGGTGTGATCCAAAGCCAAAGGTGACAGTGGATTTACACATGCCCAAGCTACTAGTCTCAACCCCCAGAGTTGGATTCCAAACCTGAATAAGGTTTTGGAATGAGGTAATATCCTAGGCTGCTAATTTCTCCTCTTCAGCCTGGATATCCCTTGGCTTAGTTGAGACCAACTAAGTTGACATCCATAGGGCAGGGTCCCATCTTATGCTCAGTCTAATGCTCAAATTGCATGGGCAGGTCTCTGGCCCATTTCTCAGTGAAACAAGATGGTGACATTTCCTGTCTTTATTCTGTTTGGTGGAATTGCATCTATTTTTGGAATCTGGAATGTCCAGCACCTATTTACAGAAGCTTCTGGATCAACCAATGACCTGTGACCCGGAATGTCTCAGGTATCTTCTGGATTGCAAGCTATAATAGTCTTGATATAGTTTTCCTGTATTCCAGAATAGATGTATCGCATCTGGCTGTGGCCCGTCTATTGTTGACCCATAGCTTTAGTGATGGGAATATGGATCAGTCAACCCTGATAGATCAGGATTTTCTGATAACCTATATGAAATCACCCAAGTATATTACGGGATTACATGATCCCTTTTGTGGATGTGCACTTTCATGTCTTGAAGTGTTCTAGAATTCCTGCACCAAACCCAGTAGAATATTCCTGATCCCAGATTTTAATAGTTTTAACTGGGAGCTAGTTGATCATTTCTAACAGAGACATTCTTGTCTCAATTTTACACAGTCAGGTCCATTTTGGCCCCATGGTGAACTTTTCTGTTAACCATATTCCAGGGTATTAATTAATCTTCCAGGTTAATTAATTGGTTTTTAGATATGCCTAGTCTCATAATCTGTTGTGATTGGACTATCCAATTGGTCTCTCAATTAGATCAGTCTGATTGATTTAGGGAAAGTTTAACACTTCTTATAAACAAACTGGTTTATTTAGAACATTCTATCTGGAGGATTTCTAAACCCGTTCCTATATATTTATCTATTTCAATCTATGAGATTTATAGCAATTCAACAGCTTTATTTCATCACAGCTCAATTTGACTGTAGTACAGTCACACTTTTCAGGGGGTTAACTGCAGTTTTAACAATTGTCATCTTTATATTTATTGGTATTTATATTTGATGGATTTGAGCTTTTTGTCTGGATTTTACATGGCCAGTTCACTTGACATGATTTCACCTTTAAGAGATTTATTTGACGTTTAAGCTTTTATTAATTTAGGTTCTGGTTGCTTTAAATCTTTGTCAGAACAGTAGGGTTGACCCCCTGGCAAAGTTCTGCACATGAGACCCTAAGCCACTCAAGCTGACTTCTTTCAACTTGAAGCCAAATGCGGAAGTCAACTCAAGTTTCCAAACAAGGCAACAGGAACCAGTGTCAATCTCTGCTCAGTGAACAGCTCAACTTGGCGCTTGACTCATTATAAGGATCAGGCTCCCCCTGTCCAATCCAATTGATTATTCAATCATGTTTCTCTTAAAATGATTTGCTCAAACTATATAAGTGATATCTCCCAATAAAGATAATCATCTAGTTTCCAAATACTTCCCCTTGGAACTTTCTAATACAGCACACTACAACATCTTCACTTGCGATATTTTACTCTAAGAATTTGTTGATTTAAGTCTCCAAGTGTATTATCCTCTTTAACCCAGTTATGCCAGCTTTTAATACAAGACTGAATACTATTTCTAGCATTTAATTTGGTTATTGTCTGCCCTGAAGTCAACCATTTCCATATTTTCAGAGGAACGACATGATATCCCATGCCTCAAAACCTTCCACTTTCTCCCTTGGAGCCAATTATTGAACTTCAATGGGGTTTGGATCTCACGTTGAACTGATAAATACTTGATCAAACCCCCAGCATCTATCTCGGAACTTATAATTTCACCAAAAAGATGCAACTGTATCCTGACAAATGGCTATTAATTGCAGCTAAATATTAGGTCAGGGTACCCTCAGAGATTCTGACAATGGTGTTTCTAGGAACCAAACCCTGATATTATGACATCATTCTCACTATTTCAAATATATTTTTCTATTTAAAATATTGAGAGTGATGTCATAATATCAGGGTTTGGTTCCTAGAAATAATGCTGGTGGAAACAAAGTGGGTACCTATTCTGGGTTTGGCTTAGGGCTGCGTCGGACTTCGGACGGGTGGCTTATTTTCTAAAAAGAAGCTACCCATCCAAAATCTGGAAACAATTTTAAGAGGATCTTCTCAAAGAAGATTCTCTTGAAATTGTTTCATAAAAGATAACATCCAGAAATTATATTTCCGGATTTTTTTTGAAACAATTTTTTTTAACTTTTTATTTTAAAAATTTAAAATAATTAATTCAAAAATTTATTTTATTTAAAAATTATTTTTTATTTTAATTATTGTTGCAACATCTTTGATTACTCCCTCTCAGGGAATTAACGCCCCAAGTAAATCACTGAACAGCTCACTGAATGGTTCACCGTCCAGTCAATAAACTGGTGGCACCGTTATCAGTTAACCATCTATGACGGGATCACTCAATCCAGGTCCTAAATGGAACACAACTTGATTAAGCCTTGTGACTCAAGAGAAACATTACTCAGATAAGCCCTATGACCTCCATGACGTACATGGCCAACATGCGGCTTGCCATGATACTATATATTAGCCTATATTCATATTCAATAAAGTAACATTCTCTTCTTAAATCTTCCCCTTATTTTGTTTATTATACTTCCCAGAAGCATAAACTCAACAGTGGTAGCACAGACCACAAAAGAGCACAAAGGCAACAATTTGAGACAATTCATTGGCAAGGAGATCATAGCAAAGTTTGGAAAGCCTGACCTCTTAATCACAGATAGAGGCACTGAACTCAAAGCTATTGACACCAACATCTATCTTGCCAAAAACAGAATAAAACATGTTATAGCCAGCCCATATCACCCACAAGCAAATGGACACGTAGAACAACTAAACAGCTCTCTAGTGGAAGCCCTCAGTAAGTTATCTGCCAACAATTCAAGAGCCTGGGTTGATATGCTACCAACCGCCCTTATAGTCTGCAGAACACGAGTCAACTGTAATACAGGCAAAAGCCCCTATGAGCTTGTCTATGGTCAGAAACCCTCACTTGTCAGCACAACCACGGGACCACAACTGCCACTTCTAAAGAAGATACCGGACAGTAATGACCCAAAAGTACTACAAGCCAGAAATGATCAAGAAAAGATGGAGCACCAAAGGGTCCAGCAGTAAGCAATCCCATTGCAACAAGAAAGGTTCCAAGTCGGAGACAAGATCTGGGCCGTCAATCACAACCAACACAAACTAGACCCAGGGTTATGCGGACCAGGCATTGTCATGGAAGTTAAGCCCAATAATACCTACCTCATCAAAGGGATTGGAGCTTGAACTGAACTGAAACGTATGCACCACGACCAACTCTGCTTGTGTAAAGCAAGAACAGCCCAACAAAATTCAAAGCTCCCTGTGCCCAACACCAAACTGGATCAATACCAAGCCTGCATACCAGATACTCTCAAGAAAATCCCCAAGGCTCTGCCTTCCAGCACCCCAGGGGGAGATGTTGCAACATCTTTGATTACTCCCTCTTGGAAAATTAACACCCTGAGTAAATCACTGAACGGCTCACCAAATGGTTCATCGTCTAATCAATAAACTGGTGGCACTATTATCAGTTAACCATCTATGACAGGGATCACTCAATCCAGGTCCTAAATGGAACACAACTTGATTAAGCCTTGTGACTCAAGAGAAACATTACTCAGATAAGCCCCATGAACTCCATGACGTACATGGACAACATGTGGCTTGCCATGATACTATATATTAGCCTATATTCATATTCAATAAAGTATCATTCTCTTCTTAAATCTTCCCCTTATTTCGTTTATTATACTTCTCAGAAGTTTAAACTCAACATTATTTATCTTTTTTCTGGCCCGTCCGGAAAATAGAAGGCCATCTGGGGCCTTCTTTTTTTAATGAAATTTTGGATTCCCCCAACATAGGGGAATCCAAAAGAAGTAGATAGGGAAGGGCAAACGGGGTGATTACGGCAAATGCTGCAATTGTCCCTTTTTGTTGCCGACGCAGCCCTAGTTCGGCTTCAAGCCAAAGCAGTGTAGAATTTTATTTAATCAGGTAATTCAACTTGTCTAGCCTCTTATTGCAATATAGCAATACATTGCTTCACATGAATGTCATTCTCCAACCCAAGCTTGATTGTATCTGAATTCTATTGTGAAAACTGTGTATTAAATGTATATCCTTTTAGAATAGATGTAGGCTTCATTAGGGAGGATGTGAAGTGTTGGATTTTTGTGGCTCTCGACTTGTCCTAATTGTATTCAAGTCGAGTCATACCTGGTCATTAAAGGCAGAAATACTTTGGATCTGTATAAAATTACAAAGTAGGTTATGGAATTTAATTTAATGATTGAGGAAAGGCATTTATTAAGGTGGATGAGGTACTTAGTGAATTTGATTGGCTATAGTGATGTGCATTGGTTGCAAATGGTTGAAAATTTATATGGCTGATGATTTATTGGACAATATAAAGTGGCGAGTTGATTGGGATGACAAGGCATGATTCAGATAAACGATAATTTATCATTGAATTGCAGATATGCTTTGATTATTTTTATTGGACACTGCTGTTTAGTACCTTTCAAGGAATGATACGTGGCGATTTAGGAATTCTATGGCTTTCAAAGTGGGATCTAGGACTGCATTTATAAGTTCCAATAAGTAGGGCCACAGAGTATAATGCATTATAAATAGCGTCCAGGATCACAGATTAGCTAATCTAGTCCTTTCCAAACGAAACACTAACAAAGGTAACACCTCTATAGATAGGTATAAATGATTTTGCTATTTAATTTTGGTTTAAAGTATATTTTCATTTCTCAGAGAGGAGATTGCAGTTTACTTTGTAAAGCTCTAACAATATAACTTTGGTAGCAATTTATTGAAACAATAAACGAGTAACTATATTCTATTTTACCTATTAGTTTTTTTAAATATTATAAAGCAACCTAGGCTCTTTATATTTTTCCTATTTAGCGGACATCTTTTCTTGGAATTTAACATTGATGGTTTTGGTTAATTTGGCGTATTATCAAATCCCACTACTATATACGAGCTAATTTTATGTTAAATACAACTCATACTATGTAAGCATTACACTATTTTGTATTTTGTAAAATAGTTTTATTCAATTGTAAGATATTTAAGTTCCAAGAAAATTACTTGCACAGATTCAAATGTTAAATTATCTTGTAGAATAAATACAATGTCCCAGACTGTTGATCTCGAGAATCTTCGCCAGAAAGTCGGCGCCGTGGACCATAAAATCGTTTCGCTCCTCAATGAGCGTGCCAGCCTCTCCCAGACTATCGGAGAAGTCAAGAAAGCCGAAACCAAGTAAGTTTCAACGCCAACGGTAGCTAAAGACAGCAGCACTGCCGAAATCCATAATCCTGGTCAGGAAGTAGCCGTGTTCGAAAGAGTAAATGAATACTTTGGCCCAGTACTAACTGCTTTAGATTGAATCCATCAATGCTGGTCCTTTAACTCAGGACTCGATTCGTGCCATCTATCGTGAGATCATGTCAGCTTCGTTATCGCTTCAAAAAGAACTCAAGATTGGGTTCCTTGGTCCCAAGGGTACCTTCACTCACCAAGCGGCCCTCAACCGCTTCGGGGATAGTGTCTCCTATGTCGCTTTGGAGTCCACTCGTAAAGTGTTTTCTGCGTTGGAGGAGGGAAGAATCTCATATGCCGTACTTCCACTTGAAAATTCCACCACTGGGATTGTTGCTGAAACAATTGACGCTTTTAATGAGTTTAGTCAAGCCAAGATCAGAGCAGAATCCTATATGCCGGTAGAGCTAGGCTTTTGATTTGTGCTGATACTTCTTAGGTCACGCAATCGCTTTTGTCTCACTTCAAGCCCTCCGGGATTAGGAGAATTTACAGCCATCGTGTTGCCTTTGGGCAGTGCTCCAAATGGCTCGACACCAACTTCCCTGGCGTTGAGAGGGTGAGTGTGTCTTCGACTGCGCGTGCTGCCGAGATGGCATCCACTGAGATGTACTCGGCTGCTATCTGCTCCGAAGTCTGCTCTAAGATCTATGACATCCCCGTCCTGAACTCTAACATCTGTGACAACCAATATAACTTCACAGCTTTTGTCGTGCTTGGGTTGACCATCCAGCCTGAAACCGGCAAGGATAAAACCCTGCTTTCCTTTACTATTGACCATCGCCAGCCCGGTGCTCTCTGCGATGGCCTCAAAGTATTCAAGGACCATGGCCTCAACCTTAGCAAGATTGAGACTCGCCCGTGTCCTTCCAAACTTAAGCCCTTCAACTACATTTTCAATGTTGAGTTCTCAGGCCATCACGCCAACGAAAAGGTCAAAGAAGCCCTTGAATCTCTTCAGAAGTTCTGTATTGATCTTAGAATCCTGGGCTCCTACCCTGATGAGCGCCCTGAAGCTATGCTTTAAATGTATATAGAAAGCTTTATGGTTTAGAGTAAACACCCCAAAAGATCAGTTTCGACCTATTAACTCATTGCTTTACTCCAGAACATGCTTTAACTCCTCAATAAAGTATCCGCATGTTAAATAAATGGGTGTTAATTAGAGATACACAAGGCCTTAAGCTCATGTGCAGCAACCACCCATTGGCAAGTGTTCTGGCTATATATTCGAAAGTATCAACCCCATCATAATACTGTCCTTTAAAAGAAACAAAGAAGATCATTATATTCTATCAAAATATAAAGTTATAATGCAACGGCGCTACATAAGCAAAACACATTGATCTTCAAGGATAAGTAAGGTGGAGATTCTTATTGCAAATATGCTTGATCCGATGGTTGGTTTAAACATGGCAGGTTAAGCCTAATTCAGATCATTCCTATTATATATAACGTCTTCTCTTCAAGACCCACATGAAAGTATCGGTGGCAGAGAGTAAACCAATCAGTTTTAGAGGAAATATTATTACCAGGATTCCACCGATGCTAGTCTTTAATAGTGGCTCAGGCAATTACATTAGTACTTAGCATTTTACATGAGGTTTAGATATTATATCTGTCAGTATCCTGGCCTATCCAAGTTAAGATCAGAGCGAGGATCCACACTCTGTTTCCCATTTAAAAATTCTTAAGGAACTGGAATTATTTACAGGAAAGCTTTACTCTTGGTGGTAGCCCCCTTACCGATCCCATCCAAATAAGGGTCAGCTCCAACCTTTTGGCAGCCTTTTCAATCCTGAGGCCTGCCTGGAGTTTATTGCTACAAGCCAGCTTAAACCCAAGCATCAAAATGCTAGATCTCAATCCATCTTCATTAAGTTTAGAAGTCACTACAGTAGTTCTGATAGCCAATGGTCAGCAAAGCCAGGTCAGACCAGAACAAATAGACTCAGCCTGGAGCAAAACTCATGGGTTCATGTTAGGGCTGCAGCGTACCATCCCCAGACAGAATTCACAACTTATCCGGCTTTCCAAACCGCTGATTTCTAACTAGATTTAAATAGAAATATACATAGAACCCACATTTTTGAAGATGCTGGATAAAACCTGATTCCTGTCTGGGGGTGGTACGCCCCAGCCCTAGCTGGTGCAAAACTTACCCATGAACTGGAGAGATTTGGGATTCACTAGCCAAGCTAGCCCAACCTTATAACAACTCCTTCATCCGCCCAAAAACCTAACTATGCCAGGCTAAGAAGCTCGGAAACCAAGGGATGGTCCCATCTTCCTGCAGGGCTGGCTATATTTCTTATAGGGTCTGAGGAAGGATATCCCCAGCTGTGGGGTATGGAAGCTCTAGCCAGGTATTCAAGGTAACAGTACCCCCACCCATGAAGAACTACTCCGGCTCTAAAAGGCTTGCAGCAGTTGAAATCAGAGTACCCAGTTATGTCAGGATACCAATTGTTGCTGGGAACACTATTTGACCTGGGTAGAGGGACTGTCAGGCCAGAGGGTAATGCCCACCATGGCATGAGAGCCAACTTGATAATATAGGGTAAGGATCAATCAAGCAAGGACCAAGAGCCAGAATTTGGCACCATGACGCCCATCAAGCCTAAAAGAGTAATGTAGGGTACTCCAAACATCTGGGTGGAAGTGGCCTCAGCAGTGCTAATGGTTTCTTGCAGATGGCCAGGCCGTGGAGTTAGAGGAGGGGTCATTAGTACCTAGTGTCATAACTGTGCTGTTTTAGCAGAGTTACAAGGGGGGAAATATTTGGAGACTTGATAATTATCTTTATTTGAAGATAGGAATTATATAGCTGCACTGAATCATTATAAGAGGAACATGATCATGTAGATCACTTGGTTGGATTATGAAGGGGGTGGCTTGATCCTGGTAAGGAGTCAAGCGCCAAATCAAGTCATCCACCACATGAGATCATTATTTGTTCATGTTGCTAATTTGGGGATTTGAGCCGACTTCCTTGTTTGGCTACAGGTCACCAGGAAGTTAGATTGCGGGTCACAAACCTGCTTAGTTGGAACCTTGTTAGCGGGTTGACCCTGCTGTTTCAACACCCCCTCCCTGGCTGAAGGTTGGCCTTGTCTGGAGGGAGATCATCTGGGAGGTTATCAGGAGCCTGTTTCAGGATACCAAGAGTACCGTGGAGCTCCAGCAGGTGAGGGAGGAGTCAAAGCAGGTACTAGCATGGCTCACCAGATGATGGGATCTAACTTTACAAGGTAGGAAAGGGCCTTCCCAGCCACAGCCCAAGGTTCAGGCACTGGCAAGGCAGAGCCAATCAATCCCGTGAGTGCCAGGTAAAGCACTCCCAGTAATTGACTACTCTGGCCAGGGGCATCAGAAGTGGGGGGGGTGAGATGGTTGGTTTGGGTGTTGGGGGCAGTTCCATGGGGACCAAGTAGGCAGCAGGATTGTTGTACTTCCTGTTGAAGATCAAATGTTAGATAGTGATTGCTTTGCCGTCACAGACAATCTGGTAGGGTTCCTTGGGAGCGTTTGGGCAGGTGTACCACTGCAAGTCTTCCAATGTCCAGGGTTTGTGGTCAGGATTGACAGGATACTCAGTGAAATGCACAGGGCCAAATGGAGCGTTGGGTGGACAGTAGTAGTCAAAGGCTTTGTTTTGTCAACTGGAGTCTGACTATCTATCCCAGTGGATGGGTACTGACGCTTGAGTGTATGCAGATGGAAGAGTATCAAAAATAGGTATGGAAACAGATTAGTGAACCAAAGGTTCATAACAAGTTTATTTGGTAAGAATGAAAATACAGAACTTTTTCAAGTGCTTCTGATTTATATACTTACTCACATGCAGGTGCCTCTGAGCATTCTTCTGGTACTATCTGTGTGGCAAGGCTTGGCATCTCAGGTTCTGCTGTTTGATTGGCTGCTTCATGGTCATTTTTGGGGTTTTCAGGAATAGTTGTTTGGCTTTTTGGTGGTCTATCTTGGCTTGGCTGGCCATTGATTCTGGCAGGTTTGGCTTCTGGGGTTTTGGGAGTTTTCCCAATTTGATTATCTTTTTTGGACTGGCTTGACAGGCTCTCTAAGCCAAAGAACTTGATTAAAAAAGGGGTCCCCAATTGGGGACCCCAAATTACTTAATGGAGGGTAGGCTTGATCTGGGTTTACTGGGCAGCTAAAAATAGCCTGCCCAGGCCCAGCCAAACCCGCCAAGGCTTGGGAATAGCTTTTGGGGCCCAAAACGGGCCCCTCAGCTGCCACCAGGGCAGGAATGATTTGCGCACCTTGATTTGCTTCAAAAAGCAAAAATCCAGGTGTGGGCAAATCTCCCCCGCCCGCTAGCCCCGCCTGGTGGCTAAGAGCGGGTTTTATTCCCGCCTGGGGATTTGAAACTGTTACTTTTGTAACAGCCTGGGTGCCATGCTAGACTAGTTGCTGTTTGGTTGTGGGTAGGGCAGCCTCATGTTGCTTCTGTTGGGCCTTACAGGGCTGTAACTGATTGTGGTGTAGGACCTTGTCTTGTTTGCGCTTACTGAGCCCTTTGTCAGGGACCCACTTAAGAGGGAAAAAATCCCCAATCTTGTGAGCCAAGGCCCCTAAGTTAAGCCCTGCAATAACTGAACCAATAGGAACTGTAACCAAAACAAGGTGACCAAAGTGTCCTAGGTAGACAAACCTCCCCATCATAGAGCTGAACCTGCCCAGTAGATAATATCCTATCAAGTACGTCAACAGGTAGAAGGATGCATTGGGACTAACCAAGGAAGGTTCATCTGGCGGAGTGGTGGAGCGGCCATAATGTAACTTTCTTCCCCAGTGTTGTGAGGGATATTTGAACCATCCATTAGCCAAGGATTCCTTCTGATGGGAGTCATCAGGAGAGGAGCTATGCCAGTCTGTAGTGGGAGTTAATTCTCCAAAGCCAATACAACAGATAGAAAAGGAACTAGAAACCAGAGCAGGAAGTAACTTCCCTTCATGGCTTCAAAAAGGAATTGCAGAAGTGTGATCAAGATTTAATATAGAGGATAATCTTTATTGTTGGAATAAGTAGAAATAATAGATATTGCTCACTTAAATACCCCAGTAGAGGCTGTAAAATTTAAGAGGATATTTGGATAGGAGGGGATTTACCATGGGGCTTCACTAAACTTATGGCTGAAAGTAATACCTGTATCATGTGTGCATAAACTTGGAGCTTAATAGTATGTATAATAACATAGAGTGAAAAGAGGTGCAAAAAACAAGCCACATGATCAAACATAATTAAGCAGTTAATATGCTTAAAATCAGTGTGGAACAAGTACAGAGCCTTGTTCAAATATAGGCCAAGTGGTTTAGAGAGCAGCAAGTGTAATTTACACAGCCAATCAACCTTTGAGAGGTAAGTGACATTTACTGGCCAGCTACTAACATTTTTGAATCCAGGAGCAAAAGTAGGAGCAAAAGTTGAATGAATTTAATCCCTATAAATAGGTAATATATGCTGGATAGTGGTGTTTAAACTAAATTTTGGCTTGTATTTAGGGTCCTGGGTTTGATATGTCTGGCTCAAGACCAGAGTTCAAACTGGTCTTTAAAACTTTGTTGTTGGTGTCCTTTGCGTGGGTGTTTGCAAAAAGGGTATTTAAACAAATAGAGTAGTCAGGAAAGAGATCCCTGACATCCTTGTACCAGGTAATTTTTGTTTTTGTTTACCTTTAATATGATGGCAGGGCCTACTTTTTTTGGACTGTAGCTTACTTTTATCTGTGTTCATTACCCAGACCTTGTCCCCAGCTTTGTGTCTAGCTTGGATAGGAACAGATGTGCTTTGAAGACGTTTTTCTTCCATATTCAGTTTATCACTGTTGGCTTGTAGTACTTGGGGTGCTGAACTAGGTGGGAATTTGTTGGGTATTTTCAATTTTGGCCCTGTAAGGACTTGGATGATGTTTGGTTGTGTGCCATATACAAGCTCAAAGGGGCTCTTCCCAGTGGATCTGTTTACCTGGGTGCAGCATGCAAGGAGTGAAGTTGGTAGCTTCTTGTGCCAGTCCTCAGGTCTCCCAGATGTTAGCTTGGTGAGGGCCTGCACTAAGCTGCCATTTAGCTGCTCAAATCAGCATTTGTCCTGAGGATGGTAAGGCGTGGTTACTGAGTGTTTGACCCCATTCTTTGTGAGATAAACATTGGTGCTTTCCAAGGTCAATTCTTTGCCTCCATCTGTGATCAGTAGCTCTGGTTTACCAAACTTGCTGATAATCTTCTTGCTAATTAAGTGTCGGAAGTTGTTACCAGTATGTGTCTTCACCGCTTGTGCTACTGGCCAGCAAGTGGTAAAGTCAAGGGAAGTGATGATATACTTTTTGTCGTTATGTTTCCCAGCATTGGCCTGATAATGTTGAGGGCCCACACCTTGAAGGGTAGTTGGGAACAAATTGGCAACACAGACTTTAGGAGAGTATTACTCTTTGCAATTTTTTTTGGATACTTTACATTGTTTGAGAACCTCCTGACCGTCCTGGTACAGGGTCAACCACCATGCTCTGTGTTTTAGGAATTTTTAGGGCTTGTGGCTTTTTGTGTGACCTAGATATTGGTGGTAACACAAGATGGTATTTGCTCTTTGATTTGTGGGAATGTACAGGATGATGCTTCTGTTGGTCATTTTTTGATGTAATGTTGCATAGAAGTTGGTAAAGAGATGTTTGTTCTTAATGACAGTCTCTTTTGTGATATTGGTGGTGCCTGGGGGAAACCCCTCATCCTTGGTTTGGAGTACTAGGAGGGGCCAGTCTGGGACCAGCCCATTTTCACCTCTTGTAGCTCTGATGTATAGGCGGGAAAGGGCGTCAGCCATGACTAACTTGGGTCCATGCTTATACTGGATATTCATGTTAAATCTTTCCAGGAATTCCATCCAACATGCTTGGCGTCTGGATAGATTGGCCTTGGTCTTGAAATAAATGAGAGACTTATGGTTGGTTAGAGCAGTAAATTCTTCCTGGCGCCCCAGGTAACAGCACCACTTTACTAGGCAATGGACAATGGCCAGCAGCTCCTTATCATGGATATGGTAGCAGTACTCACCATCTGTCAGCTTGTATGATTTGAAGGCCACTGGTAGGAAGTCATCATTATTTGTTTTGATTTGTAAAACCCCTCCAATGGAAGCATCCAAGGCATTGGTTTTCATTTGGTGATTTCTGTCTTGCTTGGGGTATTGGAGGATGGGAGCGGGCGTCAGCTTTTCCTTCAGGCAGCAGAAATCAAGGTCACACTCCGGAGTCCACAAAAATTTAGACTTGATTCCTGTTATTGATGACAAGAGGACTTTCAGGACGCTGCAGTTGGGTATGAACCTTTGAACATAGGCAATCCTCCCCAGGAGGGTGCAGAGCTTGGCCTTGTCCTTGGGTTGTGGCATCTTGCAGATGGTTTGAATCTTCTGGTTGTCAGGTTTGATGCCGTCTTTTGACACCACATGCCCAAGGAATGGCAGCTGCTTGTGGAAGAAGTATCATTTAGATGGCTTGGCTAACAGTTTGTGCTGTACCAAGGTCTTGAAGACTTTCTCTAGGTCCCTGTGATATTGTTCTACCAAGGGGCTGTACATAATTATGTTATCTAGGTATACCAGTGCATGCTTGCTGATGTGGGGAGCAAAGACCTTGTTCATGAAGGCAACAAAGGTTGATGGTGCATTTGTCATCCCAAAGTTGAGCACAACACACTTGTACAAGCCATACAGTAGTTTTAAAAGCTATGGCAATAAACAAAATTACTTTGGATTTAAATGAATTATCTCATATTTAAACAAAAATAACTCAGATGTAAAAAAATTGAAATGTACCAAATTCTATTGTAAATTAATATAATTTTTTCATTTCAATTTTTTTTACATCTGAGTTATTTTTGTTTAGATATGAGATCAATTCATTTAAATCTAAAGTAATTTTTCTTGCTACCATAGCTTTAAAACCTACTGTATTTGGTATGGAAGGCTAACTTGGATAAGTCTTCCTCTTTTATGCAAATTTGGTCTTAGCCTGCAGTCAGGTCAATCTTGGAGAAGACAGTTGCTCTGCCCAAGGCTTCAAAGAGGCCGTCAATGAGTGGAAGTGGGTAAAAACTTTTGATGGTAACCTCATTTAATGCTCAATAGTTGATGACAAGCCTAAGGATTCTGTCATTTTTTTGCCATAAAGAACACAGAAGCACCAAAGGGGGGTTGTGAGGGGTGGATAAGCTTTTTTCAAATGATTCCTTGAGGTACACACATAGTGTGTTGTCTTTGTTTGGGGTGAGGCAATATATGAATTGAGCCTTAGGTACTTCTCCCTTGAGCTGGATAGTGTGTTGTATATGTTTTTCTGGGGGTAACCCTGGTAACGCTTCCTTGAAGATTTCAGGATGACAGGCTACAATTTCCTGGTCCTGGGGAGCGTTAGTGTCCTGGTGGCCTTTAAGTGTTTGGTCTTGTATTTCAGGAGTCACAATCAATTGCCTTGATGTTGTCTTTTTCTTCAAGAGTCTCTGTGATACGTACAAAGACGTGATCTCATAGGAGTTGGTCCACAGAGTCAGGGTAGATTTGGTTTGTTGCAACCTCTTTGATTACTCACTCTCGGGGAATTAACACCCCAAGTAAATCACCAAGCAGCTCACCAAGTGGTTCACTGCCCAGCCAATAAACTGGTGGCACCATTATCAGTTAGCCATCTATGACAGGGAGCACTCAATCCAGGTCCTAAATGGAACACAACTTGATTAAGCCTTGTGACTCAAGAGGAACATTACTCAGATAAGCCCCATGATCTCCATGACGTACATGGATAACATGTGGCTTGTCATGATACTATATAATATTCTATATTAATATCCAATAAAATATCATTCTCTTCTTAATCTTACTCCTTTATTTTGTTTATTATGCTTCCCAGAAGTATAAACTTGACAGGTGGTTAACCCTTTCACACTTGATGGTCAACACCAAGGTTGCCCAGTCTACATGAGGATTGTTATTTTGTAGCCATTCCAGGCCAAGTATGACATCAAATCTGGGAAATTCAATGGCAGGTCTTTGGATGGTGGAGTGTAGATTATCTAGTGCAATGAAGAAGGGGGAAGTCTCATGTGTCACAGAAATGTGATGTTCATCAGCTAAAACCATGTATTTAATCTGCAAAAGATTAGTAGATAGCTTGAACTTGTCCATAAAGTTATTATTGACAAGTGTGCAATCTGCACCTGAGTCCAGGAGCGCTGAGCTGATGTAACTATAACAGTAGAAGGGGTAGGATATCAGTTTATTGGGATGTCTGGCAATGGTGTAGAGCACTGGGTCTTCTGAGGGGACCTGGGTCATTGGGCACTGATCCACGTCTTTGGGATGTTACTCATAATTGAACAAGGAAGGAGCTTGGCAGGGAGAGCTTGGCTTGCTTATTGCTCTCCCTGGGCTTTTCCCTTGTCCTGGGTAGTAGTGACTCTAAAGTGAGTGCATTTTGATTGCCTATTGTTTCTGTTACTGTGGCCATTCAAACCTGGGGGTTTATGGCCTTCACTATTGTTGTCATTATTGCCAGGTGGAGGGAAATTGTAGTGTCCTGATGGGTGAGAGTCCTTGGGTCTCTCTCTTTCCAGTATGGGCCTTGTGGAGGGCGTTGGATGTTTGCTCTGATTTCTTCACCTCACAATAAAGGCTCTGCAGATTGGTTACTTGGTCCAGGTTGACATGTCTCATCATGTGCAACTTGAGTGTGTTGTAGTACATGAGGTGTGTAGCTGGGTTGTTAAATGCCATGTCAGAGGGTGTCTGTGGGGTTCCTGTTCACCAATCCCCAATCCCCAATGTGTGTTCTGGATCATAGCCAGGGACCAACTGGAAGGAGTTATCATTCCCTAGTAGCAGTAGGTAGCTTGCTTGAAGTTTCTTATACTTGGCCTTCATGTCTGGAAACTCTTCCAATACTTTCCCTATCACTAGGCAGGCATCCCCACCATGAAATTGTACTTCAGCTGGTGCTATTCCCTCTGTGGGCCTATAACAATATTTCAGCAACCTAGTAAACTCATTCCCAATAAACACCCTCCCCTATCTGTCATTTCAAGGTATCTAGTTAATCTCCCCCACTCCTCCTGGGAAGTCTTACTAGTGGCAAAGCTTTGAAAGCTTTGGTGGTAGGTGTCCTCCTCCCCTTGGCTAGGGTGTAAGATATTGGGTAACTCACTCATAGGGTCTATCTTTACTACTGGAAAATTTGGGCAGGGGTCAAGATGGGATTTTATTTGCTTTCAGAAGGAAGATCTCCTTAGATACCTTCTGGTATATGGCCCAGGGGTCTAGGAAATAATAGGTATGTGCCAATAATTAGAGCCCTTCAACAATCTCTTGGACTTTTTGTATTTGGTCTTACACTCCTGCAACTTTAGTCTTGGACTCCTGCTCTTTAGTCCCTGACTACTGCTCCTTGCTTGGCTTGAGCTCCTTTATCTTAAGCTCCAGCTCCTTTGACTTGGGATTCTGAACCTTTATCTTGGTCTCCAGCTCTCTGTATAGCTCTTGTAGCCTTGTTATTCCACTTGATCCAGTCCCTGAAAGGTCTCAGATTGAACCTCCTTTTATAGAACCTTGTTTCAGTCCTTGTTTCTCTCAGAACTCTGGTTTTTCCAGGCTTGAACTATCCAGTTTCTTTTGATCTACAATATATTAAGCTTTTTAACTTACTTCAGCCAAAAAAAACACTGCTATTACTGCTTCATTTCCTCATTTTTTAGGCTTAAACCCTTCAGTTAAAGCTCTTAAAGAAGTGATCAAACATGCTTTGACCTGCAGCCAATCATACACATGGATTCAACTGTTTCGCAAAAACATTTGCCCAAATGACTTGCTCTTGACCCTGGTTCAAACAACAACTGTGGTAAGTTTGACTCCCTGGTAATTGACTCTCTTAAACCTGACTCTATGGTAGTCAACACTATAGTAAAGTGAGAATTCAGCTTTTGCTCTGATTGACAACTGGAAATTGTGACTTTTTTAATTAACAGATCTTGATGTACTGAAAACTTTTAATATAAAAAATAAGCCTTACAGCTATGGTATACTAAAGTGACCCCAGAAAGCTCAAAAATGCAATAAAAAAGTACCCTAATTAATAGAAATAAGGAGAAATAAGCAATTATATCTCATTTTACTATGCAATTTACACTCTTAATATAGAAATATTTTTTATTACCATAAAAGTTAAAATTCTAATAGACCAAAAATAAACACAAACACAACAAATAAAGTTATTCAAAATATGAAGAAATATTAATTTTTTTTTGATATAGTTCATATAAGCACAACTGTGAATATCATATGTTTTATTTGGAAATTAACAAAAATTAAGATATTTCACTTGCTTTCAACTATAAATATTCATCTCAAACTTACCATGCATACATAGAAAAATTACTGCTATCTAATTAAATTAAAAAAACTTAAAAATTAAAACTAAAAACTAAATGATCAAAGCTAATAAGTAAAAATTAAAGTTAAAAAGTTAAAAGTTAAAAGTAAAAATCATATAACTGAGCAAGCAAGCAAGTTTATTACTCATCATTCTTTCCCTGTTTCATTTTGGCACCTTCCAGGAGGGCAGTGGCAATAAGCTCAAGCTGCTGCTTAAGCTCAGAGGCCTTGTATTTGTGCTTGGCCGCACCTTGGATGACCTTGGTGAAGAGGGTACAGCGGGTGGTTGGCTTGGTGGGGGGACGCAGTTGGAGAGATCCTGGAGCTTGGAGATTTTTTTCTCTTGCTTGTGCTGCAGGAGGGAGAAAAACTTATTGAATTTTGGGTGGAGCCCAAAGTTGGCCTTGAGGTGTTTATTATAAGCCTCTAGCTCTGAGGTGGTCTTGAGCTCACCATTCACTGTCGCCCGGTACACATTCCAGCTGGCCTTGGCACAGGCCTTGCCTTGCCTCTGCGTGAAACCTTCCCAATCCGCTGGGGCTCAAAGAACTTGAGAAAAGGATTCAACTCTGAGTGCTTCACTATGTAGGGATCCTTTGAGAGCACCTCAAACCCCTGCACAGTGTGCTCTGGCTTTAAAAAAGCCAAGACACTAAATTGTGCCAGCACAAATCTGCAGGTGTCCAAAGTATCCCTCTGGCTCAACCTACTAAGCTCAGCATGGGCCTGTATGTTACAAGCAACTGCTTGGCAGAAGTAAAAGTGGCACCCCTGCACCTCCCTGATGAACAGCTGCTCAAATGCATTGAACTGAGAAGGCTCAAAGTCCATAATGCACACAAAAGGCCCAAGAGCTCTTAGCCTCACCTTTTCCTCCAAGTCCAGGGTGGCCTGGTCCTTTTCAGAGGCAGGTGGGTTGGCGCGGGTGTGGGGGGGAGTCTTCTTGGATTTGTCATTGTTGGAAGGAGGAAGGAGGGCAATTGCTTGGCAGAGGATGGAGAACACATGGGTATAGATGGCCTTGGTGGCCCCAGGAAGAAGAAAGAACACAAGAGGAATCACCCAGATGTCAATCTGGGCATGGACCATCCAGAGCTGCTTGAACATCCGGGGGGAAGTGGCAAAGGTACCATCAACTAGCCAGGTTGACGCCCTTTTCAACTCCATCAGGTTCTGCTGAGTTGAGTAGCAGATTGTGTGGTCCTTGGCGGCAGGCCCGTTGTCATGGAGCAGGAAGCGCTCCTCACTTGGGAGCTGCTTAAGCTCATGAGTGAGTGTGAGCTCCAAGAGGACGTCTGAAGCCTTGGGGGGAGGGGGATTGGCGGCAATACACTTATTGCTGATGAATTCGACCAACACCTCCTGTGTTGGTACCAACTTAAGATTGTTGGGTTTGAGATGTTGCAAAGCCTTCATGGCCAGATCAGAGAATCCAGAGATGAGAGGATGTGGGTATTACTTGAACAAGGTATCATTTTAACATCCAAGTGATTAGATGATTGGGGGGCTCGCAAGTGTGCTCCCCCTTCTCTGCTGTTACTTGCTCCCAGCCCTTGGTGTTTAGCCCGGCCCCACAAGTCTTATCCTCACAGACAAAGTGCTTGCTCTTGGTCTGCCGCTTTTGGTTGTTGCAATTGAAGATGTAGTTGTCAGCAACATAACCAGGGCCGCCCTTTACGGATATGATTGGCAAGTAACAGGGGAAGCGCTTGGGAACTTTAAACTCTCTGTCCACATTGCAGATGTTGTGGATGACCAGTGGATCCCAAGCCACATGACCAGAAGCTTTGAACTTCTTGGAGTACTCCTCTGGCTCATCTTGGGGATCAGATGAGGAAGAAGGGGAAGAGCCATCAGGAGGGGGAGGGGAAGGGTTCTTTGAGGCCTGCTTGGATGCCTCCTTTTTCTTACCAGAAGAAGAGGTGGGCTCCTTGGCAGCCTTTACTTTCTTGGTATGCCGCTCCTTGGTGGGCTCAGAGTCAGCCTCTGAGTGGTAAAAGGAGTAGTTGGTAAGATCACCATCAGATTTATTGGGGGAGGAATTTTTGGGGGAAGGTGGAGGGGATGTGGAAGATGAGGGTGGAGGGGGGGAGGAGTAGGAGGAGATGGGGTTGGAGACTTTGTCTTTGCAGGCTTCTTGGCACACTTGGAAGTGGAGGCAGTTTCTTTGGAGCCGTTGGAGGCTTGGCGCTTGGGATGTTGGCTGTTCTTGTTTGATTTTGTCTAAAGAAGAGTTTAGCATTGTAAATAATAGAAGTATGAAAGATATGAAACAGAGGTAAAACAAAGCAAAAGTTAAATGAAAAGTATGCAAATAAAGTTTTATTTATCAAGAAAAAAACATAGAAAAGTAAATAGAAGCAAAATAGAAACTAGAAGTATAGATATAAAGGTTAAAAGATAGAAAATAAGTGAATTTATGATGAAGCATCAAAGATGTTAGGTTCAGCATAACATCTTAGTGCTAAATCAATGTAAAAGTACAATTAAAAATTAAAAAATATATGAAAATTATATGTAGAGCAGCAGAAAAAGTAGTAGATTATAATAGCAAAAAAATAAAAAAATCATTATGTGGAAGATTTTTATTGAGAGTTGGAAATTAAAAACATAGTAAAGTGTCAAGTTTGGCACTGTCAATCAGCTGGAAAAAGCTGAATTCTCACTGTTGAGTATGCTGGAGTAAGCAGAAACATCAAATTTACTATGTTTTTTACATATAAAACTTACTTAAATTTAAAACAGGTTCAAAAGTTAACCCAAAAGCAAGGCAGTATCATATGCTCAAAAATTAAAAAATACAACATAAGTTAAAAAAGTAAATGTGTGGAAATGTGTTTATTAGTGATTAAGGTATGCTGGGAGGAGCTGAGAGTGAATTATTTACCATAGTGTTGGTTCAAACGTTAAGAAGCTCTCTGTACTAATCCCCAAGTTAAAGTGTTGAGTGGGTGAGTGTTGAGTGGCGCTCATAGTGCGTCACATATTAATTTAGCCTTAATTCTGAGCCTTTGATTAGTTAATCCAAAACCAATTGGGTGTCAAGTGGATAGCGTCAAACAAAGAAAGTGTCAAGATTCAGTTTTTTTATAAATTACATATGAAATCTCTTAATAAATTGGGCTTAATTTATGTGGCACCACTTAATCCAAAAATCTGGGAATGACATAAAGTAAAACAAGTGGGGTATTTGATTAATGTCTATGCCACTAAATCCAGTATAGTGGTGCTTGGGAGCCTAATCAACAACTATGGATACTAATAATAAAAATATAATAGTAAATAATAAAGTTTATATAAGTGCATATGTATTTTATTAATAAAATTAAAATTTGGCTTAAAAAGTGTCAAACTGGTCACTTTTTGGTTTAGAGTGTCAAACACAGGTTTTTTCATTTCTATTAGTAAATTTACTTATAAATTGCCCCTTAAATTGGTATTTTAGCTAACTGATTTATTAAACAGAGTCAAGTTCAAGTAAATTTGACCTTGGTTTTTGGTTTCAAACCCCTAAATGACTAGTAAAAATTAGCTTAAAATTGGTTAAGCCAAAAATAATAATAGATTCACATATGCAGCACTTGACTCCCTGGTACTCAACAAAGTGTCAAGTACCAGGGAGTCAAGTTTAAGGGAGTCAAACTTATCACAGTTGCTGTTGAGACCTGACACTGTCTTGCTCTGGATAAACACTTGCGCTGCGCTTCAAACAATTTTGCCGTGATTCCCATCATGTTTCTCCGGGAAAACTTGAGCGCTTCCACATAATTTTTACTTAGGGGATTTTCCAAGCCTAATTTCTTCAATGCTTCTCCAAGTTTATCCGTATTTTCTCAACATTTTGGCCCTTTGAACTTACCTGTTGCTTGATTCTTGCCTCTCTCAATCATTTTAGCAAAACTCCAGCCTTTGTTCTCAAAGTGTCTTTGCCTTGTTTCTGGTCTCTTGACTCCTTCTCACTTAATCACTTATTAATAAATTCAAAGTCCAATTTATGTAAACTATTTCTTTCTATCTTTTTCTTTCCTCATATGATATTTATTTTAATCTTTTTATCATATATTATGGCATTTTTAAGTAATTCTTTCACTGTTTCTTTCTTGTTAATAATCCTACTTCCAATATTCCAAATCCAGAATTCTTGCTCCTAAATCTGCTTCTACTGGTTCCTCTTAATCAACCTCCAGTTTTCCAGCTAGTCCTGCTTCATGATCTTCCAGATCTCTAGCTAGTCCTGCTCCATGATCTTCCAGACCTTCAGCTAGTCCTCTCCATGAACCACCAAGGCTCCTTTCCTCGCAATGATCCTCCAGTCCCTAAACTAGTCTTCACTGTGGTCATCCAGTCCTTCTTACTAGTCTTTAATGTGATCCTCCAGTCCTTCAGCTAGTCTTCACTGTGATCAGCAAGTTCTTTGTCATTAGTTTTCACTGGGATCTTTTCCTATGAAGCACTTCTTGGTTCCACTTTTCAGTCCCTGTTACTAACATTTCAGTCTAAGGCAATAAGTCTTCCTCAAGTAGGTTAGCATTTGACTGGGCCCCCATAAGTGACCACCACTATAGGCTATCAAAAATAGACAATACTCATTTATGTGCAGTTGTTTTTACCCACTCAGGTGGTTATTCCTGAGCTTTTAAGCGCAAAGTAATCAACTTTACTTACCAGAGTCATGATTGTCATCAAGTTCTGCAGCTGCTTCCCCAAGCAGCTACCTTGATAACGTCCCTGGGCATATCCATTTCCCCAATTGTAGCTTCAGGACCTCTCCAAAGCCTCCAGGGAAACACAGATGAGGATCCCTTACCAGTCCATTAAGTATGGGCCCCACTTACACACCTCATGCAAGTGGCCAAGGGATCTCTTTGAGCTACCTTAGCTCATCCCTCCTCTAGTAGTCACCAGTTAACTTCTAGCCTGGGCACTATCTCCCCCCTGTAGCATCATGTTACCTACTAGGTTAGGATCTCATCCTCTCCTAGTATTGTATGTTACCTACTAGGTTAGGACCCCATCCAGCCCTGGTAGCTATCATTTCCCTACTAGGATGTGACTTCCTTCAGCATTATGTCACCAGTTACTTACTAGGCAGGCCTTACATTCCCTAGTAGCCAATGTTACCTACTAGGCCTCTACCTGTCCCAAAACCACTAAACTTTTCAACTTTAAGTGTAGAGTCTTTATTGTGGCCAAATCAGACCTTGCCTGCACAAGCTTCCACATGGATTGTCACAGTAATGTTTGCATGATAATCTTTGGTACAAGAAAATTAAAGATCTCAAGATTATTTTTGCTGCTTCAATCATTCATCAGCCAGCAGTTTCCTATTAGTAAACAGAATAAATTTCTTCCTCTTCTGATTCTCTTGACCAGCTTCAAAAGCATTACCACTAGGGAAGTTCTCTGTCAAAAAAATGGAGAATAGGGATCAAGATAGTATTTATTAACAGAAGGAAGACCCCCTTAGAAACCTTCTGATTTGCCACTGTTTTGGAGCCTGTTTGACCAGCTACTCCTTCAGAAGACATCTGATTAATCCAAAACAACCAGATGTGTAACAATCAAGATTCAGATCAAGTGCCCAACAAAGCTTCTGCTTGCAACCAAAAGATTTCCAAAAGATCTTGTCAACTTTCTAGCCAACCTCCTACTTATAGTGCCTTGCTCTCAACATTTGCCTTTCAGAATGGCATTTTTCAAAGGCTTAAACTATTAGTGTTTACTTTTTTCTATATTAAAATAAGCTTCTAAGCTTATTATCACTCCAAAAGGCCAAAGTATTGATTTTTTGTTTTCTTGATTATACTTTAAGATTTTGGCTCCCAATCAATGATGTTCATCATTAAACATGACCACAACTCAACCAATTATTGTAGTGTTCAAAACTACATAATTTCTGAAGATTCACCACAATCTAAATAGGAAATTAATTGCTCATTGCTCAAACTTCTTAAAGCTTTAACACTTTGGCTTGAAAAGTGTTAACAGTTTCCCTGATTCAGCACAAGTCTTCTCTGAGTTTAACCTTGGCTGAAGTATGTAGTAAAAATATAACCAATTTTCCCTTGAACTTCTTCAATGTTTCACTCATATTTTAAGGGAACCAGCCCTGGGCATCTGGCCCATAAGAATTAGGGATTAGTCAGACACAGGATGTGCAGGCAGAGCCTGTTATAGGATTGGCAATGACTTAAAGAGGTACAACATAGACCTTCCAAACCAGGACCAGGGGCCAGACACAGGAACCATAGTATCTATGACCCCTGAGAGGGGATATAAACTATTTAAAATAGCTTGCTGACATTGTTCATGGAAAGTTCAGCAGCAGACACAGTCTTTGGTTTGGGAGTGAGAGAGGTCTGTGAGAGAGGGGAGCTAAAATAAGCTTGGCTCCCATTATGGGAAAAGAGTCCACTAGGATGCCATCCAGTTCAAAAATATGATGGTTCTTAAACAAGGGTCATAAGGACAAAGTGGGGGTCATTGGGTGGGGAGTAGACATTTACTGCCATCAGCAACATATCCAACAGCAATCAAGGGGGACAACCAGGTGGCAATATGGATCACTGTGAAGGGGGTTCCAAGGGGAGGACTTTCCTGAGAGGGTTAGACTGGGAGACCAAGGCCACTGGGGGAGAGGATTCAGAAGAGGTTTCCTTAGAAAGGGGGAGGTCTTAATCATTAGATTGAGGCTTTTGATAAAAAAAACTCCTAGTTGACAAGGCCCCACAAAGCCTACCAGAAAAATTATCTAATATTTAGAGAGGGCTGGAAGGATCTTCCCAACCTAGATGACAGAGGAGGACAAAAATAACCACAAGTATGAGAAAGCAGTAAACAACAAAAACAATAATGGAAGCACAGTGAGCACCACAAACTTGACAATATAGAGAAGATTTTTCAGAATCTTCATGGGATTTTAAGGTCTTGTGTGTGGCTGCAACAAACTTTGACACTAAGAAAAACCACTTCTGGGGATGCTATAGGGGTTTCCTTGTTCTTGAATTCTTGAAAATGTGGCTAAAAGATAATGGGACCAAGGGGGAGTCTATTATAGCTTGGAAGTCAACTTAAAAGTTGGGTTTGGCTTTTAAAATACAAACAAAAAACTTAACATAGACCTTATTATAGTTTTTATAACAAAAAGCTGAGTTCAATCTTGCTTTTAAAAGCAAACCAGGTAAACAATAACAATTCACACTAATATTCACTATAGGGGCTAACTTCAGGAAGTCTGAAAGCTGGGGAAAGGATAAACATTTAAGGGGAGGTACAGTAGTTTTAAAAGCTATGGCAACAACTGAAAATACCTCAGATTTAAACAAAATGATTTCAGATTTAAACAAAATCCAACTCTCAGGTTAAAATATACGCTCTGTTAACAGGGTTTATTGGCATTAATGGGCAAAATGAGTCAACACAGCAACAAAGGACTCACACACAAAGCAAAACCATTCAAAATACAATCCAAAATACATTGATTCACAAACAAAATGGTGTGAGTTGACTTTTGGTGTACATATGATTACTATGTGAATTGGTGACAAAATACACCCAAGCAAGGTGTGTCAAAACGCAAACCAAAAACAAAACACAATAGTAACTCACTACGTAAACAAAATCACTCACACAATGTGTGCAATGGATTGTAATCATGAATGATACCAAGGTATCTAAAATAGGGCACACAATCTGAAACACAAATTTTAAAAATATTGTGTTGGGTGTTTGAATTTGGCAGTAAAATATGGCAAAATGGGTGGATTTTTTTGAGTATTCCAAAATGGGCGTTGTAAAACCAAAAACAACTAATTAAGAAATAAAAAATCTATAATTGGGATATTGGATGGGAAAAACTTTAATTAAATATCCATATCCAAATAAAAGCAAAAATTAAATTTAGAAAGTAACTTAATTGAAATTTATTTAATATTTTATTAAATTTTAAAATGGAAGGAACACAATACCAGAGTACCAATACACCCATTGTGTGCCGTGGTTGTGGTTGCCCCTGCGGGTCAAAGAATAGAGTTAGTGCAACCCAATTGCCTACTCAAGGAGGAGACAGGAGAGGAGAGTTCCATAGTGACGCTGCACTGACACAGCCGGTTCAAGGAGCACAAGCTGCTAGGGTGCGGAGCATAAGCCCTCAGGTCCCAAAGCTGAACTGGAAGCCAACCAAGGTCACCACTACAAAGAAAGTTAGAAACAAGGAGGTAGAACTTACTTTGTATGTGTTTGACATAGTGCCGGCAAGAGTTGGTTCCTGTCAGCCATGCTGGAGAAGGTGAAGCCTGTACTTGATACTAGCTACAAGCCCTACGTCAGTGATGGCAATCAGGAGGATGACAAGGAGCCCAAGTTCTATCAAACCAATGTGGGACAGCTGGTGTTAAAAAAGTTTGCAGCCTTCTATACCAAGGTAACTATGCCCTGTGTTGTGCCCAATGCCAACAAGTCAATCCCCGCTGCTAAAAAGCCTGCCCAGAAGCGCATCCCCAACATCAAATGCATCATCCTGCTTAAGCTAATGTGGGAATTGGGTGATTACAAGGCAGCTGCAGCCCTTGTTGGAGTGGATCCCAAGTACGCCAGCAAGATCTTCCAAAAATTCATCAATACTGGTTGTGTCCTTGCCGCAGAGGAATCCTTGTGTGTTTCTACCATGCTCACCAAGGAGCACAAATGGGCAATCTGCCAGTGGATCACCTGGGACTGCCATCTTGAACTGGAAAATATACAGGCCATGGTTAACCTACTTTTGGGATTGAGGCCTCAATTTCCTTTTACTACCATCTGCTCAAGGGTCTGTGGTATTTGTGGAAAAAAACTTGGGGTATCTCCCTATAATAGAAACAGCCCAACCAACATTGATACCTGGAAAAAATATGTAAGGTGTACACTGCCCTCAAAGCCAAGGGGACAGTCAAATTTTATTATATTGACAAATCAACATTTGCCTCGTCAATGCGCAATGGGTATGGCTATGTCCCCAAAGGCTCCAATGACAGGATGGCTTGGCGTGCTGCAGTCCGCGCCACAGTCTACTCAATGGTGGCTCTCCCTGGTCCAAAGGGGGTTGAGCTTTATCAAATGATATTGGGTTCTCACAACAGCCGTACCTTCTTGTCATTCCTCCAATTGGTCCAGGAGCACCTGAGGCGCAAAAGCCCGGGCTGCCCCTACGTGATTGAGTTGGACAATGTTGGTCTCCACAAGGTGGCTGACATTCTTGAGGAATTCCCAATGATCAACACAAGCATTGCAGTGGGCCCCCAGCAATTGGATACGGCAAATTTACGCCTTCTCTTCCTCCCACCCTATTTGCCCTTCCTAAATCCCAATGAGGAAGTCTTTAGGTGGCTCAAGCAAGTCGTCAAGCAAGGAACCCCAACTGGGACCAAGGACCTCTTTAATTTGCTGCAGGCCGGGATCCACACCCTCCCAGCTGAGACTGTGGCCAAATTCTATGGCCATGCTGATTTGTTCATCCCCGTGTGCCTAGCCAAACTGCCAATCAATTAAAGGCTTAGTGTGTCCAATTTTTTTATATTCTCTTATTTACTATTCAAGATTTATTAATTATCATTTTATATTTAGATGTTTCCACGCCCGCAATCACATTCAGAAGATCCATAAATAGATGTAAGTTATTTATTTATTTTATTATATATTATTTTATTATGCCATCTGAGGTAATCCCAAATGCTCAATACTGGATTACGCAAAAATATTTAAATCACTTTATTAAATAAATATAAAAATAGTTTTAAAAAAATTAAACGTAAAATGTACAAGTTAGAATTTATTTTTTTAGCGTATAATTTTATGCTTTTATGAAAACTGTTTCTGAAATGCATTTTGCAAAACTGGTTTGCTGAAATAAAAATTATAAATTTTTTTATAATTAGAATACTATAAATTGTAATAAAATTTTTTGTAATCATATTTGTATTGTGTGCGCCTGTCTTGGGTTCTTTGGTATGTACCCACCCCACAATGGAGGTGGCACACAGCCTCCACCGCCACACCATGAACAGTGGATACACCCTTAAAGAAATACTCCCTCCTGCTAGTGAAAGGCAGTAGGGTCAGGTGGGAGTGAAGCAGAAGTTTTTCAGGCAGGGCTACAAACCCGTATATCCCAGCCAGGACCAGGGTGTCTTGGATTACATGGTCCACCGAGCTGTATCCAGGGGGGCCTTCTTCCCGTCAAGTGCAAGCTGGGCCTTGTCAATTCCCAGAAGGACCCTGTCCAGGTTCTCTACAGACGCGCCCATCCCAAAATAGAATAGGAACCCTAGGTAAACAACCAGATGAAGCCTTTGCCCTGCAAAGGCTTCTGTGAACTCACACAGTTTATTATAGACCACACTGATCTTCTTGTTGTGCCTGGTCTTTGCAAAGGTCAGCTCCATGGCTGCAGGGAGCCCTGTCTTGTTGGCAA
This sequence comes from Entomophthora muscae, assembly GCA_014839935.2. NCBI lineage: Eukaryota > Fungi > Entomophthoromycota > Entomophthoromycetes > Entomophthorales > Entomophthoraceae > Entomophthora > Entomophthora muscae. Next base: position 91,773 of record QTSX02000032.1, on the reverse strand, counting down.
GGAGGATTTTTGTCTTCTTGACAGCTGTTGCGTCTGCAACAGCTAATTTGCCCACCACGCACCCAAAGTTCTCCAATAGGTAAGAAATTGTATGCTCCAAGGGGAAGTAGAAGCAAGCAGCTGCATGGACCTGGCCCATCTCCAGTACATTTTTTAATGGGAGCATTGCCAGGATGTCCCAAAAAGCTCAATGGAGTTTACACAGTAAACTCCACTGAGGGATACCGGGTCCAGGCGGACCAGTTGGGAATCCTTGTAGGCAGTAACTGCTCACTTGGATGCCCCCTTGGCATGCGTAAGTTCTTCCAACGCCTCCTGCAACATTGGAAAGGACCCGTGGATATGATCCTCCAGCTCCTGCACAACAGGGGGGGACAGATACAATTGCTTTGCCACATGAGTGGCATAATTTGCATAAAAGGTGGCCAGGACAAAGGGGACCAGGACTTGGCAGAGTTTGCCGTCTACATTTTCTAAGAAAAAAGATAAGTTTTTTGAAAATTTATTAATTTTGTTTTTTAGGCTACCTTCTTGTGTTTCTTTCTTGCCTGCAGCCTTGGCCAGCTTGGCCATTCTTGGAACAATAAATTGTGCAGGCAATTTGGTATCCTCTGCCATGGCACACTTGGCAGGTTTGAGATGTTCATACATCTCCGGGTCATCAACCCAGACAGATGGCGCAGAAAGATTGTATGCCTTAAATTACAGGCCCTTGACCACAGTTTTTTTTGAATATTTAGTAAGAGCTCAATTGTCTTCTCTGGGGTGTCTGGTCTTTATGGTCATAAGGACCTTTGTGGACACCTTGTCTATTTTGTCCCCTTCAAGGATGGCAGACTTCACTTTGGCTTTGACCTTGTGGTCAATGTCCTTTATTTTGGCAATTGCCAAGTCAAGATCCTTCAGAAGCTTCTCCAATTCTCTCATTGATTTTTTAATAAACTTTTCATATGTTTTTATAGCTTTTGCCCCAATAAATTCTGTATTATTTTGATACTGTTGCTCTTTGTTTATTCCTTTTTGTTTTCCCATCTACTACATTATCCCATCTTTTTACCCATTTTGTATATGTTTTACGCTCATCTTAATATGTGTTGTTTGCTTTGATTTGGCATTGTTTCCTTGATTACCATATTATTTTTGGCGCTTGACATAGCCCCTTGTGAAAATATTAACAACAATTTGGTGATCAGCTAAATTTGAATTAGAAAATTATAGTGTTAACTGTTTTTAGATAAAGTTGTTACTGATCTGAATTCAAAACCTTAATGATAAACTTTAAGCTAATCAGAAGCCAACTGATAAAGTGATTGTTGTGACATAAAGGGTCATTCAATAATTCTTTGATACATGTGCACTAATTAATATTATTGGCTGGATATTTTGCCATTGTATGCCATTGCCGCTATGGCAAGTTGTTGGTGGACTAGTGCCCAATCAGCTGCTGGGTTAGCACTAGTCCACCAACAACTTGCCACAGCAGCAATGGCGTACAATGGCAAAACATCCAGCCAATCATATTAATTAGCGCACATGCATCAAAGAATTATTGAATGACCCTTTATATCACAACAATCACTTTATCACTTGGCTCCTGATTGGCTTAAAGTTTATCATTAAGGTTTTGAATTTGGATTAGTAACAACTTTATCTAAAAACAGTTAACACTATAATTTTATAATTCAAATTTAGCTGATCACTAAACTGTTGTTAATATTTTCACAAGGGGCTATGTTTAAGTGCTAAAAATAACTGTGTTCTGGATCTAGATACACAACTTAGTAAATATATGATTTTATATAAATAAGCTGAACATAAAGAATAAAACCAAATATAAACAAAGAGAACATGAACAATTGAAATTAAAAAAAAGATAATATAAATAGAAAATTTTTGGTGACAGGGGTTTATTGGGGCGGGGGAGAGTGATGCCTAGGAGGCAGAATAACGCAGGAAGGAAGACGTAGAGGCAGTGCTGGCCTGGGGGGTCTGGGATTGGGTGGGTTGGGCTTGCGGGTTAGGGGTGTTGGTGGCGGGGGTAGAGGCAGGAGAATTTTGCGTGATGGCTGCCATATCATGCTTGTTATATTCCTCATCAGTCATTGGCTGGATGGGCTGATAAGTGGCAGTGGCCCAAGGTGGAAGGTGCTTATCCTTACGTAATTGGTTGCCCATGTTAACATGGAAAACCATTTGCGCAAACAAGTCAGCCACCATCTGGCAGCCAAAGAGAAAATTGTGGTCAAGGACCCTAAGATAGAAGTTGTTGAAAGCCTGAGAGCGGTGCTCCTGTAATGTGGATCCCATGTTAAAGAAGACAACATCAGCCAGATGGACATCTGCATGGCCGGCAAGGTAGACTGAGGCCTGGTGCCCGCGTCCCTGGATGGCCTCAAGGGCGGTGGAGCTAGCCTCCATCTGGTGGCTCAAGAAAACCTGGTACTTGGAATTCGAGCCATCCCAGGAGTCAAGTAATCCACTGAGGATGTGGCTATATGAGTAGTAATAAATGAAATCTGGGTTTGTCTGATAGTAGACAAAACCCTTGGCTGAAATATCCAGAAACGCACCAATGAACGTCCCCTTCTTGACTTTCTTCCTTCTATTCTTGGAAGCAGCTTTTCCTTGCTTGCCAAAACTATCAAAAGCTATTGATAGCTTATAATAGGAGATGGATATGACATCATCAGTTAGACTAGTCAGGCATTGGACCAGGGTTGATTCAATGGCAGTGTCATACAGAGAATCCTCAGTGCCATCCTATTGGTTGCTGGCAAAATTGGTAAGAACCCGTATGGAAGCCACCTTCCTATACATCCAGAGCTGCACCATGCGCTCAGAGACTCATATGTTATGGTGTGCAAGCTGCTTCAGGACCTGGGTCAAGGGAAGCTTGGGATCCCACTGGAGGAGGTCAAGCATGATTGGGTATGCCTCAGATATGTGTGACTTGGGGGCCTTCTTGGGCTTCTTAGCTGTCCCAATCAGATCCCCCTGTTCATCAGGTTGTTGAATTCCCGCATGACAGTAGCTCAGGTAAATTGCAACTGGGCGGCAATCTGTTCCCAGGACAGACCCTGTAGATTCAGTGCCACAATTTCCTGAAGAATTTGGGCAGTGATGATTTGTTGCTTGGGGCGCTGGGCCAGGGGAGCTGAAGCCTGATTGGCTGTAGGGGCAGCAGGTTGGCTGGTGGCAGGAAGTTGTTCTAAATCAAGGTTGTTATCCTGTTTGGTTGGTTGGTGGGCAGCTTGTGCGGGTTTGGGTTTGGGAGCAGGGGCAGAGCTAGACACTAAGTGACTCTCAAACAAGTCAAAGCCATAGGGGTCGGTGGTCAGATACAGGTCAGCTTCCTTGTTACCCGCTTCAAAGGCTTGGATGTAGACAGGTGCCTCCATTTTCTGAGTCTTGCCTCCATTGAAGCTGGCTTGGCTGCTGTTGGCTTGGCTGCTGGCGCCGTCAAAGATGTTGCTGTTGAAAACCATATTGAAAAAAACCTAGGATAAAATCACTAAAAGTAGAAATTTTAAAAATTAATAATTTATTTTTATTGTAATCTTGAGTCCATATTTGGAAGGTTCTCAAAACCTTTTCATACAAATCTGGAGCCATGAAAATGGATAAAATGCCTCTGTTCCTAAATTGGATAGCTGTTGATTGGCTGTTAAACTGTTATTTTTCTATTTTAGGCTGCTCATACTACACATCTTGTGAGAGTTTATTTTGTTTTGTGCTTGTGTAATCTTGCTTCTAGATTGCTCAAGTTTTTTTTTTTTTTTAGTTCTTCTGTTGGTGCCTCATATGAATCCTGATTGGATTATAATATACTCTGGAACAGCATCCATCCATTTCACTTGTTGCGTCAGTTCATTTCATTTGTGGTTTGAACTACACCGCTTGATGTTTGATATAATTTTGTATAATGGGCTAGTGAAATTTTTTTGTTTGAAAGTCCATTTATTAACTGAAACTTTATAAATTAATTGAATCCTGAATCCTGCGCAACTTGGATTTTGTTTAAATCTGAAATCATTTTGTTTAAATATGAGGTATTTTTGGTTGTTGCCATAGCTTTTAAAACTACTGTAAAGTTACTGCTAATATTTTTAGGATAAATTTAGGGCTCTTAAGACCAAGGTCCAAGACACCAAAGTTTAAACTTTAAATTTTATTATAAAATAGACAAACAGGGACCCTTAAAGTTCATATTTGTCTTTTAAGGGATGAACTTCTTGATCAAAGGACCATCAGGAGCAGGGGAGACTCCTGGTTGGCTGGGAGATAATATTTTCAACCCTGTGCCAGGGGGTTGGAAGTTTTTAGGACAATTTACAAAGTTGATTATGATTGAATGAGGATGATAAAAAAGGTAGTTTCACCCAAACTTATGATTCAGGGCAGGGTAGATTTTCTGGTGTAACAAACACTGATTGACTGCAGAAAATTTGTTTAAGAAGGGATAAAACCAAGCCAACAAGAAATATAAGATGATTAGAGTTTCTTTAACAGTTAGGCAAAGAAGCTGGGGAAATGGGAGCGTTTGAGAGGGTATGCCAGGTTAGATCTTTCATCAATTGTATGTGCCAAGTTACCTAGTGAATTTAGGAGTTTGGCAAGATTTTGAGGAGATGTCTTGGATTTTTAAGGGAATATTGTTCTACCCAAGGCCAAAGAAGTGAGTAACTTTACAGGGTTCATGTATAGTTGATATACAGAAAGAAATTTAAATTTATCTCAGAAGAGGCAGGGTTCAGTGATACAACAAGAACTATTTCTGTTAAATCTTTTCAATTTCTTAGTGTAGGTTGTAGGGCTAATAACTAATATATTTTCAGTGATATACCCTCTATACTCAGGCTTTAAGGGATATTCAGTAAAGTGGATGGGCTTTTAAGAAGCACCTTGCGGGCAAAAAACTGCAGGCAGTGAGGCAGGCAGGCAGGCTGGAAGAACTAGTATTAAACTGACAGATAACTAAGATCAAATAAGAGAACTGTGAAGCATTGTGAATATTGCTTGGGTAAGTCAAAACTACAAAATTATATTAGCCTTGCCAATGTGCTCTACTTGCTCTATATTAAAGGACAAAACAGAAAAACAATATAATAGAAATTTTAGATAATTACATTTATTAAAGCTGGAATACAATCTACTGTAAATTCATAACCTTAACGTAAAAATGCAGGATTGTCAAATCCTTGGTCCAGATTTTGAATCACTTTTGCAGGATACCCTTTTTTAATTAAATTGAATTCTTTGTATTTTTATTTGGATTTTTAAATTATGCAGGAACTCATAGACACTTTGAAAAGTTCAAGTCAAACTGCATATTTCCAATGGATGAAATGAATTAATTGAAATCAGATTTGAAGTGTTCAAATCCATCAACCATTTTGATTAAGTTTACTATGTTTTTTTGGAATTGCAGAACTGCCAAATCCAAAAACCAAATTTCAAATCACTTTTGAATACCACTAGTAAACTCATATATTAATTGCAGGAACTGGAATCCAAATTGAATGTACAGTAAGAAACTAGGACAAATCAACCCAAATCAAGAAGCTCCACTCTGGATAAAATCAAATGAAAAATTAAATCTTAACAATCATGTTTAGACATGAAATTAAGTGGAATGTAAAATTTTCTAAACTGGAAATGATGTAATATTCTGCACTCTAAATCACTAATATAGCAACCACAAAACCATATAATGATACATGGGCTACCCTCCTGATGATGCAGAAACTTTTAAAAGTTTTTGGCCCCCAGTGTAGCCAGGGGCCATAAAACTTCTTTCAAGAAAAGAAGGAGAGGTGGGAAAGAAAAAACTCAAAAGTGAAAAATCACTGGATTACTACACTATGTGATAATGGATTGCTATTAAGAAGACTTGATTACAGTAGATTTTAAAAAACGCTAATAATAAAATATAATTATATATTACAATCTATCTTATCACGTTGTCTTTTCCTTGATGTGTTGATAGTTCATTTGCTGTTGATAACATGCTTGCATTTAATTGGATAGTTTCACCTCCAATTGCCTTGGCAATAGGAAATCAAGTTGCCTCCGCGACCACAGCTGGTCTCAGGGAGTTAACTTGATTTCCTATAACAAGGCAACTGGAGGTGAAACCATCCAATTAAATGCAAGCACATTATCAACAGAAAATAAACTATAAACACATCAAAGAAAAGACAATGTGATAATATAGATTGTAATATATAATTCTATTTTATTATTAGCGTTTTTTAAAATCTACTGTAATCAAGCATCTAAATTTTAGCCGTCCTAAACTAGAATAGGGTGATTTTTGAGAGTGTCTGTGATTCCTAAAAGAATCAGCACAAATCCACTCTAGATCCTTTAGTATCTTTTTTGAGACACCTGTAAATTATATTTATTTCAAATTAACTGCAATTATGATTTGAAACTTGATTCTTGGATTTGAAAATCCCGCAATTTCAGATTTGTTAACTTTTACATGATGTCTATGATTTGTTTGATATACAGGAAATCTCAAATTGTACATTAGAATCCCACATTTCTGATTCATGTATCCCACATTTGTTTGCTGTGTTTTGTCTTTTGCTAGTTGAGTTATCTGCTCAAGGGATTTGAAATTTGCCAATTTAAATAAATCAAAAAAGTCAAATTAAATGGTTAATTTTATTAAATATTTTAATTTTCACTCAGCCAAGTTTCCCACAAAAGTGATTTGAAATTTGGACCTAGGATTTGACAATCCCTCATTTTTAAGTTTAGGTTCTGAATTTACAGTATTAAAATCACTAGTAAATATTTTATCAAAGAAACTCCTATCAACACATCCATGTATAGATAAGTCATAATTTACATATAACAAAAATAGATTTTTACCCAGCAGTGATAATCTCTAGTAGGACTATCATAGTGGCGTTATTTTAGGTTGTCCTTAGTATAAGTGTCTTGGAATAATACTATAGGAGCATATTCTGATTTTATACAACAGGATTTATTTTAGTGCAAGAATAAGCTTATTTCAGTTAAAGATAAATAGTGTAATTCAAAATGGTGTAAAATCAAGATGGCGTAAACATGCCCCACACTAAGTGATTTCATATGTGAATAAAGTTAGCAAAATAAGATTTAATTAATCTGACTCAAAATGACAAAAGTGAGATGGCGTAAATTTGAGATGCCACATTATAAAAGTATATGTAAATTTTAACTATTTTTTTGTTTATTTATTTCTTTATGATTCAAAATCACTTAAACAAAAAACGCCATCTCAAATTAAATTTGAGATGGTGTAAAATGAAATGCTGTTTTTGAGATGGTGTGCCCTGCCATCCAGAAAGCTGTCTGGCTAGATGGATTTGTATCTACAAGGGTACAGTTTCACTATATTTCATAGTCCACGAGCTCAACATCAAAATATTTCTGATATGCCTATCTCTGATATATACCCTGCTGAAGATGACAAGCTATATGAGTTAGTTGGGTATCTTGAATACTGGAACACAGAAACAAAATAAATACACCTAGCCCTCCAGTTCCTATTCAAAGACACAGTGATTTAAGATAGAAAGTTTTTTAAAAAAAGTCAAGAATCAAGATCTCCCTATGCTTAATTAAACATAGGCATTGCTATTACTTTTCAGGATCACATTAATACAGGACATGCTGAGATAGCTAAGAATTATGACCAACTGAGTAAAAACTGCTTTTGGGAAAACATGGGACTAATTATTGCAGATGCTATTGAGTCTTGTCACAGCCTTAAAACACAGCTCCCTAAACTCTCAAAGAACAAGTTCAAGCTGATAGATTCTAATAATTTGTTCTACACTGTAAGCATTGATGTTATTAAATCCTTCTATTGATCTAGATATAGCTGCCAATTAATCTTGATTGAAGATGATCATTTTAGTAAATGAATTGAAACCCATGCTACTAGAGACATCACTACTGTCAAGGATCTGGATGTACAAGTATTCTGGCTACTGCAAACCTACTCAACATCCAGTCATCACCCAATTTTGTGCCCTTTCTATATACCGTTCAATATACCAGGAATGGCAACCAAGCAATATCACATGACTGTCCAAGTATCTAGTGGCTGTAACCCATCCCACACATGATCAACCCCAAGGTTTGATCCAACTAAATCTCTGCCACAGCCAAGTCTATATAAGTCTAAAGTATTATCCAATAAAATATTATTCTCTTCTTTCTTAATTCCATATCTGAAGCTTCCCCATAAGGTGCTCAATATCACTGGTAGCAGCTATGGTCCTTTGACCACACCCATGAGAGAGAAAATGACTGACCAAAACCCGCCCACCTTTGCTCACATACTCAACCAGGCCACATCCCAGGAGACCTGGAAAACGTACTTCTGCGCCCACAACATTGACAAAGATATACCCAGTGGATGCACCATATTTGAAGGTCTGGTCATGCCCAAAGCATGTGCCAATATAATTCAATACAGTTGCTCTCTTCAACCACAAACAAACACATAACCATCTATCACAGGTGAGGTTACCAACACCAAGTACATTGGTATTGACAAGTTCTTTGGTAAAAACAAAGAAAACATCATCAACTGGCTAGACTACTCAGCCGCTAAACTCTGTGCCAGCCGCATCCCCCACAAAAAATGGGTCCAGGAAGCTAGCAAGCACCTTTAAAAGGCCGCAGCTAACTGGTTTGTCACCTGGGTTGGCTCACAAACTGACAACCAGCTTGAAAACTGGGAAGAGTTCAAAGCAGACATCACACACAATTTCTGCGTCACTGAATCCCTCCAAGACATTGCAATACAGCTCAGTGATCTTCCTCAGAAGACCACTATTGCAGCTTACGCCAACAAATTTGAGGAAATACATTGAAAAATCCAAACCCCAGCACAATCTGATAACATAAATACCAGAGCCTCATTCATCAACAGAATGAAACCCTCTGTTGCTGCCCTCATCTGCCCAGAGGCTAATACCTCCATGCCTGCGCTCATTGCAGAAGCCAAGCACGCGGAAAAACACACAAACATGGAATATGCTGCACGCAACAGCAATTGTTCCTCAAATGGTAATAGCAGAGAAAACTTTAATGGCAACAAACGCCAAAACACCAATCATAGTAACAGCAACTCCAATTGCAACAATGACAATTGAAGCCAAAGCACAAATCACTCCTGTCCCAAGAAAGAGGATACCACCAAAGTAAACAATGCTGAGATAGCAACCCACTATGAATCTGACCCCACATTTTCTGACCTTGAAGGTCTCAAAACAGAGTAACAGGGAAAAGAAGAGGGGGAACAGGCTTAAGTGCCCCTGTCTCCCCCCAACTTGACAAGAAACTTTCCAAGGCACAAAATTTGCTGATTGCATCCCACGTGTCCCGCAATCCTCCATTTTTATGAACATAAAAATTAAAGATTTCTCACAACTTCTTGTCTACCTATGCACTTACAAATCACACACACATAATTTTATTTGACTCTGGTGCACAACACACCATGGTTAGCAAACCATTTGTAACCAAGTAAAAAATACCAGTTGTCAAATCCAACTTCAAATATGCCAGAATGGTAGACAAATCAGAAGTTCTACTTGAGGCAAAACAACTCCCTTCATAATTGACCTCCAAGGCATACAAACGTCCATCAAAGAACTCTTCATGAACAACATAAACCAAGACATTGTAGAAGGCATGAACTGGTTCATCCAAGTGAACTCCAGCATATGTTAGAAGACAAAAACCATGATCATCAAACGCAATAGAGTTAATTTTAATATCCTCAAAGAACCCAACAACCTCATTATAAGAGACACAGTATTTGTCCAGGTCATAAACCAAGACAACTCTGGCCGTCTATGTCAGGGATCCAGTCTTGAGCAGCCAGCCTGTTGTTTTCAGGGGTAACTTGGGCCAGGTTTTTTGTGGGCAAGGCCCACCACAAGAGGGGAGCTAACTTTAAAAGGTAGGAGGGGACTTTCCCACCCAGGACCACAGGCCGGCAGCCAGGATTATAGTATCAATCACCTCTGTGAGGGTGATGTATGCAATCCCAAACAGCTTTCCAGAATGGTTGGTTGGGAGGTTGGGCAAGGAAACAGGCATAGGTTTTGGGGTCACAGGTGGTTCCATGGGCAGGTTGTAAGCAGGGAGATAAATGAATTTCCCTCTGAACATCTTGGATGTTGAAAATATCCACAGGCCTTGTTGGTTGTATCTAATTGCAGATTGTATGCGGGCCAAAGGATTGAGTTTGAGTATCTTTTCCGGGGTGTATTCCTTGTATTTAGAATTCAGAGGGTAGTCAGTAAAATGAACGGGTCCAAAGGGTACACCAGGAGGACAGAAAACAGCAGGTGGTGGGGCAGGCGTGCCAGGAGATTTCAAACTGAATTGGTAGACAGCAAATACAAAATAAGGCAATAGCTGTGTGAGCCAAAATAATATAACCTTTATTTAAAAATGGCAATAAGTTTGGAGCGCAGGGTCCTTTGGTCTATATAGTACACCACCTTTAAACTTAAAATTTTCCATGGAGGATTCATCAGGGCATTGGGAAAAGCAGGGCCAGGGGAACTGGGTGCTTGGGTTCAAAGGCAGCAAAATGGCACTCAGCCCGGGAGTTCTTTCATCGGTCAAGAATCTCAATTTGGCTATATGATTATCTTGCTTTAGTGTTGTGGTCATGGGACCAGACCGCAGGCCTGTGCCTCTTTCCCGGGTTGGCTCCTGATTGATTGCTGGTGTAGACTTCAAGTTCATGAAGCTAATAGTTCCCAAATCAGTACTTCCATTAGGCGCTGTGATTAGTTTTCCATTTGGTGCAATAATTTCCTTGGTTTGGCTTGTTTCACTGCATGGGCCAACATTCTTGGTATCAGCTTGTGGGGGCTTGATCCCAGACAGGCGTGGGCAGGCAGTCCTGCAGTCCACAGGCCCAGCGGCCCGGGGGTTCCAGGGTCAGGGTTTGATTCCTGCTCCCGGGGCCAGGTTTCCAGAGAGCAAGAATTGTCAATCCTGACAGTCTAACCAAAGACAGTACCCTCCACATAATGAGATACACCAAATTCAATAATATGCAAACAATCAAGATTCAATGCACAGAACTTGCAGCACTCCTAAATAAATACACTCATGTATTCAAGGAAGAACTCACAGAGTTACCACCCAAACAAGAGGTCAAACACGGCATTGACCTGTGTAAAGCCATGCTTAAACCTGAACCTCTCTACAGACTCTCCCCCATAAAGACACAAACCCTCAAAAGTCATATTGAGGACAATATGACCAAAGGGTTCATTTGCCCATCAGAATCCTCTTGGGGGCAGCAGTGTTTTTGTAAAGAAAAAGGAAGGCACTCTTTGTCTAGTAACCAACTACAGAGCACTAAACACAAGCACAGTAAAGAACAAATACCCCCTTCCACTCATAGAGGATCTGTTTGCAAGACTCTCTGGAGCCAAATTTTTCTCCAAAATTGACCTCACCTTAGGTTATGACCAGGTTGAAGTAAAAGAAAAGGACATACCAAAAACCACGTTCTGTATGCAAATTGGATCCTTTGAATGTAGAGTAATGAACTTTGGGATGACCAATGCTCCCGCAACATTTGTCACCATAATGAACCAAGCGCTTAATGGCCACTCAAATACATTATGCTACCTTGACAATGTCATCATATTCTCAAAAAGAAAAGAAGAACACCTCACACATGTCTACAAGACACTTGATTGACTCACAAAGCACAAACTTTATGCAAAATCAAGTAAGTGCCAATTTATGGAAAAGGAACTCCTGTTCTTGGGCCACATTGTCTCTGACAATGACATCAAAGCATATCCAGACAAAATATAAGCCATAAGCAACATGCAACACCCCACCTCTGTTAAACAAGTTAGATGCTTTCTCGGAATGGTAGCTTACCTAAGGAAATACATCAAAGACTGCTGTGACAGATCCAGGTCCAACCAGTCCATCCCGCTATTATCCTGCCCTTGACTCTTATTGCCATTACCTTCCTTTGACAAAGATTCAAGGAGCTTTGTCTCCAGGGAGGCAATTTTATGGGACAACACTTTGTTATCATCCTGCCAGCGGGCCATGATCTCAACACTCTTTTCCTCTCTTGCCCTTAAAGCCTCAATTTTACAATTTGCCTTTGCTTTCACTTGCTGTAAGATTTTGTCCCATCCTACTAACAGGTTCCAGGAATCCCACACATAGATTTGGTTTCCTTGGGTGAGAGTCCCTTCTTTTGCAAAGTAATTGGAGTATAACTCTTTGAACACAGCCTTTAATTCCACCAAGGACTCCTCAGGCACAGTCTTGGTGACCTCCAAACTTGCCTAAGCTTCCTCTAACAAACTTGTAGGAACCTCTTTCCTGGCAGCAGCGGTTTCCATGCAAAGTACTCCAACTTTGGCCCTTTCAAAATTTAATAAAGAATACATAATAATTGAAAAGGTAGTTGAGGGGAAAGCAACAAAATTGACAATATATATTTATTAAAGTTTAGCTGTTTTTGATTATATACTATTCAGGGCATATTTGACTGAAAACCCCTCCAGTTCCTGGATCAACCTATGATTCATCTCACGTTGTCTATGACATTTGAGTCATCCAAACCTAGATCTTTACCTAAAAGATCACCAATATTTCTCAACCTATGAGAATCAACCTACAATGGGAAGAAGTCACCTGACTCCATTCATCCCAATGTACCAATTCAGCATGGAGCTTCCCCAGCTCCTGGCACCAAAACCCTGTGGATAAACATCCCAAAACTCAGCTATCAATGTTCCAACTGGGAATCAGCTGATTAAACCTGAATTCCTGGGAATCCTTGCCTTTATTTAGTTATCTTCACATTTAATAGTTTTTTGCCTTAAAACCCATTAAAATGCTTCAAAACTTGAACCAGGCGCCACTGCAGCGCCCAGCAATTTCCCCAGGCGGCGCTTCAGCGCCTGAAAAAATTTGCTAGGCGGCGCCTTGGCGCTTCTAACCCAATGAATTTGCCTACGCGGCGCTTTTAACCCAAAATTTGGGGGTTTACTTATGGTTGACTTTAACCAAACTTCTTGACATATTCAATGCAATTTAACCAATATAATTAAATCTTCATTAATTATATTCCTGTGTATTTATTAATTAATCTTCCCAATTAATTAAACTGTTTTTGAGACATCCAGTCTCCCAGATTGACTTGGCCAATCTTGCCTTCTTTTCTTTTACCAAACCTAGATATCCAGTTTTCAGGAATCTTGACCTTAAGACTCCCAATCCAACCTATCTACATGCAATAATCAGAAAAACAGAGATAACTTTATATTTTGGAGCATTTATTTGGCTAAATACTCAATAGTGACTGTTGTACAGTCACAACTGCAGAAAACTAACTGCATCAATCAATGACTTAACCAAGGGTAATGCTAAAAAGAAATTAATCTTGACTCCAGAATGTGACAAGAATTTTCAACTATTAAAACAAGCTTTGATCAAAGCACCAATCTTGCAATACCCTAATAACAATGGGTGCTACAAGCTTGAGTTGGATGCTAGTGACACCACCATTGGCGCAGTCCTACACATCTGCCAGCCAGGGCAGCAAGACTTCCTGCCAGTATAATACAATAGTAGAAAACTAGCCAACAATGAGCAGAGGTAACCAATACATGATAAGGAATTGCTAGCAATATAGCACACATGCAAGAAATAGAGATGTTATCTAGAAGGGCATTTAAATGTCTGAGCACTAACTGACCATAAATCCTTAATCTACTTAAAAACTCAGAACACATTTGCACAGAGACAAGCCAAATGGATGTCCCTGCTAGAGCAGCTCAATTTGGACATCCAATACAAAAAGGGGGCAAAGCTGGTCACAGCTGATGCTCTCTCAAGGTTATGCCAGCCAAAAGAGAATCATCCTGACCACCTGGACCCTGACTGGACAAACCTATATATTACTGAGTATAAAACCAAAGGGAAAGATCCCTCAACACATCAACTAACCCATGATACATCAGTAAGAAATGAAAAATATTTCAATGTATCAAATGGCACTATATACTGAATCATTAACAACAAAAATGTCCCTTATATCCCACTTGCACAAAGAGTTGACACCATATTAAGACATCACCATCTACTAGGACATACAAAGGCTAACAACCTATACCTCACATTAAAAGAGATAGTATGGTGGCCCAATATCAAACAAGATATAGTTGATGTTCTGAAAAAGTGCACAGTGTGCAAGAAATACACCAGCACAAAGGCCCCCAGCCAACAATCAACCCAGTACCTGACCCTGAATCATTCAAGGTTTGGGGACTGGACGTAGTGGGCCCCTTCCCAGAAACTAAGACAAACCAACGTTTCCTGATTGTGGCCATTGACTTTGCTACACGCTGGCCCATCTGCTGGGCAACAAAGAACCACAAAGCAGAAACCATAAACTGATTCATTAATAAAGCAATCATAGCCAACTATAGCACTCCAGACTACATCATAACAGATGGAGCAAAAGAGCTAACAGGCCACGTAGTAAACAACAATCTAAAAAAAGAACATTAAGCACTCCACAACCTTGCCCTACAAGCCACAAGCCAACAGCAGAGTTGAACAGCTAAACGGCAGCCTTATCAGAACCCTGGAGAAAATAATGGATGGCAAAGCTAAAGATACATGGCCAATTTACGTGAAACATGCATTACTAGTATCCCAGGTCCGTACCAATCAAGGGACAGGCTACTCACCGTTTGAACTAACATACAGATACAAACCAGATTTAGTTACCTGCAACAAACAACCATACATAAAGATCCCCCAGAGAAACCCCCTACAGTAGAACAAGTTCCAACTCTACAACACATACACCTTAAAGCCAAAATAGCGGAAATAAAGAGGCTAAAAACACAAAAGATAACCTCTACAGAGGGACCACTTCCCATCAACTCCCCCGTCTGGGTCTTAGCTGGAAACAGAAAGAAACTAGACTCAGTACACAGAGGACCAGGAAGAATCATTAAGTACAGACCAGACAGAAACACCTATTTAGTAAAATTCCAAGGTGCCAAAACCCCTGTTGTTAAGAAATACCACAGAACCTGTCTCTGCCTCAGCAAAGGAGAACACTTGACCAGACTGGTACCAACCAGCCAACAACTCTAGGAACATCAGGCAGTAGCTGTTAAGACAAAGTTCCCTTCTGATGTACCAGAGTAACCCCTTAAGGGAGGGGTGTATCAAGGATCTGTATGTACAAGTATTCTGGCTACCGCCAACCTACTCAACATCCAGTCATTGTCCAATTTTGTCACAGTAGGTTCCATAATGCTGGGTATTGTCTGTCCAAGTAAGAAGGCTCAAAAAGCCAGAAAATCTGTATCAAAATTGGCCAAGTTAACGGATTTAAACCAAATGGTTGATTGAAAATGGGTCACGGCTGCTCCAGTCTGCCAGCTGAAACCAGCTCCCCCTTTTAAACTGACGTTGATGAATTGACATAATATGAGGGTCACCTGATATGAGCTTGTTAATCAGCATGATTGTCAGAAACTAGTCACACAAGGGTTCTTTGCAACCTGGACCAGATACTTACTTGACAATGTGGAAGGAATAGGAGGTCAAGACTCAGGTGGTATTGCTTAGTCAATTTTTCTGATATATATTGAATAATTTTCCCTGTTTCAACTCTAAGAGTTGATTCCTCCTAAATTTACTCAATAAAAATCATTTATCCCAAGTTCTAATTTCAATTTTAAAAATGCATCCTGTGATTGGGTTGTTGCGGTATATTCTGTACAATCTGATTCTGAACCAAATCATTTTGGGAAGATGGGGCCCTTCAACTGGAACTTTGTTGTTGGCGCCTCCCAATGTCAATTTCATGCCAGCCAATTTTGCAGCTCCTCCCCCCATTCTTGAAAATGAAAATCATGTTAATTCCCAATGCCCAGAATTTTACGCTGAAGATGCTTTGATGCTTTCTCAGGTCATTTATCTTGGACTACTTTGGTTAGGACTAATTGTTCTACTTAATCCTGGAGTTACAATTGAAAATTTCACAAAAAAATATCTGAAGCCACGTTGGTGGTTAATCATCAACTCTATGTGGATTTGGGTGGTAATTCCCCATCACTTAGAAACAGCTTCATATTATCCAGTGATTTCCGTCACATTACTCAACTCTTCTACTTCTGAGTTTCTGGAAGCAGTTCATCATGAATTTGTGTTTTTTTTCTCCTGCTTCGTCAAGATATCTGTGTTTACCATGTTTATTTGCATCAATTCATTTCTGAGTTTTCAGTTTGGGCTTTTCTTTAATTTGTGGTTTCCATCTCTGGTTGCAGTTGTTGAGACTGAATCCTCTGTTTCCTATTTCTGTTGTGTCATGTCATTTTGGCGTTCAGATTATTTTCCTGCTCCACCCACTGATGAAATTTTGCGTGAAGTTTTGTCAGCATTATCATTTTATTCCGGCTTGAGCCTTAGTCACAAATCCCAAGTTTACCATGCAATGACAAAGGTTTCTGAAGATGCTTGTGAATGGTTGTTGTCCGCAGTGGAGCGCAGTCCACGTGTTTTAACTGAAAGCACATCTCTATACCCTTTGTTAAAAAAAATTGTGTATCTATTGAGGAGCTCAAAGTATATTATATGCTGTACGCCTTCCATCAGGGTACTACTCTGCTTTTGGTATTCCTTCCTCAGTTTCTTACCTACTGCCGTACAATTGATGTTCCCAAGGTGAATAAACTCTCAGCGTTGTGGTTAGCAGTTGACCAGACTGCCCAGGATTTGGCGGTTTGGGATTCCCTGTTAATCACAACTGAGGCCCTGGTAAGCCAAATTCTTTCTCTGGTCTCAAATCTGTCTACTTCCAAGCAAGGTACGTTGGTAATTGAGGATAAACCCACTGTGCGCTCCTGGTTTTCTGGTCCTTGCTCTGCGGTAGTTCCTTCCAACCAAAGCCAAGATTGTTCTCCCCCTAGCTTGTCTCAGCTACAATTGGCGGTGGTTAACAAACCCGGTGATGTAAAGGAGGCCCCTGTAGTACCTGGTCCTGATAGTTCCTTGGCAATGCTTCTGCATGTTGTACCTGAAAAATCTTCCGTGATTACGCCCAAAGAGTTGCCCCTTGTTCTCATTGATTGTGATAACCCCGTCCTTCCAGCTGCTGTCCAAGAAATGATTGAGCGTTACTTCCAGGAGCATCCTTCCTTCTTAGCTGCCATCTGTACTGCCAATGAAAAACAAGAGCCTGCCAAGATTGCTACCTTTGCTGAAAATAAATCTACTTCTGGTTACTTCTTGTTCTATGGTAGCATTGATAATGGTCAGACTATCTATCAGCCAGCTATTTTGTTGGATACAGGTGCTTCCAAAAATTTCATGAGTGTGGAGACTGCCAACTTGCTACAGCTCAAGTACCACCCAGGATTGCTTGTTAGGGGTGGGAACTGTCAGATGTTTCCCTCCTTCCAGTTGAAAAAGCCAGTTACTTTTGTAGTTGCAGGTCAGTCTTTTACTTCAAGGTTTTCCGTTTGCTCAACCCTGATGTATCCTATCATTTTGGGAGTGAGTTGGTGGAGAGATCATAATGTATTAACCTTACTGGAGAAAAATGAGCTGCAGGTGGAACACTCTTTGGGTATAACTATTTGTGTTCCGCTGTTGAATATGTCTGAATTGGAGCAATCATCACAGATCATAAAATTGTTTACTGTCCCTGTCCCTGTAAGTTTGGATTTACTGGCATGCTTGCAACCCTGGTCTGCGGCATTTGACGCCACCAGAGGCGAGGTCCTTCCCAAGCACACTCAGTTTGAATTTGACTTTAAGATTACTGTTGATATGATCAGAATTGTGTCTCCCATTTATCCTTTGACCTTGAAGGAAGACACATGTTTGGAAGAGTGGACTTGTGACATGTTGGCAAAAGGCTACATTTTTAAGAAGGCTTTGTCAATCTTCTCCCCGTTATTGTTTGTTCAGAAGTCTGATGGGTCCTTTTGTCCTTGTGTTGACTATGGGAATTTGAATAACATTATCATTCTGGATCCTTACCCTTTACCCCTTGAAGCACAGATCTCTAGGTGTGTTGAGAAGGCCAAGGTATTCTCAAAACTTGATATGTTGAATGCTTTCAATAAATCAGGATTGCAGAAGAAATGGAATGGTTAACGGCATTCAGAACCAAGAAGGGTATATTCCAGTTCCACATAATGCCTTTTGGGTTGAAGAATGCCCCGGCTTGCTTTCAGCAGTTAATTGATTCAGTCCTGGGGAATCTCCTAGGTGTTTGTGCCATTGCATATATGGATGATATCTTGATTTTTTCTCTGGATGAGGAGTCCCATAAGGCCCACTTGTTGGCAGTTGTAGAGTGCATTCTCCAAGCAAACTTGATCATCAAAAGGAGTAAGTGTGAATTCTTTAAACGTAAGGTTACCTTTCTGGGTAATATTATCTTTGAGGATGGCCACACCATTGCCCCTGACAAGGAATCTGTGGTTTGAGAGTATGCTACACCAGTGACAGTATCCCAACTTTGTATTTTCTTGGGTACATGTACGTTCTTGAAGAAATTCATCCCTCACTTGTCTGAGGTGGCCGTCCCTTTATATTTGGCTAGTGGAAAGACAACTTTGGTCTGGATGCCTGAGTGTGCAAGTGCCTTCTCGGCAGTTAAGGCTCTTTTGTTGTCCTCCCCAGTGTTAAGACATGTGAATCCTGAGCTTCCTTTTGTGGTTTCCACCAATGCATCTAAATATGCTGTGGCTGGTGTGCTGTTTCAGATGGCTAGTGACAGGATCAAGAGACCTGTAGGGTATTTCTCCCGGAAGATGGAGGCTTGAGAACACAACTACATGATTTACAACAAGGAATTATTGGCTGTTGTGGAATCATTAAAGCATTAGCATCACAATCTCATGTTGGCACGTCATCCATTTGTAGTAAGAACTGACCATAAAGCTCTTCTATATTATCAACAAACAGGGTTTTGTCAGGCCATCAATCCAGATGGCATGGTGACTTGACAAGATACAAGTTCTGCTACAAGTTTATTAAGGGATTGGACAATCACTTGGCCAATGCATTAAGCCAGAATCCTTCCCATCTCCCAGATGCTAGTATGGACGTTGAGTTTAACACTCATACTATGATTCCAGACAAGGTGGTGATGTCTTTTGTATTGCCTCCGCCGGCTACGTTGGCCACCATGTCCTTAGCTGAGGGAGCAGACCTGGACTTGTATTCCAAGGTTCAGTTTCTGCAAACTTTTTCCAAAGGCTATGATAGGCTATTAGAGCTAGCATGCACAAACCCAGTGGGTCAGCCTCAGGGTTATCATAAGATTGGTCCAGTCCTATATCATCAAGGTTGCTTGTGAGTTCCTGAGGGCACTATTTGGGATAAAATCATGGAGGTTAATCATACCTGTCCAACAGCTGGTCATCCAGGGAAAAACAAAACAGTGGAACTAATCTGCTGCCAGTTTTCCTGGAAAGGTTTGACTATGCAGGTAGCAGATTTTGTTCAAGATTGCCTGGTATGTGTTTAATCCAAGGCCAGTTGGAATAAGACTACTGGTTTACTGGTTCCACTACAGCCTGCTGCGGGACCCTGGACGTCTGTGTTGGTGGATTTCATTGGTGAGCTTCCCAATTCCAATGGGTTTGATGCAATCATGATGGTAGTCAATTGTTTCACAAAGATGGCACACTTTGTACCTTGCTCAACCACAATTACTTTGGTGGAAACCACTAGGTTATTTGTGAACAGAATCTTCTCCCTACATGGCATCCCAATGGAGATTGTAAGTGACTGTGGTCTTCAATTTATTGCTCAGTTCTGGGAAGCCTTTACTGGAATTCTTGGAATCAAATTATGCTGTTCCACAGCCTTTCACCCCCAATCTGATGGACAAACAGAAAGGGTAAACCAAATTTTGGAGGTCTAACTACGTTGCTGCACTAATGCGCAACAAGATGACTGGTGTGATAATCTACCCATGGCAGAGTTCACATATAATAACGCCCCGCACACGTCAACTCAAGTATCGCCATTTTATGCCAATGTGGGTTACAATCCTTCTTCCAACATGGATCCTTGTTTGATTAGCAAAGTGGAAGCTGCAACTGATCAAGCTGCTGCATTAAAGCAGGTCAATCAGGAGCTCCAAGTTACTCTTGCCGCTGCCGTGACAACTTATAAGGAATATGCAGATTGTAAGCGCCAGGAGGGTCCAACTTACAGGCCAGGTGATCTAGTCATGGTTGATGCTCGCAATATGAAGCTTAGGGTTCCCTGTTGTAAATTAGGTCCCAAGCAAGTTGGTCCCTTCAAGGTAGAATGTCAGATTGATCCCTCCGCCCATTGGCTAGATTTACCTCCTGCTTTCAAGATTTTCCACACCTTCCATGAATGTCTTCTTACTCCCTTCAAAGGAGCAAAGACTCCCTCTTCCCAACCCATTCTTGTGGAAGGAGAACCTGAGTATGAGTTAAATTGTATTATGGCTTCCTGCAAGAAATGCCGCTGTTTGGAATATTTGGTGTCTTGGAAGGGTTATCCTGATTCTGAAAACTCCTGGGTTCCCCACTACAATTGTTCAAATTCCTCTGATCTGATCCATGAGTTCTACAAGCGCAACCCACTGCTATTGGTCACCCTGAACTTACCTTAGCCGCAATGAAACTCCCACCTGCCCATAAGAATTTCTCCTTATCCCATCTCCCAGATGGTGGCATTGTGCCCAGGGCTAAAGCGGAGGGTAATGTCACAGTAGGTTCCATAATGCCAGGTATTGTCCGTCCAAGTAAGAAGGCTCGGAAAGCCGTAAAACCTGTATCAAAATTGGCCAAGTTAACGGATTTAAACCAAACAGTCAATTGAAAATGGGTCACGGCTGCTCCAGTCTGCCAGCTGAAACCAGCTCCCCCTTTCAAACTGACGTTGATAAATTGGCGTAATATGAGGGTCACTTGATATGAGCTTGTTAATCAGCATGGTTGTCAGAAACTAGTCATACAAGGGTTCTTTACAACCTGGACCAGATACTTACTTGACAATGTGGAAGGAATAGGAGGTCAAGACTCAGGTGGTATTGCTTAGTCAATTTTTCTGATATATATTGAATAATTTTCCCTATTTCAACTCTAAGAGTTGATTCCTCCTAAATTTACTCAATAAAAATCATTTATCCCAAGTTCTAATTTCAATTTTAAAAAGGCATCCTGTGATTGGGTTGTTGCGGTATATTCTGTACAATCTGATTCTGAACCAAATCATTTCTGGAAGATGGGGCCCTTCAACTGGAACTTTGCTGTTGGCGCCTCCCAATGTCAATTTCATGCCAGCCAATTTTGCAGCTCCTCCCCCCCCATTCTTGAAAATGAAAATTGTGTTAATTCCCAATGCCCAGAATTTTACGCTGAAGATGCATTGATACTTTCCAAGGTCATTAATCTTGGACTACTTTGGTTAGGACTAATTGTTCTACTTAATCCTGGAGTTACAATTGGAAATTTCACAAAAAAATATCTGAAGCCGCGTTGGTGGTTAATCATCAATTCTATGTGAATTTGGGTGGTAATTCCCCATCACTTATAAACAGCTTCATATTATCCAGTGATTTCTGTCACAGATTTGGTGCCCTTTCAATATACCGTTTGACATACCAGGAATGGCAACCAAGCAATATCACATGACTATCCAAGTATCCAGTGGCTTGAACCCATCCGGCACATGACCAACCCCTAGGTTTGATCCAACTAAATCTCTGCCACAGCCAAGTCTATATAAGTCTAAAGTATTATCTAATAAAATATACTTCTCTTCTTTCTTAATTCCATATCTGAAGCTTCCCCAAAAGGCGCTCCTTATCACTATCAAGACTACCACCAACTTCCTGCTTAGAGATAATTTCTACCACCATGGGTATCCTCAGGTGCTCTTCTCTGATAAAATTGTCAACTTCAATGCTTGATTAATTAGAGTGTAGAGGCCATGTATTACTATATTAGGTGGATCAGTTGATAAGACACCTAAATATAAGACACAAACAACA
This sequence comes from Entomophthora muscae, assembly GCA_014839935.2. Taxonomy (NCBI): domain Eukaryota; kingdom Fungi; phylum Entomophthoromycota; class Entomophthoromycetes; order Entomophthorales; family Entomophthoraceae; genus Entomophthora; species Entomophthora muscae. The sequence continues at coordinate 69,689 of QTSX02000032.1, read as the reverse complement.
AGACTATTGTGTGATTGTACTATTGTTCAATTGACCTATTAATTTTAGTTTATCAGATCCTAGAAACAAGTTTGGCCCCTTTAAATACAGCAATTGAGCTGTCTAATAATAGCACATACATTTTTATCTTTATTTCTGGTAATTTGATTAAAGCTGTGGCAATAAAACATCACTTTACTAATTAAGTCAGTCATGAAAACCGATTGTTCTGTTGCCCTTCTATTATTCCTGTGCTGCTACCTCCTCACTTTCATTTAGTCACACATCTTTAAGGTACCTCCTGATAGCTAATTGGTTCTGCTCCTATTTTTTGCCTATATAACCTTCTTAAATATAAACTAAAACAGAAAGTTTTATCCATATGTTTTATTTTCCTGCCTCCTATCAAGTGTTTACTTTACCAAGCAGGTACAATATTGAAGATTTAAAATTATAAGCTAGCTATTTTGTAGAACTATTGTCCCTCCTAGCAAATCTATGGCATCATATGAACTTTTCAGTATTTTTTTGCCTCTTATAATCCTTCTAATAATGGGACAGTTGAAATGGCCAAATATACCTTGACCTCTATTATATGGAATTTAACCCTCTTGGATGCTGTAAGTTGGGATATTTTTCTACTAGCTCCCCTATTTATATATCATTAATTAGAAATCAAGCCACTCAGCAGTATTCTTTTACTATATATATGGGCAAGAGGCTACCACACCCTAAATCTTGTCCTCCCCCTGCTGATGGAATTTTTTGCTTCTATGATCCTGATTTGCATGTTAAGACCTCACCAATTGAACAAATGTCATCCAAGCCAATGATTACACACCTTCTTTCAAAACTAAGACATTATAATGATTTCCCTCCAATTATTTATAAACCCCCTACCTTAATTCCAAATATATTATTTGGTCTTCTTTTATAAGAATTGTTCTGGGAGTGGTTCTCATAAATTGTATTCTATATGAGTCATATCCTTTGAATCTAACTTTAAGAAGGGACCCAAATACACCATCAAACCTTTTCCCTCTGGTAGGTTGTTTTCAGAGCACATGCCAAATTTCTCTGTAAATAACAGCTCCCCTTGACTAATCTTAAGAAGATAATCATTTTAAAATGTAACATTCAGACCTTATTGATTTCCCCTTCCAAATTGTGTAGATATATTGAAGACTTGTCTGGCTTTAATTTCAAATTCACTAAGTGTTCCCTTTCCTTAAGTGGCGCTTCTTCAATCTCACTATATTTATGATGCTATTAACTGACCTACTCTAGCTATTCTGCCACACTAGACAACCTCTCCCTGTTCTTCAAATGAATGATCTTTGTTTCAAATATCTTACTTTTTATTTCATTTTTATAATATTTTTTAAAGTTCATCAACCTCTTATTTTGGTTATAGTTTAGCTCTGGCACCTCTTCCTCTCTAGAAGGAATATTATTCATACAATAAAAATGTATAGAACCATAAGTAAATAACCCTTTTCCTACCTGAATGCTAACCTTTAGCGTGAAGAAACCTCAAATCTTTTGCGATAAAGATTTCCTGCTGTGTTTTCTTGGATGACACTGCCAAGAGCCAAACATGCCATAATCTGTTTAGTTTAAAATTACTGTTTAAACAGGTCTTTTAAGATTGACGTAATTTTATTATAAATATAACTGCATATTCAAAGAAGAAATATAAAATTAGAAGTCTAAATAAGTAAATAATTTCTATTAGGTTTAGCAAAGCTTAAATAATAATTTAAAAAAATAATATTTTATTTCCTAAATTTTCTCAAAATATAGAGCTGGTCTGTGACTTTAAAACAAGCTATTAAATATTAAGACTGACTTGGTATTCACAGAGATATGCTGTTTTTAGTTTTTTTAACCTATACTAATAGTGAATTTATATCAAATTTAGTCCATATATTGGATTATGACACAACTCAATTTTAGTACTTCACTGTATATCTGAGCATCTAGAGCAGCTAGAGTTACCATATTTGGTAATATTTGAACAAAAGTATATAAAATTATATTCAAGTACTTAAATTTTATGAAAACCATTTTAATGAGTCTTAATATCATTATTGTCAGTTAACTCCACTGACATCTTAATTAAAATGTTACAATGGCAAGCAAGGTTAGCTATGAAACAATATGCAGCCGCTTGGATCAGGTGCAAATCTGAGTGAAATACTATATTATTAAACTTCAAAATGAATAAAATTTAAATATGAAAACTATCTTTTACTTGAACAAACATTAAAATATCTGCTTTAAATCGATCTCTTCAAATTGACCAAGCTCTCCTTTCTTCGGTCAATTCAATCCCAGCAGAGTTTACGCATATAATCATATAAATGTATTTTAAACAATCTGTTACCTCTCTTCTAATCTTAACCCACACATTCTGGAGTCGGGTAGTCTTCACAGATAAGCCTTTTTGCTAGCTATAGTTGTAAGGAATGAACTACTTTTTAGAAATCAAGCATTTAAATAAGACTTATTAAAGTCTAAGTAGGCTATATTTTCATCCTACATAATCTAGGCCGCATTCCATTGGATTTTTTTCATGTTTTAAAGGTAATAGTAAAATATTGTATATAAGGATGAGCCAATCCAGACGGTTGGCTTGGCTATTGACTTGATGTAAAATATATTAAAATTTTAGTTTGATTTTTACACCTCAAGTGCACCCAAGCTGACATACAGACAGATTGGATTTTAAAAATTAATTTATTAGGAATATGTGCCTTCTAGATCTTATTGGCTTCTAGCTTAGCTTTGTATTCAAGCTTGTGGATGGTAGGGGATTGCGCTGATTGGGTAGAATTGCTTGGTGCTGAAATAATTTAAGCTTTTTAAAATTGCAAGTAAAATAAAGTAAAGGTTTTATTTGGTTAACAAAAACAGTGGATTAGTATTGCTTGGTATATGACGCGGCCTATTGTAAGGCTGAGGTATGAGATAATTTAATAATAAAGGGATAGTTGCCATTTCAGATTGTTTGGGGTTTAAAGGTATGTTGCTTATTTGATATATGATGTCAATAAATCGTCATTACAATATGCGCCTTGGTTTGGTTGGCTGAATAAGAGGCTTGTATTCAGTTTTATACACCCCTTCACTTTTAAAGGGCGAGCACCGTAAATCACTCTTCACACTTTCTCGTCTCCCAGTTGAAGTGGTAGGATAGGAGAAACTACATAGCAGCAATCACAGATTCAAAGGTTAGTTGTGTATAATCCGTAACTTGCCCTGTCGATGCATCAGAAGAAGGGATCCCAGATGTGTGAGAACATGTCTCCTTGTTGCTGCAGGAAATGGTTAGTCAGACCAGGGCATGGCTTACTCTGCAATTTTGTCAGAAGACAGGGGATGGGCAAGCGTTGGATTGAATTCCATATGCAATAAAATCAAGCGATATCTGGCTGCTCCTGGTTATTTAATTTAGATACTTTCTTCCAAGTGATTAGGTGCTGTATAGCCGCTAACCGCCTGCACCACCCGCAACCTATTCTGTCACCCTCTTAAAAATGTTAGGCTCCATCAATCTCCACCTCGGCCTACTGTTGAATCCTCTTCACCTTGATGCCTATTTGCGGCAATAAACCACATTCACACTTGAAATAGCTTAATCCATGCTACCGTGCAGCCAATGAAAAAATTAACTACAAAAAACAAAAAATATCCATAAACAAAAAACTAAAACAAACATGAATAAAAGAATAAAAAATTAACACGTAAAGAATAAAGCAAAAATAAAACCAGCAAAAAATAAATTTAAAAAAGAAATATAAAGACTTATCTCCAAAAAGCATTTATGATAATAAAATTGCATGAGACATAACCTCTTAATCAAAATTACCTAACTGATAGAATTGAGGGTAAAGAATCTAAAGAAAAAATAGTTTAAAAAAGTAAAATATCTGGGTACATTTGTTGCTAAAAACAAAGCTAAGGATTGACTATCTTATAAAAAATCAAAAAGCAGATTAAAAGTAGTAATCAAAGCTTTAAAAATCAGAATGCAAAAAATAAATCTAAGATTAGGCTGTGCTAAAAAGACTACTGAAAAGATAATGTTTTTAAAATCAGAATAATTAAAAGCAGATCAAAATATTTATAACTGCTAGCTAAATTATGTTAACTATCCTTAATTAGAATGATACAATGGCACACAAGGTGAACTCTTGAACAATCAGCAGTCCACTTAGATCAGGTGATGCGTTTGAGTGGCTTTGTTCTATTATCACAATTTAACCCAAATAAAATTGAAATATACAAGCTGACCATATTTTACTCAATCTGATAATTATAATTTGTCTTGTGCCTCTTTAATTTAACCAAACTCTCTTTTCTTTGGTCAATTCAATTCTCAGCAAAGAGTTTAAACATCCGATCATATAAAAGTATCTAAAACAATCATTGGCCTTCATTCAATTTTAACCCACACATCCAATTTTTAGTTTTTATATTGAATCAAGTCTTAAGAGATGTTTCTCTGATACCAAGCTTACCAATGTCATGTAAATCACCTGTCACTATATTAACTAATATTTATTATAAATTTTTCATCGAGAATTTGGTTGTTTTAACCATAGAAAAAGAATAAAAGCAAAGTATCTGGTTAAAAGTTGACACAGAAAAATAAAACTGCTGTGATGATTATTATAAACAGACATTTTACTACTTGTCACTATTAGACTTGATTTGGTCAAGTCTTGCCATAGACTGTTTATTGCAATCAACAAAGAGGTTGTTTCGTGATCCTAATCAAAGGACAATAAATATGAATGAACTAAAGTTGCAACTACTTGAGTAGTTTGCTTGACATGAGTTAGAACATTCTGGTTGCTGTAATAATCACTTTCTTTTCTCTGCCTATCACTTTTTGTTATAGTAAAGCAAACCATATGCAACTAACAGTTTCTATCAGACATAAATTTGTTCAAAATTACTGAAATAGTTGATTTGCATCAACAACGCCAACTCCTGTTAAGAGAAACGGGAATTAAACCCAAGATGTTCCCTGACAACAAATGCCACCTAAAGAACGTTAATAGAGATTTGAATTTGCACTGTCAGTTACCTGAGATGTTATGCAGCCAATAAGAAGCTTCAAAACCAAATTTAATTCATTATTCAACAGATAAAACTGTTAATCAAGCTCCCAGCCTGCCAATCTTCATAGTTTTTGGCTCTGGTCCCCCTGGGAACATCTTGGGCCTCAGCGCTGGCCCCAGAACATGTGGGGCCAGATGCAACAATCTCCAAGGGTTGCAACAACCCCTGGAGATAAATAAGGGGCCCACTTGAATTAACTGATCTATTATTTAAGTTAAATTGTTAACTTTTCTCCTTCTTCTTGGCCAAACCATCCCAAACTCCCTATATTTCTCTATTTCCCTTATTTTCAACTGCAAATCTTCCTACCAGATGCTATATAAGCCTGGTAGAGTTATTTTTTAAATTTTTTCAGTTAATAAAGTCTTTTCCTAAATTAACTTGACACCTACCTGTTGCTTCTCTTTTTACTCCAATAGCCATGAAATTACCCAAGTCCCCCAATGGGAGCCATTTGGGTATAAATGGTTAGTTTGGTTACTCCTAGTGCAGGCCTTTACAGCCATTGTATTGCTAGGAACTAGAGCGGATTCTAGTTTCTTCACTCCTCCTCAGTATCTTGATAAGTCTTGGTGATGTGTGATACCAGGCATCTGGTACATCACCACCCCCTTGTCCCCAGTTTCTCCTGTCACAGAGAAACAGTATATGTTTATGGACACAATCAAAGCTCTGACATCCACACTTTTTCATCCCTTGGCTTTGACCTTCTTGCTCAGCTGCCTGAGAGACTACTTATTCCTTGCCAGATTCAATTCCCTCTTGGGGAGGTATCACTTACTTGGAAATATATTCCACATGTGAATAGTCTCTATTCCCATTGGTATGTTAGTTACTGGTTTGAATCTCTCCGCAACTATACACCATCTTGGTGGTATGTTTCCTGTTCCTGACAGTTCCCAAGTTGATTATATGATTGTTTGTTACTTTAATAGTGATCTCTTTTTTCTTGCTTATAAAAGGCTATATTTTTTTAAATAAAGAACAATCCCTTTATATAAATTATTTACATTTATCATTGCAATCTACATTTGCCAAGCCTTCTTATCCACAGAAAAGCCCTGATCTGTGTACCAAAATTTTATTATATTATACTAACCAGCTACCTGCTTTGTAACAGTAGAGCCTTATTGTACAACAAACTTGCATGGTTCATAATTTTAACCTTTTTCCTTGAGAACAGGTTTTTTCACCTATACCTGAGGAGATCCAAATGGATAGAAAAACCTTTTAGAGAAATAAAACCATACATAGCTTATAAATTAAACCATTTACCTTGACATGTTATTGTCACTGTAACCTGAAAAAATTTAAATATATAAGAAGAAAAAAGAATTAAAAGACCAAACAATCAGGTTGACAGCATTAAAAAAGTCAAAAAAATTGACTTTAATTCAGCTTTAGCAATAAAGCCAGAAGAAATAACAATAGACAGGATAAAATAAAATCTTTATAAGAAAAAGGCGTTTACCAAGCCCTATTTTAACAGAAAGTTTTTTAGAAATGTAATTGGGCACTTTTACATTAGTATTTCTGGCTAATATCAAGGAATAGTTTTGAATCTAGATAGTTTATTAAAAAATCAAACATCTAAAGTAAATGAATATCTTGATACTGCTGAAAAGCATATAAATGAGTTCAATCAAATTTATATAGAACTGAGGTAAAATTAAAACATTTCTAAGCTAACTTTTTAGCATGTTGCATCAAATATGTTCAAGTTCCTACCCTGAAGTTTCCACAGGCTTTACTAACAGCCCTTAAGAAAAACAATCCTGATTCTATCTTCATTGACACACTTAACAGCCAGGGGTTCTGCAGTAAAAATTGGCTGAAAGTTTATGCTGAGGATTTCTGTGCTCTTGGCCTGAGTGTAATAGATATTAAAGAGGTTCAGAAAAGAAACAATAGCTTTCAAGGGATTTTGAAGTGAGCCAAGCTCAATAATCTAAATTTTTTATTCAAGAGTATATAGTCATCATAGGCTTGGATAAGAAAATCACTCAGTATAAGGAACCTGAATGTTCTCCTGATAAAAGAAAGGCCACAGCCAATCTCTAATTTCTTTTACCTCAACGTCACTTTTAATTTAATTTAATAAGTTACCAAGCTTGTTGCAGATCCTTAATGTATTAGACATTAAGTTGTCCACTTAGGGATCAAAAAATGTAACAATTTTATGATTTCTTTATCTCACCCTGGTTTTAATAAGGTTAACTACTTTTAAAACGCCCTTAAAACAGGTGTTCAAAGCATCTTTTGAATGTGCTTCAAGTGTGGGCTTTACTTCTGAGGTTGATAATAGAACAACATAGTTATTGCCACATGCCTCCATAAAGAAAGCCATGTAAAACTGATTGTTCTCTTGCACGGGACTTTCTACTGTGCCTTCCCACTCTCCTCCTTTAGGAAAGTCATTCTGTCTGAGCCTCCTTTCCCCTGATGGAAATTCCCCTGCCCCCTACTATATAACTGCAGCACTATCATAATAAATACCAGTTTTTTCATTATACTATTATATTTTTCTGTCCTACAAAAGGCTGCCACTATACCATCTACAGGTATAGTATTAAAAAATAGGATCCTGACTAACTGTTTGTAGAAATTAGCACCCTTTACTGCTACAATTACAACATTGGCATTCATGTCTTTCCACACCAACAGCCCCCACCCACACAGTTATTTCAATAAGGAGGGAGGAATGCCCCTGGCCAAGCCTTTTGCCACTGCTTTCCCCTATCACCAGGCACCAGCCTTCACTGCTGCCAATGTTCATGCTGGGAAAAGAGCAGGCGCCTCCTATGGCCTACCCACCCTTAGCCACTTCATTCCAGAACATCAACGTCCCCAAGCCATTGTTTTTGGTCCATCACTGCTTCTGCAAGCCCCTGTCCCTTTGGAAATGGACACCAACTCTTCCCCTTCCAAGGACACCATTTATAGTGCTATCCATGCCATGGACGCTGGTGCTGCTGGCAATGGTGCTTGCTCTGAACATCTGGCTATTCAGCAACCTTCTACTGAAAAATCCTTGGTTTGCTTTCAGAACCTCTCCAAGGTCAATCCTGACCAGCTCTGTCATGACCTCTGCACCGTCAAACATATCAAGGACTATTTACAACAATTTGTTCATCCTGCTGTATGCCACAACCAAATGCACCTGGGTTGCATCCAAAGCCTAGTACATGACCAGGGAATACTGGTATCCAACCAACAGATATTCTGCCAGGTTCTTTACTCTGAGCTTAGTAATATTTTTACCACTGTCAATCAGTATCTTGCCAAATTTATCAACACCCAGAACACCATGCTCCACTGGGTTGACAACATTGAAAGGGGAATGGCTAAGCTAGTTTCAGTGCATGTGGTACAGACTCTCACCTATCAGGGTGTAGACGTCAATTGGATTATTGTGGTTACAACCCACGTGCTTAAGACTGGCCCCATGGTTCAAAGCCTGACTCATAAGGTGGAAGTCTTAGTCTGCCGCCTTGCCATCATTTCCCTGTTCACCCCCAGGTCTACTGCCATGGAAAACTCCCCCTCCAGCCACCTTCTTGGCTGTGACATCCTTGAGCTCTTTGATTACTACAAGAAGATGCAGACAGAATTGGTCCAGCAAAGCGCCAATCTTGCCTTCCTGTTTGATGGCTACCACATCGTGTTTAAGCTTCAGGATTGTCTCAAACTTCAACAATCACATAACAGAGCCAATGGCCAGACCAAATCCAGGAAAGACAAGGAAGTGATAGCCTTGCTTCAAGCTGAGCTTGCCACCCATGAAAAGCGCATTACCTCTCTGGAAGACAACTTGGATATCACCTGTCAGGAGAACAAAGTCTATCAAGATGAGCTGGACAAGCAGCAACTTCTCCTGGACGCCTTCCAGAGCCAATTAGATAGGATGGACAGTAAAATTATGGCTGTCAACTTACAGGCTATGCCACTCAACTCCAAGAGTCACCACAGTCCACAAAGGTCCTCCAGCCCCAAGTTCTATCATAGCTACAAAAGCAATGATGACCACACTTGGTTGGCTTCCAACACTGTACAAGTATTAGAGCCAGTGCTGGAGTCCAAGGATGACTTTCTGGCCATTCCTGAAGCTTCTGGGGCTGCTCAAGACAGAGAAGGTGAACATTAAGTGCAGTGAGAGAAAAATTGTCAACGTGCCTCTGAGGCTAGGTTTGCTGCCTCTACCCTCAGATGTTCCCGTCTCACCCGCTTTCCAGTGAGGATCATACCTGCTACCCTCCAACATGGCTCTAACAACTTCAAGCCCGTCAATCTACCCAAGTTTGACCGCAAGAATAATGTGGCCATGTTCTTACGCCTATACCAAAACTCCATGTATGGTACTGACAATGCCATGAGGGACTCCACAATTATCAACTGTCTGGTAGCTGAGACTCAAACCATTATCTTGCTGTGTCTCCCTGAGAATGACTGAACTTTTTCTAACTTCTCCAAGGCCCTGACAGAAGAATTTGGTAGTCAAGAAGCCCTTCTTGGTTGCAAGATGGAATTCTCTGACACCAAGCTAAAGGTGGAGAAACCCTAGAAACCTTCACTTCTAGGTTCTACCTTGAAGCTCAAATCCTGTTGTATATGAGTTATGTGCAGTTTATTGATGTGCAGTCAGCACTCCTCAATGCTGTACGTGTCAACAGGAAACTTTCTCTGGCTCTTAAGTTGGGCATTTACAATGCTTGCACTGTACCAGACCTGATTTGCCTCCTACGCACCTACAAGGAGGAGTTTGAAGTCCCTCTCCCTGAAGGCTGCCCCCTCCAGCAAGCCAAGTATAGACCCCACGTGGCTGTGAAGATGCCCAAGCCTTTCAACAAGGTTGGGCCCTCTCCAGCCAACAACACTCCCCGTACTTGCTTCAAATATGGCATGGCTGGCCACTTTTCTCAGAAATGTATGAATCCTTGCCAAAAGATTCACCATGTAGGCATGGAGGATGCTGAATAGACTATACCAAGGACGCTGATATTACAGAGGACAATGAGGACCAGTAAAAAACTACTAAGCAGCCAGGACAAGGAGAAATCCTTGGCTGCCTTTGTAATTTTGACACCCTCATCTCCCCCATACCACTGCCCCAACAAACCAGCTCAGAGGCCTGCTGCTTTACCATTCTCTGAGGCAAACCCTAAGGATGAACCCTCTCTGATTGACTTTGACTCCCAACCAATACACAAGAATAATGAATCTGAAGGAGTTCAAGAGGAACTCCTACATTGAGTCCTCACTGTTAACACTCAAACTCACCAGACTACACTTCACCCTGAGGTGGTTATCCTCCAAATAGCTCAGAGAACAGTATCCTTACCCTATGCCAAACAACTGGCTCAGCCAGGTGTTGAAGTCACCCATGAGGAGGACAGCACTGAACGACTGGCCAAGCTGCTCTGTACAGTGAATGTCTCAGCACTGCTAGAATCTCTCAAGGAAGCAAGCCCAGCTGTGGAAGCTGTCATGGCTACCTTTCTGGAGAAGTTCAAGGGACTGAGCGTACACCAGGTCTCTAAGGTTGTGGAGATCAGAGAGGACCACCAGGATTATACCTATATTAACCTGGTAGTAAACAAAACCCATATCCGGGTCATACTGAATACTGGTGCTCCTGGGAACATTATATCCTCACAGCTGGCTAAGAAGCTTAAGCTGGCACCAGACTTAGCCTATCATGAAGAGTTTGGTACTGCTGGGCCACAGACCACTAGAGCAAAATGAGCCTATTTTTTCTCCCTCTTTGCTTTGGAAAGCTAATTGTCACTGCTCCTGCTATAGTTCTAGAAAACAACAGCTATGGAATTCTTATTGGGACTAGATTCATGGTTCAGTATGGCACTGTGACTAACCATGGAGACCATACATTTGGGATATTGGGCCATTCCATGCCCATTTTCTACCATGGCAACTGCCCTTCTGACCTGCCCTTACGCCCTCCACACTACAACAACCTGGAGTACACAGATAGAGAACTTCCAGTTGCCTATACACTGTGTATTAAAAAGATCAAGGTGCTACTCTCTTGGTTGGGGAAGCCATGGGAATCCCAGTCTACGCCTTTTGTAATGTGACTATCCCACCTGGCTCTCAGGTGATTCACAATACAGGCCTCTTGCTGGCTCTACCAGCTGGCGCTCATGGAGAAATCTTTGGCATCCCTAATGCCTTCAGACTAGAATCATGGGCTGCACCAGGCATCCTCATGCCAAGTGAGAAGGAAGTACTCATACTCTTGGCTAACATGAGTTGTGAAGCCATGGTTGTCTCCAAACACCAACTTCTGGCTTATATACAACTAGAATAGCATGACAACCTGAAGGAGACCACCCCCTTGCAGACTTATCTGAGTTGGGTCTACCCTGTGAACAACCACTGGTGCTATTGGTCATAAGCCACAACTCCCTATCTGGCCTCTCTGAGGAGCAAAAGAATCAAGCCATAGATCTCTTTTCTCAGTATAAGGATGCATTTGCCAAGGATGATTATGACCTGGGCAAGGCTGCAGATGTTGCCCATCATATTGACACCCAAGAAAGTCCACCTATCTGCTCCAGACCTATCCTATACTGTGTAGTCAAGCCAATTATGCCGTAGCCAATAAGGAGCTCCAGAAACCATTGGGATCTGGCTTACTGGCCCCCAGTAAAAGCCCTTGGGCTTTCCCTCTCCTGATCATCAAAAAGAGAGATGTCAGCAACCATGTGGTGATTGACTACCGCTGGTTGAATGCTGTTACTAAGAAGGATTCATATCCCCTCCCTTGCATTGATAATACCTTGAACCAAATAGGTGGCGCCAAGTTCTTCAGTGCCATGGATCTTATCAGTGGGTACTGGCAGATTGATCTACCCCCCGCTGATCAAGAGAAATGTGCAATCATCACTGACCAAGGGCTATTCCAACCCACAAGGATGCCCCAAGGTCTGTCCAATGCCCCAGCTACCTTCCAACGGGTTATGAATGCAGTGATGGGTGACCTCAAACTCATCAGCGTCTTGTTCTACCTGGATGACATTAATGTGTTCTCCCAAACCTTTAATAATCACCTACAGCACTTGGAGGAAGTCTTCCAGAGTTTACTTGCAGCCAGTCTCAAGCTCAATCCACGCAAGTGCAACTTCTTCAAGGAGTATCTTGAGTTCTTGGGACTCATCATTAGTCAAGATGGACTCCGCCCTGTACCTCTGAAGATGGAAGCCATTGAGAAAATGCAGATCCTGGAAAATAAGCGAGACATGCAGGTCTTTCTGGGGATGATTGGGTACTACTGTTGCTTCATCCCAAACTTTGCATCCCTGGATGACCCCCTTTTTCAGCTTCTCTGAGCTGATAAGGAGTTCTTCTGGAGCCCAGCGTGCCAATTTCCCTTCAATGCTCTCAAGAGAACTCTGACTGCAGCCCCTGTACTGGATTACCCTGACTATGCCAAGCTGTTTGTGGTTCATAAAGATGCTAGCCTGACTGCAATTGGGGATGTTCTCTCCCAACTGGACTCTGAAGGACTTGAACACCCTGTTAGATACTGCTTGCGTACACTTAATTTCCATAAGAGGAACTATGTTGTCACCAAAAAAGAGTGTCTGGCTGTGATATAATCCTACCAACAATTCAGAATCTACCTTCATGGGGTACATTTCACGGTTGTAACAGACCATGTCTCCCTGCAATGGCTGAAGACCCTCAAGAACCCTGAAGGACGTCTGGCGCATTGGGCCATTAAACTTCAGGCTTATGACTACAAAATCATTCATTGAGCCAGAGCAGCCCACCAGAATGCCAACTGTCTCTCCTGCCTTCCCACTGTTGCCTTAGTATCCCCCATGGCTGACATTTTCTATGACAAGCTTATGGAGGATCCTTTTTTGTGGGGAGAGGAGCTGGTAGAGATACAGAGGGCTCTCAAGAAGTTAGCTGTTGATACCAAGGTCTCTAAGGGACAACTCCTGAAGCTTTGTGGAGACTCTTGGCTACCCTACATACACCCATCCCTACGCATGGACTCAGTGGTGGCCGCTCACAAGACTAATAGTAATGGTGGCATACAGAAGAAGTTAGCCCTGCTACACCAGCACTTTTTCTGGGAAGGAATGAACAATGATGTAGTAGATACACTAGCCACCTGTCATGACTGCAACATTGAGAGACCCAAGGTTGCCAAGTTCCAACACAGACATGTACACCCTGGGTTTGCCTTCCACACTGTAGCCATTGACATAGTGGGCCCCCTGCCAGTACCAAAAGTTGCAACAAAATCATCATTACAGCTGTTGATCATCTGACCAAATGGGTAGAGGCCAAGGCAATTCCCAACTAATATGCACTGGTGAAAGCTACGTTCATCCTAGAGAACATCATATACAAGTATGATTGCCCCAGATTCTGCTGATAAACAATGGTATCAATTTCACCAGTTATATCATCCCCTGCCTCAACCAACTGGTGGGAATTCATGGGACACTATCCACCTCTTATCACCCACAGAAAAATGACATGGTAGAGCGCACTAATGGGAGCCTGGTCCAGATACTCCAGAAGCTCAGTCACCAACATAAGACTGAATGGGATACCTTCCTTCCTGCAGCCAACTTTCAAAAATAACATTGGATACCATTGTGCTACTGGCAAGCCGCCTTTCCAACTGCTCTACGGCCAACAACCAGGGCTTCCCCCTTTACTATATTCCTTGGTAAAGCCCAGCCTGGCTGTGTCCTCAGAGGCGTACCTCAACAAGCTGGTTCAAATCCTTATTTGCTTGCAATCCAAGGCCTACACCGTAAACTTAAACCATAAGTTACAGGACCCTAGAACAAGCTGCATCCAAACGCCCACCTTACCCACTTACCTGGTAGGAGACTCAGTCTACTTCTTCAGCAATAGAGGGTACAGCTGCAAATCCACACTTTCCTTCCTTTGACAAGGCCTAGTTAAAGTTATCCAGAAGACTGGCCCCAACTCCTACACCCTTAAGGAGCCCTATTATGGGCAATTGATCACTAGAGTACACGCTCAGTATATGCATGCTGCTCCTAGTGACTAAGAGTAAGCCCCAATGAGGACAATAACCCAAAAAAACAAAAGCCTAATTAAAAATCCATGGGTTGTTGTGCTGTTTGCAATAGTGTTGCACCAAAGTATGAGGAATAAGAATAAAAAACAAAGTGTTTATTGGAGACTGACAAGGTTCTTCCAATACCAACCAACTGTTCTACCACTTGAACGGCAGCCAGGAAACACAACTAGTTGTCTATGGATCTGCAAAGCCTATGACCAAGGATTGGGCAGAAAATTCACACCAAATAAGACACACAATTGATCCCAATGTCCACAGGAAAGGCAACCCCCAAGAAGATACAGTCCCACAGAAGACTCTCACAAAGGGCATACTCTACTGGGACCTGACCACCCACCCTGTATAATACATACAAGGCCCACTTTAAGGAAGACTTTCATGTTTTCCTCCTGCTTTGTATCACAGTGGTTGGTCCCTCAAAGAACAAGGTTGCCAGCCATCACAATTGGTACCAAATGATCAGTACCCTCCACCATGTACAACTTCAACACTTCCTGGAAGGCTTTCCAAAGATGCTGCTCAAAGTTTTCAGAGGTTTTTCAACTGACTCATTGAGCTTCTGTAACCCCAGGTGTTGCCCAAGCACAAAGACTGACTTCACTATTCTGGATACCTTCTACTGCTGCATGACTGAGAGCACTTGACACTCAAATTGGAAATCCTTCAACTGAGCCTTCAATTATTCTTTTGGTGCTTTCATGGAGAACCGCTAATGGATGCTGTTACCCTTTTGTAAACCAGCTCCCGTCACCTCCCTGGGATCACTCAAGGCTAGGAAAAATACAGCAAATAATGGGTATGTCCTTACTTAAGGCTAGATGAGGCACCAGTAGCTGATCTAGCTGAATCCCCAAGTCCAGATAGCTGCTGTTCACATCATGCAGGACTACCTGCTTCTCAATGGCCTTCTCCATCTTCCCTGACCTTGTAGGCTTGTGTCTCTTGGGAATTACTACTTGCACCTTCTTCAAGACTCTTCTTGTAACTCTTCCAGAGTGAATGTTCACCATAGCTGCCATCTTGAGACGCCAGTCATTTTTAACCTGTCAGAAATTCCTCTACTGACTCCATTTTAATTGTGGAAGAATGTTCAGAAAATATGCAAATTAAGACTCTAAACAACAATAGTCACAACCTTATTTTGCTATTGAGCCCAAACCAGAACTAGATTTGAACCCGGAACCCTAAAGATGAATGTAACATTAGTCCTGAAGCTTCTGATATCTTTAAATTCCCTTTTTATTATCATTTAATTCAATCAGATTTTGCTTTCAAAATGCCTTTCAAATTTGAAAAGGTTAATAAGAAGATTGAAGACGTTACTTAACGCTCAGCTTCTGATTGGCTGTGTAAAGCTAGCCTGGCAATCAGAGACCCACTTCCTTTGCTTTTAGAGATGGCTCTGCATATGAAGATAATAGATCTTCTGATCTTAACCCGCTTAATTAGAAATAACCTAGTGGCATCTTTGTGGCTCCTTCTCTTCCAACAAATATGGTCTACAATTATTAAGCTACAAGGTATATTCCACTTTAAACAGGTATACCATAAATGAGATCCTCATGTAAATCCCCTCATTTCCCAAACTCCACTCATATTCTTCAGCCTTGATTTTAAGGCTATTTAAGGGCCCAACTTTTATTCATTTCAATTGTTCCAACAATAAAGAATATTTCCTATCCTATCTTGCCACATCTATTTCTTAGTAACTACATTTGAAGCCATGAAGGGAATTTATTTCCTGCTATGGTTTCTAGTCTCCCTTTTTACAACTGTAAAAGGTCTTGAGAATCCCACTCCCACCATTGACTGGCAAAACTCCTCTCCCAACAATGCCCATCAGAAGGAGTCCTTGGCCAATGGATGGTTCAAGTATCCCTCTGGTCATTGGGGAAGAAAGTTCCACTATGGCCGCCATTCTACTCCTCCACTTGCTAAACCCTCGTTGGTACAGCCCCACACATCATTCTATCTTATGACATACATGGTAGGATATTATCTTTTGGGTTGTTTCAGCTCCCTGATGGGAAGGTTTGTATACTTGGGACACTTAGGTCATCTTGCCATGGTCACTGTGCCCATTAGTTCAGCCATTGCAGGGCTTAATTTAGGGTCCTTGGCTCACCAAATTGGGGGCTTGTTCCATTTGAAGTGGTTCCCTGACATAACCCTGTTGTCTAATCCAGTGGAGAGAAATGTCGCAGATCCTGAATGGATTAGACATTAAGTTTCCACTTAGAGATCAAGCAACGTAACAATTGCACAGTTGCTTTACCTCACTCTGGTTTTAATAAGGTTGACTACATTTAAAACACCCTTAAAACAGGTGTTTAAAGCGTCTTTTGGATGCGCTTCAGGCGCAGGCTTTACTTCTGAGGTTAATAATAGAACAACATAGTTATTGCCACATGCCTCCATAAAGAAAGCCATGTGAAACCAGCTGTTCTCTTACACGGGACTTTCTACTGTGCCTTCCCACTCTTCTCCTTTAGGAAAGTCATTCTGTCTGAGCCTCCTTTCCCCTGGTGGAAATTCCCCCGCCCCCTACTATATAACTGCAGCACTATCATAATAAATACCAGTTTTGCTATTATACCCTTATATTCTTCTGTCCTACCAAAGGCTGCCACTATACCATCTACAGGTATAGTATTAAGAAATAGGATCCTGACTAACTTTTTGTAGAAATTAGCACCTCTTACTGCTACAATTACAAAAAAGTTGAATCAAAAAATCTAACCACATTTAACATAGTTGCTCTTATTTATTATGGGTCCTATGGTGCATAAAGACTCAGGAGAAGATATGAAGAAGATAAAAGGCAAGAAAGGTATGGCATCATTGCCGTATCCTGCCTGTTTCATGCTGAGTTGTAAGATTAGTCAATATTACCTATGATCATTCAATCAGAAATTAATATATGGCTAAGGTTGTAGCAAGATCTGAATGTGGAATAGATAATCCTGGTGTTTTGTGATGGCCATCAATTATCCTATTCATATATAACTTCTTTATTTTAATTAAATTAAGGATTGATTATTACATTTATATTATTATTATACACACTAAGTTTGGAGAGCTACTCAGCTTAGTATTTAATAGTTATTAAGTTTTACAGTAGTTCTCAAACCTGTTGAGATAAACATATATTAGTCAGTCTAGAATGCATGAACTCAGTCTAAAAATGAAATAAAAAATTAAGGAATTTATATTAAATTACAATGAATTTTAATCAACTCTGATTTTCTTTTTAGACTGAGTTCATGCATTCTAAACTGACTAATATATGTTTATCTCAACAGGTTTGAGAACTACTGTAATTCAAGTAAGTGAGACTACAATTAACAACCAATCAATACATCTGGTCACAACACTGCCCCTCCAAGTGTTGTCAAGACCAAAGAGGTCCCAGAAGACTGGAAAGACCAGTCAGATGACAGCAAAAGCAAGGCAAATATGAACAGCAAAAAAACCTGGCTTAGGATGCTGATGCTGTCACAATAGATTTCATAATACCAGGAATAATTTGCCCAAGTTGGAAAGTGTAGAAAGCTGGAAAGCCATTCATCAAATTAATTGATTCAACAGATTTAAATCAGGCAGTTGATCAGAAATGGGTTACAGACTCTCCAGTTTGCCATCTGGATTTGATTTCCCCTTGCAAACTGACACTGATAAATCAACATAATCTGAGAGTCACCCAATAAAACCTTATTTATCAGTACAATTGTCAGAAGCTAGTCACACAAGGGTTCTTTGCAAACTAGACTAGGTACTCACTTGACAATGCAGAAGGAATAGGAGACAAGGATCCAGGTTGTATTGCTTAGTCAAATTTTAATATATATGGGAAAATATTCACTGTTCAACTCTTAAGAGTTGAGTCCTCCTAAATTTACTCAAAAAAATCAAAATCCCTTGGTCTAACTTTATTTATCATGTATCCTGTAGTGGGCCTGCTGCGCTACATTCCTTATAATTTGATTATCATCCAAATTATTATCAGAAGATGAGGTCCTGCTGTCAGCACTTTGTTGTTGTCTCCTCCCAATGTTAATCCAATGCCCTCAAATCTTGGAGTTTTCCCCACCGTGTCTGAAGCCAAGACACTTGCTCCATCCCAATGTCCTAAATTATATGCTGAAGACTCATTGGTTCTCTCTCAGGTTATTTATCTTGGGCTCCTTTGGTTAGGGTTAATCATTTTGCTTAACCCTAGTGTATCTTTTGGAAATTTTTCAAAATGGTATTTGAAGATTTGGTGGTGGTTAATAATCAACTCTATGTGGATTTGGGTGGTGATTCCACACCATCTGGAGATTGCTTCCTACTATCTGATCATTTTTGTCACAGATGCAGAGCTTGGTCCAGGAGGTGATTTAGACAATTCTGATTAGCTAAATAAGGTCACTGAAGCAGATCTTGCGTATTTTCATGCAGAATTATCCCTAAGACAGAAGCAGGAAATTCTGTGCTGCCAGAAGCTATTCCACAAGTTGCTGGCACTCTAGAATATTGATAAAACCACAGCACAAATGTGAGAAGACAACAGCATCTGCCTTCAAGACATCATCAAATGGAGTGTGTTAGCCTTATCCTTGGAGCAGTACAAGCAATTGCTTAAATATCATTTCACTGTTGACACAGCCTCTAAGTGGCATTATGCTGGGATTGAGGTTATAGCAGCAATAGTCTTTTGTAAGCATCAGGTGTAAATTGAAGAGGCTATGGTGTGGATCAGTACAGGGTACTCCTTAACTCTATTGCTTACATAGTAAGATTCTGCGTGCCCTTTGCTCACAAGGAACTATGGGTGATGAGCAAGTACTTAGCTACTGAAATAATTGAATTTATTAATTCAGTTCTTCCTGGCAAACATGAATCTGTAATCCTGGAACTAGGCCTCTCCCCTACTGAGGCCAAAGACTACTTTGAATCATTTTCCAACGCTTCAGCCTGAGCATGAGCCAAAGCCAACATAACCCTTGAACATGCAAGAGAATGGGCAAAGTTTGGGTGGAACCAAGTGAATTGCAGTTTATGGCTAAAACCAACTTCACCCCACTTGAAGCTCAAGCATGGGTGTTATATGGTGATTGGATAAACCAGTCCTTACTGTAAATTGACATTGATCTATTAAGCTTGGTGAGCATGAGGGCAACCAGCACTTGCGCTCTGGATGAAGGATAGTATAGACAATTGACTTACTTGTAATATTAGTTAATATTAACTGTGATCATCTGATCAAAAGTTAATATTGGACTAAGGTTGAAGCAGGATCTGAATGAGGAATAGAGGATCCTGGCGTTTTTTGGTGACCATCAATTTTCCTATCCCTATAAAACTTTTATAATTGATATTAAATAAAGGATTGATTATTAAATTTATATTATTATTATATGCACTAAGTTTGGAAAAGTACTCAACTTAATCTTTAATAGTTATTAAGTCGTGATTTGAGTAAGTGAGACTACAATCACCAACCAACCAATACCTCCAGTCACAACATTTAGTGCTCACTCAATGTACACAAACAACAGTGTTGTTTCCCTGATGGTAACTTCTTTTTGCAAGGGGCAGTGATGCAGAAGAACTTCTCCTGGCTTTCCTCTGGCACCTGCAGGAACACCCAAAGTATTGTTCTCCAAAACCAGTAGATTGGCTGGCGTGCAAGATGGGGTTCCAGACAATCTTATCTCCTTCAGACAGTTCATGATGGATATTCAGCATCAACAGCTATTAGAAAACCAAGCCTTTCTTTACTTGGACGTCCTGGTCTCTCTAGAAGTTAACAGAAAGCAGAACCAACCCAGCAACAGCCAAATCAGGCCATCAGCAGAATGGACATAGGCACAACTCAAAAAAGTAGCACAAGAGAGAATGGTAATCCTCCTTTCATACAGCGCTCCTGCAAAGGAGAAATTCCATAACTTCACAGGAATCACTCCCAACCAGCTGCACCTTCAGATGAAGACAATGAATCAAGCAAAAGAATACCTGCATAGCTTTGTGCATCTTGCAATCTGGCACAACCAACTCCAATTGGGGTATCAGTTTTCCATGATATCACATCAGGGCAATTTGTTTAATGGTCAACAGGCTTTTCTTTGAAAACTATACAACAAGCTCTCCACTGCTTTCAACCTTCTTAACCACCAATTAGAGAGTGTTGTACAGCAACAGAACCAGAGTACTGCCTGGGCTGCCCAATTAAAGAACTCTCCAGTTACATAGTTTCCATGATGGGAGCATTCCTCAATAATAAAGAAATAAGCAATAACTGGCTAAGTACAGTAACTCATCATGTGAAAGGTGCTGAAGCCGCCCTACAATTCTTATGTGAAGAAGTTAATTCACTAAGAGACACAGTTACAATGATTGAGGACAAGCTGTCTCAAAGTATAACAATATTGAGTCTCTCCATTGTGCAGTCAAAGCCATCAAAGACAAGGCCCCCCATAAAGCCAATAATCAGGATACAGTCATGCTCCAAAGAGACACGACTGAACTTTCTGGACATGTAAGAAGATATGGACAAGCAACTTTACCAATCCATAACCAACTACAGCCAGCTATGTCATGAGATTAAGACACAGGGCAAGCTGATTGAGCAGGGTCATGTCCAGACTAAAGCCATTCACCACTATATAAAGGCCATGAAGGACCAATACCAGAATTGGCAACAGAAAAACAAGAATCAATTGAAGGTCCTTACTCAAAGAATTGATATTCTTGAGGACAATTTACTAGCAGCCAAACTGACAATAAATGAAGTAATCAAGGAGGTGCAAGTTTAACATGATGAAGTTTGCGTCCTCCAGAAACAAATGAAGCAGATTCTAGTGAGTAACTGCGCACAATTAAGTGCCAGCCACCACTCTCAAGAAAACAGCAAGAGATGCCCAGCGTGTTATCAGCGCTAGCCAGGAATCACCTGAGAACTTAATATCCTTTCATAGCTACAAGAGTGACAAAGAAAATACAAGTTATATTACACACGAGGTCTTTGTAGCATAATCCATCCTTGACAGTAGTGAAACCCCTTTACATGACACCACAGCTTCCTTTTTGTATGTTCCCCTCAACTCTAGAGACACAGCTTCAGAGACACAATTCTGCACAGCAAGCAATCACAATACTTCACCCCTGCCACATAGGAGCTTTGGTCAAACCCATTCAACAGTGATCCAGAACTTCAAGCCAACCAACTCTCCAAAGTTTGATAAGAAGGCAAACATACACTTGGATCATTATTTATTAGATTAAGCCAAGGTGCCAGCTTAAGCAGTTTTAAGTCTTTTAACTGCTTTGGTATTATTCAAGTCATAATTATATAAATTTTTTTAGAAATTATTATAATACTCAGTTTACCAAAAAAATTAAAAGCATACAGTAGTTTTCAACCCTGTTGAGATAAATAAAAGACTCAGTCTAAAAACAAAACCAAAAATTAATAAATTTATATTAAATTACATTAGATTTGGATCTACCTTGATTTTGTTTTTAGACCAAGTTGTATTTGTTTTTAGACTGAGATTTTTTGTTTATCTCAACAGGCTTGAAAGCTACTGTATAATATACAAATAATAAAAATAATTTTTTTATTAACTTTATTTTTTATTAAAGCCCTTTTTTCTATTTTATAAAGCTAAGAATCAAATATACGAGCTGCATGTGAGAGTAATAGCAGCCCCAAAGCTATAATTGCTATTACCCTATCTTTGGCTCATATAATTAATCTCTTAGTTATTTTTAGAAAAAAGGTTGTTGCATTTAAAAGACTATTTACTCTTTGTTAAATATAAGTTTTTTTAATGTGTTCAACTTCATGAACATGTCCTACTAATCCTTTAGTAGTATCAGCTCTCTTTGTTTCTCTGGTATCTGTGCAGAACTTTGCACAGTAATTTATTTGGAATAATATTTAACATCCTCAAATGACAAAGGTGAAACATACAGCTCACAATCTTTCATTAAATATGAAAGGCTAACATAAAAGCTTTGGCTTCAAGCCAGCTTTTTTTAGGTCTAGAGTTTCTATCATAAATGTAAAAAGGGTTTTTTTGGGAAACATCTGTATTATTTACAAGTGACTCATATAAACACTTTCTTTCTTCCTCTCTCTTAAAAAGCATTTTGAGATCATTGATGTTTTTTATATACGTCTTGTTTTCCTTTTGTTTAAATATTTTAGATAATACACCAAAATGACCATCAACAATACTTTTGCCATGACACTCTACAAAACTATTAAACTTAATTGTTCCTTTTATAATTCTAGGTACCTCTTTAAAAATATAATATATGAATTCATAAGACCTGAAATTGTTACCACTATCAGTACAAACTTTTATATTCTTAATATTCTTAAATTTATTATTTTTAAGCAGACTTATCAAAAACTGACCTGAAAACAAAGTCATGAAATAAAATTTCAGATAAAAAGTCATGATACTCATATTTAATTCTCTCATTTTCTTTAAAAGCAATTGCAAATTGTAATAAAGAAATAGGTTTTTCTCACAAAAACAATTATTTGTCTCTATAAGACCCCCACCTATTTTAAAGTATTCTTTATAGTATATTACTATAACACATGAATTATCATCAAGATTATTTATATCACTAATATATTTTTTATTTTGATGTGTATAAAAATTTTCATGTAGGCCAATAGAGTTCAAATTTTCTTTAATAGATTCTGGCAATGGTAACTTTTTTATACTCAAATCATTTTTCTTCCTTTCTAATGATTTTTTAAGTTGCAAATGTTACATGTATCAGTTTTTTTTGCTTTTAATTATATTATTAGAAATAAGCTTATTTTAAGTAAAAAAGTGAAACAAAAATATTGTTTTTTATTTTCATATCTTCATAAATTTCTTTTTTGTTTTAATACATAGTATTTTGAGTTTTCACTCTTTCTTTTTTTCATCATAAATCAATCCAGGTGACTTTTTAGTGAATTGGCTGGTTAGAAGTGAATTATTTAAGATGTAATTTAAAATATTTTTTATATTTTCTTTCTTTACTGAATTATTTTTTCTTTTTTGGATTTAATGATAGTTTTTTATTATTTATTTTTTTGATTATGAATACTCATTGTTACCATTATAAACCCACAATACCAAAGCTCTTTTAAAGTATAGCTTGATGTAACCAATGCTGTGGGGTTCTTGTCCAACAGTCCCCAAAGTGTGTCCTTGATTGTAGCCAGGGACCGGCTGGAAGGGGTTGTCATTCTCTAGTAAGGGAAAATGTATCTCAAAAATATGTATAGGGGTCAAATGGGCTTTTATTCACTCTCAGAAGGAAGATACCCTTAGAAATCTTCTGGTATATGGCCCAGGGGGTTAAGGAAACAATATTTATTCACCAGTACTTGGTATCCTCTAACAATATCTTGGACTCCCTGTACTTGGTCTTGGACTTCTGCACCTTAGTCTTTGATGTCTGCTCTTAGACTTGGACTCCTGCACCTTAAACTTGGACTCTGGCGCCACACTTAAGATCCAGCTTCTTATTCTTGGGCTCCTGCTCCTTTATTGTGGGCTTCTGCTCTCTTTATAGCTCCAGTGACCCTGTTATTCCACTTGTATAAGTACAACCAATCTCCTGCTGGTGATCAAAGGCTTCCAAAAACCCCTTGGCAGAAACTCAAAAGACCCAGAAAGATTCCGTCAAAGACCTGGAAAGACCTTCTAAAAGACCTGGTAACTTTCCAGCCAGCCAGCTTCTTATAGTGTCCTTTTCCCAAAAGTTCTGCCTTTAAAATGGCTTTCTTCAAAAGCTTAAATCATTGCTGCTCACTTTTTCCTATAATAACTTAAGCTTACATACTTAATTTCTTAAAAGCTTAAAGTATTAATTCACTATTTCCTTGCTTATACTTTAAGCTTTTGGCTTCCAGCCAATCATTTTCATCAGGAAACCTTCCAGAACTCAGCCAATGAATGCAGAGCGCAGAAATAGACCATTTCTGAAATTCCACCAGGATCCAACTAGGAAAATAATTTCCACAGCTCAAACCACTCAAATTGACACCTTTTTGCGCACCAAAGCGTTAACCAGTCCATTCTTTTGGCACCACTTCTTCCTAAACCCATTTAAATATTAGAATACTATTTAAATTATTCTTTATGGACCTCTTCAACGTTTTCCCCATGTATTTACAAATATAGTAAAATACAAGGAAAACATCACACCAAAACAACTTTGTATCCAGCTCTCATAGCCAAAATACCTTCATCTATCCTAGAAACTTAATAAATAAATATCTTACCCACACTTCTATCCACATTCCTTCTTGATTTTAATACCAAACCAAGGCAAAGAATTCCAAATATTCCCACTTTGGCAAATCAATTTGGCAAAATCTTGGCACATCTCTCCGGATCACCAGTTTATCATCATCATCTTCTGATCCTTCAGCCAGCCCCTAAATCATGATCAGCCAATCCTGCATCATGATCTTCAACCACATCTTCCAGCTCTTCAGCCTTAGTCTCTAAACAGTTCATTCCAGTTTCCAACAGCTCAGACCAGTCATTAAATGGCCTATCAGTCCTCTGGATACTCCTTTATCATGACCAGCTACTTCTGCATCATGATCTTTGAGCCCTTCTACTTATCCTCACTAGGAATCATCTTGGTTCCACCTTCACAATGAACCATTTTGGTTCCAAACTTCAATATGAACCAACAGTTCCTCAACTAGTCTACACTGTGATCATACAGTCCTTCTTACTAGTCTTCTCTACTGATTCTGTGAACCACTTTGGTTCTTTATCTCAGTCTCCATTACCAGAACTTGTAGACCCAGGCATGAGTCTACATTGAACTGGCGTTTAAATGGGCCCTTGCAAGTGGCAACCACTTAGGCCATCCAACCATAGATCAATGTCTATGTGTTGTCTTTACTCACCCAGGTGATTAAGTCCGAGCTTTCAGTCACAGAGTAATCAGCTCTAATTCCCAGAGGCCTGATCACACCAAGTTCTGCAGCTGCTTCCCCAAGCAAACTGCCTTGGTGACACCTCCAAGCAAATCTATGCCCTCCAATGCTCACTTTGGGTTCTCTCCCAAAGCTCCCATAGGGGCATAAACAAGGACACCCTACCAGTCTGTTAGGTAGATGCTTGCTCACAGACCTCCTGTAAGAGTATCAGGGTACATAGAGCCCTCAGAGCTCTTCCCCTCCCTGGTAGCCCTCGTTACCCACCAGGGGTCCAAAACCTTCTCCTCCCAGACAGAAAAAGTTCCCTGCTTTCTATCTCAGCCTTCACCCTTCCACAGCCACAGTTCCCTGCTAGGTGAAGAACTATATCCCAAAGCAGCCAATATCTTCTACTGGGTGGAGGCAACATCTGCCTCTGGTAGTCTTTTGTTACCTACCAGCCAGGCCTTACTTACCCTAGTAGTCCTATGTTACCTAATAGGCTCACTTTACTTATCCTAGTAGTCCTATGTTATCTACTAGGCCTCTAGCTGCAACAAAAAACCAAACTTTTGCTTGGCCAACATTAGCCCCGCCTGCAAACCACCAAACATGTGGACTGTAACAAATACTCTTAGGAAAATAAGGTATTTGGCAGGGTTTCTGCAATCAATTCCTTTAGGTTGTTAAGGAAATCATCTGTCTTGGAATTTTATATGACAGGTAAGAAGGTAATTTTTCTAAATTCTTTTTTTAATAATAAATGCTCAACAAAGCTGTTAAGATCATTGCCAGCAGTAAAAATGAATGTTTTTTAAGCATAGAGATTCTTTCTCTCTTAGTAGAAGCCCCCAGTAAGAAGAAGGGTGTCATCTGAGGTGCAAACTTGATAGGTTCCATAATAATAGTGGTTGGGTTCCTTGGCTTGGTTCAGGCAGTTCTTGCTTGGAAATAGATGTGCAGTTATCAGAGTGGAGTAAAGGTATGGATTGTAAAGCAATTTTTTGTAAAGTTGAGCTGTTTTAACCATATTAGCTGAGCTTTTGCACTACAGGCATAAATCCCCAACTGATCCCCTTAATTTATCAATTTCACCCTGGAAATCTGATATCACTGTTTATTTACCCTTTTTTATATTCCAGTTAACTGTTGATATCTTGGCATATAGTACCCAATTATTGCTCAAACTGTATCATTAGAAAGCCCTTAATCTCAGCTTTCAGAATTGTGCTGCAACTTTATATTTCAATACCGTTTTGTATCTTGAAGTGGCTTTGAATGTAAGCTTATAAAATTATTATTTGAAATAAAATATGCTAATTAACTCTTAAAGTATGATATTTTAATCAGTAAACTAAATTTAAAGTATAAATCATTATTTAGCTTACTTTTAGTAACCAACTCAAAACCATTTTTTTAAATAAACTTAAGTTTATTATAACCTTTAACAGTTCTTAAAAAATGAACTTTATATATCTTAAATCTATCAAAACAAAAATGTTATTTTTAACCACATATAAATATATGCTTAAATAATCAAAATTTTATCTTATTATTATTAATAAAATTACTAAGATTAATTTCCATTTATTTTTTAAAAAGTTACTATATTGTTGTAACTGTGCTGTTTTAGCAGAGTTACAAGGAAAAATATATTTAGAAGCTAGATAATAATCTTTATTGAGAGATAGTGCTTATATAGGAATAGTGAATCAATGGATAGCAGGAACATGATTGTTGATCACACAGTTGAATGAAAGAAGGGGTGGCTAGATCCTGGTAATGAGTCAAGCGCCAAAACAAGGTATCCACCATAAAGAATCATTGTCTGTTCATGTTGTTGGATTTGGTAATTTGATTTGACTTTCTAGTCTGGCTTTAAGTGACAGGATAATCGGATTGCGGGTCACAAACCTGCTTGGTTGGAACCTTGCTGGCAGGTCAAGCCTGAGGTTTTGACACCCCCAACTGAAGGTCAGCCTCCTCTGGGGGCAGGTTGTCAGGGAAGCTGCCAGGAGCCCAGGCGCCGTATTGGACTAATTATTGTTCTGTGGCGGGCAGGGCAGTTTCTCGTTGTTTTTGTCTTGCTTTGCAGGGTCTCAGGAAATCATGGTGTAGGATCTTGTCTTGCTTGGGTTTTCAAGTCCTTGCACAAGTTAAGTGTTATTGTTGTTTACCTTTAGAATGATTGCTGGCCCTATTTTCTTGGGTTGTAGTTTGCTTTTATCAACGTTCATGACCCAAACTTTGTCTCCAACTTCATGTCTATTGTGGATGGGAACAAAGGTTTTCTGCAGACATTCATTTTCCTTTTCTGTTTGTTTGCTGTTAGCCTCTCTAATGTGAGGGTCTGAGCGTGGGGGGACTTCACTTGGGATTTCCAGTTTGGGTCCTGTTAATGCTTGGATTATATTTGGCTGTGTGCCATATACCAATTCAAAAGGGCTTTTCCCAGTGGATCTGTTCACTCAGGTTTGGCACACAAGTAGTGCAGTCAGTAGCTTCTTATACCAGTCTTCAGGTCTCCTGGCAGTGAGCTTGGCTAAGGCTTGCACAAGGCTGCCATTAAGCCGCTCTACACAACCATTGGCCTGTGGATGGTATGGCGTTGTTACAGTGTGATTGACCCCATTTTTTGCAAAGTACATGTTGGTGGTTTTGGAGGTCAATTCTTTCCCTCCATCAGTTATCAGGAGTCCTGGCTTTCCAAACTTGCTGATTATATCTTTACCAATAAATTGTTGTAAGTCATTGCCAGTGTGCGCCTGTACTGCTTGGGCTACTGGCCATCTTGCAGCAAAGTCTATAGCGGTGATGATGTTTTTTTTATCATTGTGTTTCCCTGGCATGGGGCCAATAACGTCAAGGGCCCATACTTTGAAGGGTAGTTGTGTGTGGATGGGAAGTACTGACTTTGGAGGGGCTTTGCTTTTGGTAAACTTTTTGCATACCTTGCATTAGTATAGGACTTCTTAAACGTTGCAATATAAGGTTGGCCACCAGGCCTTGTGCTTAAGGAACTTGTATAGGTTTTGGCTCTTGGTATGTCCAAGGTCTCTATGATAGCATAGGATAGTGTCTACCCGCTGGTGCGTGGGGATATAGGGAATGGTCGTGCTGTCAGACATTTTTCAGTGTAGGGTCCCGTATATGTCAGCAAATAGGTGTTTGTTTTTGATATCTGTTTTCTTTGTTATGTCAGTTGAACCAGGGGGAAGCCCTTGTCTTTATTTGTAGTACTAAGAGAGGCCAGTATGGGTTGAGCCCATTTTTTCCTCTTGTAGCACAGACATATAGGTGTGAGAGGGTGTCTGCTGTGGCAAGCTTGGCCCCAGGTTTGTACTGTATGAGCAGGTTGAATCTCTCCAAGAGCTCTATCCAGCGGGCTTGGCTGCAAGATAGATTCACTTGAGTTTTGAAGTATATGAGCAACTTGTGGTTGGTCAATGCTGTGAACTCTTCTTGTTATTCTAGATAATAACACTATTTGACTAGGAAGTGTACAATGGCCAGAAGCTCTTTGTTGCGGATAGGGTATCAACACTTGCCATCTGTCAACTTTTGTGATTCATAGGCTACAGGCAGGAAGTCACCATTTTTTTGATTTGTAGTACTCCCCTAATGAATGCGTCTGAGGCGTTGGTTTCCATTTGGTATTCCCCATCATGTTTGGGGTATTGCAGGATGGGAGCTGTCGTGAGTTTATCCTTGAGGCGTCTAATTCAGAGGTCACATTGGGGGGTCCACACAAACTTGTATTTGGCGCCTGTTATGGCGGATAAGGGGTCAGTCAAAACGCCACAGTCAGGTATGAAGCGGCGTACATAAGCCACCATTCCCAAGAAGGTGGAGAGTTCCAACTTATCCTTGGGTGGCGGCATCTTGCATATGGCCTGTATCTTTTGACTGTTGGGTTTGATGCCATCCTTTGAGACTATGTGTTCCAGGAAGGGTAGTTGCTTACAAAAGAACTGGCACTTGGAGGGCTTGGCCAGAAGTTTGTGTTGTGCCAGGGTAGTGAAGACTGCCTCTAGGTTCTTGTGGTGCTGTTCCACCAAGAGGCTGTAGACAATGATGTTGTCCAGGTAGACTAAGGCATGCTTGCCTATGTGTGGCGCAAATAATTTGTTCATGAGAGTCACAAAGGTGACGGGGCGTTTGTCATTCCAAAGTTGAGCACCATAAATTTTTATGAGCCGTATTTAGTGCAAAAGGCTGTTTTGGGGATGTCTTCCTCCTTGATGCGGATCTGGTTGTAGCCTGCTGTCAGATCAATCTTGGAGAAGACTGTGGCTCCTCCCAAGGCGTCAAAGAGATTTTCAATCAGTGGTAGTGGGTAACAGTTCTTGATGGTAACTTCATTTAGGGCCCAGAAGTCTGTGACCAGACGCAAGGTACTGTCCTTCTTGGCCACAAAGAATATGGTGGCCCCAAAGGGAGACTGTGAGGGGCGGATAAGTCCTTTCTCCAATGCCTCCTTGAGATAGGCACGTAGGGTGTTGTCTTTGTTTGGGGTCAGCCGGTAAATAGGGCACGCTTTGGGGACAGCCCCTTTGAGTTGGACGGAGTGTTGAATGTGTTTTTCAGGGGGGAGCCTGGGTAGCTCTTCCTTGAAGATTTTTGGATGGCAGGCCACAATTTTGCGGTCCTGAGACGTGGAGGTATCCTGATGATCTTTGAAGTGTATGATCTCATACTGGCAGGAGTCCCAGTCAATTGCCTTCAGGTTTTCCTTTTTGTCCAGGGTCTCTGTGATGCACACAAAGACGTGGTCACGTAGGAGTGGGTCCACTGAGTCAGGGTAGATCTGGTGGCTGACACCTTCATTCTTGATGGTCAACACTGAGGTTGCCCAGTCTACATGAGGATTGTTATTTTGTAACCAGTCTAACCCCAGTACAATGTCAAACTTTGAGAAGTCAATGACAGGACCTTGGATGGTGGAGTGGAGGTTCTCAAGCATGACAGAGAAGGGGGCGGTTTCCCTTGTCACAGCAATGTGGTGTTTGTCAGCCAGGACCACGTTTTTAATCCGCAAAGGATTAGTGGCCAGCTTGAACTTGTCCACAAAGCTGCTGTTGACATGGTTCAATCTGCACCCAAATCCAAGAGTGCTGAGCCTGTGTAACTGCAAAAACAAAAAGGATATGACATCAGTTTATTGGAAAGCCTGGCAATGGTGTACAGTACCAGGTCCTCTGAGGGTACTTGGATTATTGGGCATTGGTCCACGTCCTTGGATTGGTACTCATCATTGGACAATTCAGGAGTTTCAGGGGGGAGAGCTTGGCTTGCTTAGTGCTCTCACCAGGCTTTTCCCTCATCTTGATTGCCTTACATGGCGGTGACACATAAATGGGTACAATTTGACTATCCATTGTTTCCATTCTCTGTCCATTTAAACCTGTGGGTTTATGGTTGGTGTTATTCCTGTTGCCTCCAGGGGTTGGTTGAGTGGAGCGCCCGCCTGTATGGGAATCCCTGGGTCTTTCTTGCTTCCCAGTTTGTGCCTTGTGAAGGGCATTGGAGGTTTGTTCACTTTCTCTGCTTTGCAGTACAGGCTTTGCAGGTTGATCACCTGGTCCATGTTTACAAGCCTCATCACATGTGACTTGAGGGTGTTGTAGTGCATGAGATGTGTGGCTGGGGTGTCAAAGGCCATGTCAGATGGTGCACAGAGTTGGAGTTCCTTGTAGGCGCGGGTGAGTTCCTTCATGGTGCCTGTCTGGGTTAGGTTCTTTAATTGGCGTATGATCATGAGCGCTGTATCCTTAAGCACAAATCTTGCCAAGAAATCTTGCTTGAAGGTATCCTAGCTCTTATTGGTGTGTTCCTTGTGCCACTTGTCACACCAGGTGCCAGCGTCATGGGTCAGGTGGATGGAGATTTCCACAATCCAAAATTGCTGTGGGCATTCCATCTGGGCCAGCTTGATCTGGGCAGACTGTATCCATGTAGCAGTGTTGTTGTTGGCCCCAGCAAAGGGTCCAAGATGGCGCTTCACAGTCTTTGGGCTACATAGGCAGGCATGGCGCTTTTGTTGGTTGGTCACAGAATGGTGGCGGCCATCTGGAAGAAACCTTGTGCAGACATAGCGTTGAAGGCAGATAGTGGAATCGCCGTGTTCTGGTAAAGGACAAAGCCATCAGATATATTGGCACCAGGAGTGTATGGGGTCCAGTCAGGTGGAAGGCCAGAAATAATTCTGTCAAGGATTTGTTGGCTGCGGCGCGTGCGGGCAACAGGTGGAATTTACAAGATAAGGTAGGATGTAGAACCTACCTGTGCTACTTATGTTGTAACTGTGCTGTTTTAGCAGAGTTACAAGGGGAAAAATATTTAGAAACTAGATAATAATATTTATTAAGAGATAGTGCTTATATAGGAATAGTGAATCAATGGATAGCAGGAACATGATTGTTGATCACACGGTTGAATGGAAGAAGGGGGTGGCTTGATCCTGGTAATGAGTCAAGCGCCAAAATGAGGTATCCACTGTAAGGGATCATCATCTATTAATGTTGTTGGATTTGGTAATTTGAGTTGACTTCCCAGTCTGGCTTTCAGTGGCCAGGTAATTGGATTGCAGGTCACAAACCTGCTTGGTTGGAACCTTGCTGGCAGGTCAAGCCTGCTGTTTTGACAATATTTTCATATAAAAGAACTCTAAAATTATTTAATATTTATTTACCAAATATGTAAAAAAAGTCATCTGCCCTCTTTTTAAAAGGAGGGATTTAAATATTATTATATTTTTTATTTAAATAATTTAAAAAAGCTAAGATTTTAGTTAAAATTTTGATTTCAACAGAACTTATCAAACCAGTGTTTTTCCATACAGTAGTTTTCAAACCTGATGAGGTAAGCATATATTAGTCAGTTTGGAACAAATGAGCTCAGTCTAAAAACAAAATCAAAAAATAAGGAATTTATATTAAATGAAAATAGATTTGGATCCACTTTGATTTTGTTTTTAGATGGAGTTCATGCATTCTAAACTGACTAATATAATTTTATCTCAACAGGTTTGAAAACTACTGTATAATTATTTTGATTTCTTTGGAATCATGTCATTTTTTGTTAATCAGGTTTCAAGAAACAATGGTATCTGAAATAAGGTTGTTACTAGCTTTTAATACAGCTTAATTTAGCTGTAAGTGTAAAAGACTTAATTTTTGTATAGGTTTTTATATTATAAGGATTAAATAAGAATTATTTTGATAAAAATGATGCAATTATTTAAATTTGTTGATAGGAGAATTAAAAAAAAATTTTAAGGTGCAAAGTGATACAGTTAATAGGGACCAGATTAATCTTTAGAATAATGACCCATATTATGACCAGAACTGGGGCAAGAATAAACACCACAAACTTGAGCATGGGGAGTGTGAGAATTGGGGGAAAGATTATAAGAAACAAAAAATTTCTTCAACCACAATAAGATTGTGGTTTCACCAACAACCCAAAAGGTTGCCACTACACAATTCTGGGAGGCCAAAGGGGGACAGGAATTAACTGAACACTAAAAGCAACATACAAAACCAACTGGCCAGAAGTACTAACAAATTTTGAGCTTTATTAGGTTATAGAATAACAAAGCAAGGTCTTTTAAAACTCTTGCCTTCATTTAAGGAGGGAATGGGTTTTAAGTGAGAGGTTGGGCATCTCAAACAAATCAACCAATGATATGAGGAATATGGGTGCATTTCCTGAGGCAGGGAAATTTGTACAAATTTGAATAGACTAAAAACAAAAGGAAAAACTGACTCAGCTAAATTGAGGAGCTTGCCTTGGATGTAAATACAGCAACAGTGGCAAAATTGACTGTAGTGATGTAAAAGTAAGAATTCAAAAGTGGGAATCTAAAAGTGGCCATGTCAACACTTTTAAAATTTTAAAATTAAATTAAAACAGCTCATCTGAAATTAAAATTTATTATGGTCATATAAAATACTTTTTATTCATTCTCTCAACTAAAAAAGTCAAGAAAAAGTAATTACTTTATTATAAAAAGCCATTTTGAAAATTTAAAAAGCGTCAAAATGGCCACTTTTAGATTCTCACTTTTGAATTCTCAATTTTACATCCCTACAGTCAATTTTGCCACTCTTGCCGTAAATACCACTACTCCAGGCTGCTCTTGTACATTGTATTTAATCAGGGGTGTCTATTGGGTGGTTTAGGTTGAAATATCTTTGAAATAATTCTACAAGTAATAGTATCAGTAATTTCCTTGGGCTTTTCAGTAAGTCTTTGGATAAATAGTATAAATTCAGAACCTAAACGTAAAAATACAGGATTGTCAAATCTTTGGTCCAAATTTTGAATCACTTTTGTGGGATGACTTTTTTAATTAAATTAAATTCTTTGTATTTTTATTTGAATTTTTAAAAATGCAGGAACTCATAGACACTTTGCAAATTCCAAGTCAAACAGCACATTTCCAATAGACAAAATGAATTAACTGGAATCAGATTTGAAGCGTTCAAATTCATCAACCATTTTCATTAAGTTTACTATGTTTTTTGAAATTGCAGGATTGTTAAATCTAAGAACCGAAATTCAAATCCCTTTTGAATGCCACTAGTAAACTCAGATATTAATTGCAGGAACTGGAAGCCAAATTTAATGTACAGTAAGCACACTAGGAAACACTAATCTAAATTGAGAAGCTCCACTATGTCTAAAATCATATGAAAAATTCAATCTCAATAACCATGTTTAGACATAAAAATGATTAAACTTTAAAATTATCCAAACCTGGAAAGGATACAATATTATACACTTCAAATCACAGATATGTCAATTATATACTTCTGGGAAGTATAACAAACAAGATAAAGGGGAAAATCAAGAAGATAATGATACTTTATTGAATATGAATATAAGGTATTATATAGTATCATGGGAAGCCACATGCTGTCCATGTACGTCATGATGGTCATGGGGCTTATCTGAGTGATGTTCCTCTTAAGTCACAAGGCTTAATCAAGTTGTATTCCATTTAGGACCTGGATTGTGTAATCCCTGTAATAGATGGTCAAAAGATAGTGGTGCCACTAACTTAAAAATTAGTTGGTGAGCCATTCAGTGACTCATTTGGTGAACTACTTGGGGCGTTAATTCCCCAAGAGGGAGTAATCAAAGATGTGCAACAGATATAGAAATTCTGTTACTATTAAAGGATAAATCATGAGAAAATAACTACTCTTAACTAAATCAAAAACCTAGATAAACACATACTTAATCTGAAATATATTTTTTATTTTTATGGATAGACAATACCATTCCCAACCAGCTTCTGCACCAGCCTGCTGGGCAGCCTGTCCACAAGGGCATCCCAGAGGGTTCAAGAATAGACCCAGAACATAACTTGAGGGGATTAATGCCCACACACAGGCCTCCCAAGGCGTCAGCACTAGTCAATAACCTCTCACATTCCAAGCCAGATCAACCAGCCTGAATCCCAGGCAGAAGCCACTCTCAAGGCCTGCTACCAAAATATCTCATACCAAGGTCACCAGGAACAATGATGTTACTTACACCTCCACTGTATACCCAGTTGTCACCTGGCCATGCACTCTGGATCCAAGAGTTGCCACCACATGCTCTTGTTTTTGACACCTCTTATGAGCCATTGACCACAACTTAGGAGCCATCTGTGCCTTTGATGTATTCCACCATTGATGGTGCCTCTTCAAGCAAGAGTGATCCCAGCTTCTACACAAAGGTCCTTTGTCCCGTGTGTTGAGCCTGATAGCCAGGATGCCATGGTACCTGCCAAGGGCCGGCTTCAGTTGTCAGATAGTGAGCAAGAAGCTATCCTCAACTGCTTGAACAGGGGAATGGCAGTTTGGGATATTGTGTCCCAATTTGGTGTCACAGCCAGATATATTAGCAACATCAATAGCAAATATGGCAACACCAGGCAAATTGCTAAATCTGCCAAGGCAAAAAGACAGCCTAAACTCCTTCAGCCTATTCACATTGACACAATCAAGCAGTGGGTAGCCAAGGATTGTCACCTGGACTCACTTACTGTCCAATCAATGCTCGCCACAGAGTTCAGGCTTTCTGTTTCTAAAACCCTTGTTTAAAAAGCAATGGTTGATTTGGGCTTCTCCTGGAAAGTACTGGGAGTTTTGCTGTTCAACAGAAACAATAAGAATACCATCAAGGATTGATGCATTTATGCTGAGACATATCTGGCACTAAAGGAGACTGGGAATGTCCAGTTCTTCTACATCAACAAATTGTTGTTTTCCTCCTCACTTAGGTCTAGGCATGGGTGGGTCAAGAAGAGTTCAAGGACAGTGTAGCCCATTGTGCAGCTGTCTGTTCCCAGACCTATTTAATGGTTGCGCTTCTTGGTCCTTGCGGGTTGGACCAGTATCAAATGATTAAGGGCTCCCATAACAGCAGGACATTCCTTGATTTTCTCCAAACCGTAAAGGAGTACCTTTGGATTAAAAACCGCGGCACAACCAAAATTGCTGTTCTTGATACTGTCAGGCTTCACAAAGTAGATCTGGTTATTTCTGAGTTCCCCCACCAATAAAAACAGCCACAACTCCAGCCACTGGCTTGCTTATTGTCCAATGAGACTCCTCTTCCTCCCGCCATATTCTCCATTTCTGAATCCAATTGAGGAGGTGTTTGATTGGATCAAGAATAAGGTGAAGAAAGGCCTTCCTCAGGAAAATGAAGATCTCTTCAATATTCTTGAGGTCAGTCAATTTTTTATGCCACCTGATGTGGTGGTGGCTTTTTACAAGCACTCCAAATCCTTCTTTCCCAAAGCCCTTGCCTCTGAGACATTCAGATAAATTGGCGCTCCGGGTTTTATTTTTTATTTTCTATTTTTTTTCATTTTTCTTTTATTAGGACTTGGAAAAATTATATATATGATAATATGACGTTAAATTGTATTATAGACATAAGAATTTGTACATTAGTTAAATAAAATTAATTATATTGGATATAAAGACACATGTTTTTATTATAATGCACCAAATATTGTATTGACTGTAGAGCTAACAAATAAATAAATCAAAAAAGTAAGAGAAATATTAATTTTATTTAAATAAATGTTAACCCTTTTAAGTGCAATGGCTGTTATTTTTTTAAAGCCACACATTGGACCTTGTGAGTCATTACCTGATCCTTATTGATTCAGTGCCACTATAGCCATACAGCATGAAAGCCAATGATTTTCATGTATCTCTTTCTAATTATTACTTATGATGCAGATTAAGCATAGTGAATCTATTTACCAACTCATATTACAAGGGAAAGGTAATTTGAGCTCTAAACAATCACTTGTTGAGAACATAAGTGGAGCAGGCTGCTTGATGTGGATAAATTCAGCTCTTGTTATTTAACTATGTAATATATGAACCTGTACTCAACAAGCAACTAAATAAACACATTTTTAAATCATATTTTATTATTTCACATGTTTGCTTACTATAACTACTGTCTTATAAAATATTTAGATATATTAATATTATAATTTAAATATTATAATTTAAATATTAAAACTTAAATATTAAAATTTAAAAAAAAATAAAATTCAAAAAATAAAAGTTAAATTTCAAGGGAAGATAATTTATTAGGGGGATGCAAATTTCAAAGGGAATGCAATTATTCTGGGGTATTATACACCAATATTGAATTTTCTGTAAAGCGTCTAATTGGAACCATGTACTCTTCTGTTTGTGGTGAACAACTCTGGATGGAATTGCAAGAGGGGTGGCGCTCAGCACCCCAGTGATGGCAGAGAGCTTGATAGAAGGCAATTGGAAAAGGGAGTTTATAAGCAAGTTCTTTTCTGAAGGTATGTAATAACCATAAAGTGATGCAAGAGCAAAACAGTCAAACAGGACATACTTGACTGTCTTGTACCCCTGCAGTGTCTTCTGTTTCTTGAGTGCCAGCTAGCACATATCTATCTGGAGAGGGACATCTTCAACTTTTTTGGCGGTTGATTTCATTATGCAGTGCACAATCATCCCAAGGTTTATTGCAACTTGAATCCTTTGAGAAGTAAAATTTCCAACAGCATGCAAAATTTCTTGTATATTTGAACTAATCTATTGATGTAGGATGTGTTTGAGAATTCAAAGATGGTTCCTGCGGGCGCCCAGCTTGTATCTGCCCCCATGCTTCAGTGAATGATATTAATAAAGGCTTAATTTATTCACAAGGATTGTGTCCCCAACTTTTTTGATAAAGCTTTGAATAGTTCATTGAAAATTTCAGCTTTAAAAAAATCAAATCCTATTTGAAAGTTGGTTTTCTTCAGATTCCTTTCATATTTATTAATACTTGAAACAGGAATCTTTCACAACATTCATATATGTATTCATTGAAATTCATTTTGATATTCATTTGAATTTCATTTATTTCTTTGAAATCAATTATTCCGCCTAACTTGTAGGCTTTCCTGACCTATGCAAGCACCCTGAAAGTGGCAAATATTCCTTATTCTTTGCTTCCTCATTTTCAAATTTTCTCATGTTCATTTGAATTATTTGATTTATTTCATTTTGATTTCTTTTATTGACAGGGGCTACCAAGGATTTATAACCCCCATATACACTACTGGGTGTATAGACTGTCACCTCAACAACCTCTTCCCCATCTCTTGATGCGCCTAAAGTAAATGTGGGTAAAAAATAAATGAACTTACTAATTCTTTCCCCTGCAGCCCCCTCAGCCACAGGCGCCCCTTCAGAGAACTTCATGAGCGTTGGTTATTCTTCATTTGTTTTTATGAGCCTTATCTTCCTTATTTCCTTGTGATCCCTGCTTATGTTGCAACTGAACCAATGAGGATTCAGTATTTGATTGAGGAAGATAAAAGTCCAATAGAAAGGACAAGAACAAATAGAATATGGTACTGTTTATTGTAGAATATCATGGTTAATATGCTATATGGGGAAAGCCACAAGGCCACAGGGGGTGGCATAGCGGCATGTTCCATGTAAGGTTTGAAGCCAAGGAATAGCTTGCATAGGGATTAGCAGGTCAAATTGGCAGCGCTCCTAATTAGGAGAAAGTGTATGCAATTTGATATTGCCATCAGATTGGTTCATGTTGTTAGATACATCAAGGTGCAAACATTGACACCCCCTGTGTAATGTAAGATATGTTGGCAGGCAAGTCTGGAAACTTGGTTGCAACACCCCCTTACCCCTGCTTGTTGTCAGACACCAGGATTGGAGTCTGTGGAAGATCTGGGAAGGTTTGCACAAATAACTTTTGTATGGGGATGACACAGCAGGGGCGCAAGCAATTATGGTGAAGCTTCTTGGTGTTCCCTTGAGCATCTTCAAGTTGGTAGGTGTGGTTGTCATAGACCGCAGCTATATGAAGGGCCCCAAGTGGTTGGGCTCTAATTTGGCTGAATTGGGGTTGAGGACGTAGAAAGGATCACCTACAGTGTATATGGCCTCAAGGTGTTTTGTCCCCCCTCAATTTGCTTGTGTTTAATGTCTTGGGCTTTGGCATGCCACTGGCTCAGGAAGGGAATAGTCAACAAGGGGGGGTTTCTTGAGAACTGTGTGTCATGTTCTGAGGCGCAGCACAGACACACAACAGGGAATCCTAACCTTAGGATTGGATTTGTACTAAGTCTTGGTTAGATAACAGGGAAGGCTATGCAATTACCTTACAGCCCTGGAAGAATAATATCTAACAGTTGTGGCTAGAGAGAGGCGCGGAAGTACTGAAGACACAAAGACAAAAATGTGAATAGAACTTAATTTTTATTGGTGAATAGAAAATGGAATATATAGTGGTTAGGAATACTACAAAACACAACCAGGATAGTAGGATCACTTGCCACCAGCATGAGTGGGGCAAGTGAGTTGTGCAGGATCAAGAAACCAAACAAAGTATTTCCTGATTCAGTCATCAACTCATTTTGAGAGGCAAAAGCAAAAGCAAGAGATTCATCTTTGAAATGGCCCACCAAAGGCAAAAAGACACATGGTGAATAGCGGTATTCACAACATTGCCTCCCTTAGATTGGCCTTAGGGGGGTGGTATTTGCAAAGGAACTTAGCATGCACTCAAGCAAAGGGACAGCCACTGTAGAGGAGCTTTACAGTGTATTCAGACCCTTGTTTGAAGGTCACTTCCAAAGGGCCAATCCACAGAGTATCCAGCTTATGCACGCGCCCACCTAATCTATTCTGGTAGTAAAGAACATGGTCATCAACATCAAATTAAGGCAAGGAGGAGCATCTAGCATTATTGGAGGAAAGTTCAAGCATATTAGTCTTGTATGCAGAAGTGTAGGCAGTGGCCTGTATATCAATTATGCAGTTGACTAGATCCTTGATGTGGTTGTCAGGATTCAAGGCCTTATCAGAGGAAAGCAGGGTGCCTCTAAGAGCAATGGGGTGGTAGCCTCTTGCCCATACAGCATAGCAAAGGGGGAATACCCAGTGACACAATGTTTGCTAAGGCAATACACAAAGAGATCAGCAGGTAGGTATAGGTCCCAATTGGCAGCTTCAGAGTAGGTGAGCTTTCTCTTGATGGAGACCAGTGTTGAATTTGCACACTCAACAGCCCCATTAATAGAAGGGAGTAGGGGGCAGAGAAGGACTGGTGGGACCACAAAGCTTTGACAAAAGAGGCTACCAGCTTAGCATTGAAGTTAGTCCCATTATCTGAGAGCAATACTTGAGGACAGCCATGTCAGTAGAAAACATCTTGTAACAGGAAGGCAGCAGTTGTCTTAGCCGTGATGTCCTTTGTAGGGCAAGCCTCCACCCACTTGATGAAGTGATCAACAGCAATCAGGATAAAGCAACACCCAGAAAGTAACAGGGGAGAGGACCTACTGCTTTAATGCAGACAGTAGGAAAAGCATGTTGAGGGGGAACTAATTTGAACTTGTGAGCGACAGCTCAAGGCCTCTGCAGCTGGCAGTTGTGGCAGCTGGCTATGACGTCTGGGATTAGCAGGCAAAGGTTTTCCCAGAAGTAATTCTTCTGAAGCCATTCAAAAGTTTTTAGTGATGCCTCCATGCCCAGTCTCTTTATGAGCTTTCAACACCAACAAGAGGCAAAGACTGGGTTGTACATAGGGCAGATACTGATCTTGTACCTTTTTGAAGAGTTGATTGTTGCGTATGAGGGTATCTTTAGATAGCTTGGACAAGGCCAGTTGGACATCTTTTGTCTTGCTTTCCCAAGAAGAAGGGTATCCAATTAGTTTTTACAATTGGTCAGCTTACGCAGGATGTAAAGCAAGAATGGGCATTCTGGATAGCCCATCAGTGTTCTGATGTTGAATCCCAGGGCAATGGAGCACAGTGAATTCATAACCTTGTAGTTGTAGGGCCCATTTAGCTAGGCGCCCTTATGACTCCTAAAGTTGTTGTAACCATTTAAGCAAAGCGTGGTCAGTAACCACAGTAAAATGGGTGCCATACACATAGTGGCGGAACTGCTTGACAGCATGTAGCACAGCAAAGCACTCCTTCTTAGTCACACTATAATTCTTTTTATTTTTGTTTAGCACATGGGAAGTGTAAGCCACAGGATGGTCTACACCCTTGTCATCTAGTTGGTCCAGAGTAGCTCAAATAGCAAGGTTGCTAGCGTCAGTGCATAAGATGAACTCCTTACATAGTTGGGATACACTAGGATTGGCGCCTCTTTGAGTTTTTGCTTAAGGGTTTCAAAGGCTTGCTGCTGACTGGCGGTTTATTCAAAGGGAATTATATAATAGCTGGACTAGAGGCTCACAGGTATTGGCAAAGTCAGGGATAAAAAGTCTGTAGTAGCCCATCATCCCTAGAAAGACTTGTACCTCTTGCAGTGTGGTGCAGGGTGCCACTCCCTAGTATTGCCATATTGTGACTTATTTCTTATTTAGAAAAGTATAAGAGAAACTG
This sequence comes from Entomophthora muscae, assembly GCA_014839935.2. Taxonomy (NCBI): domain Eukaryota; kingdom Fungi; phylum Entomophthoromycota; class Entomophthoromycetes; order Entomophthorales; family Entomophthoraceae; genus Entomophthora; species Entomophthora muscae. The sequence goes on along the minus strand of QTSX02000032.1, from coordinate 28,640 downwards.
CTGCTCTTTTTTGTTATTATCATTGGAAGTTAACCCTCTGAATTACATAGCGCCATCTCCAATTATAGACCAATTGATGCACCTGCGGCTAGCTGCAGATGCGTTGGAGAGTGACCCATTAGAATGGGTTTTCATATGGCAATAAGTGACCAATTGGAGCATCTGCGGCTAGCTGCAGATGCATTGAATGGTGACCCATCAAAAGAGATTTATTATATGGCAATTGACAACCCCATCAACGCATCTGCAGCTAGCTGCAGATGCTTCAATTATTGACCCATTGCTTGTGCCCACTATGTAAATTGGTATACCAACCTTCTGCCCCTTTTTTAACCAAAGTAGAAACTCTGAAAAGGAGTAGTCTGTAACATTATTCTACACTCAATTCCCCAGAGACAGCCCTACTATGTGCTGCGGCCACCTGACTACAGATCACATGCCCAAATGTTCATTTCTTGCCCAATCCAACCCATTTCTTTCTGAATATTCCCCAGTATGTTTCAGCCCTCAAAGAATAAGCTCATTGCCTGACAGTCTACACCCTAGTCAGCATGACTCCTCTTTCTTTTCCCTCCTCCCCTCCAAGTATAAAAAGACCCCAAGAGGTCCCCAATAAACAAGAATTATACACCAATACAACAATTGACTTACAAATCTTAGACTACTTGCAGAGCCCAAAATTAGAGGTTCTGTTGAGTAAGAAGATATCAGTCCTATTGTGTTTCCAGTTGCTCAGCTACTCTTAACCCATCCCTACAACCCTTGAGCACCACATTTTCTGGTGCTCACTACAGGGGTATCTTCCACTGCCCTTTGCACTGCTGCCGGAGACCTCTAGTCCAGGGACCAAACCTGTGACTCCAAAACCATGGACTTCCCACGCCGTTCCACTGCCAACTACGCTCAACGCAACGCTAGCCCACCAAGCCCTGCCCACCCAACTCTGGCACGCAGAGGCTGGGATTGGCCCCACAACGCTGACTGAGTCACAACCCTCACCAAAGTCCCCCACCCCAAGGGTCAAACTGCCCCTAGCACAGGATCTCCCCAACTGCCTATAGAGATTGAGGAACCTGCTGCCCCAATCTCTAACCTTCCCCCACAAGCCCAACATAGACCTTGCCAGCCTGCCTCTGCCCCTTCTGTTCCCTAAGCTGTTGAGCCCATAAGATGGTGCCCAACTTCAGTCTGCCCGCAAAGCCCCTCCCCTGCCTCAGACAAGGACCCCATAGAGGACTTCTTTGAGGTGGATGAAGAACCTCCTGCCAATCTTCCTTGGACTCCATCCCAGTCATCTACATCAAGTGGAGACCATTGCCACCCTAGGGCTCTGTCTGGAAATCTTGCGCTCCCTCCCCAAAGACGTCAGATCCTCAATCAAACTAGCTCCTGTGCCCTGTTTGTCTCACGTATAGAGCCTCTTCCCGTCCCCACTGCTCCTCCATCCTACCAGTCTGTCCCCAGTGCTCCCCCTCTAACAATGCACCAAGTTGCTCACCCTGGCCCATTGATGACCCAGCCATATCAGATATGGAACATGTCTGCCAGTTTCTGAGCAAGAATGGGGATGTTCTCACCTCCACCACCATAGACAATACCTGAGGACAAAGGCCTATCTGATCCAATTTAACCACCCTATGGTAACTGCACTAGTAAACCGGCTGGAGCAACAACGTATAGCAGTGAACAGACCATCACAGCTTTGAACCGACTAAGGGACTATACTGAGTCAGCAGTAAACCCCCTTCAAGACCAACTTCACCAGATCAGACACAAGTATGAGATTCTGGGAGCCATGCACTCAGACACCGTAACTATTGCTTGACAGATAACCAAAGACCACTCTGCCCTCCAACAGCAAGTAATTCAACCCTTGTTTGAAGAAGTGGCCACCTTAAAGGCCACTTTAACCAACATGATGTAGACATCAGTGACATTCTGGCCCAGCTAACAGATATCCAAGAGGCTTGCAACAGGTGGGCTGGGAATGCCGCATCTAGAGTCAACCAGACTCAGGATGACCTAGAGGTCTTAAAGAACAACTTTGATTTACTTCAAAATGATCACGCATAAACACAGGAAGACCTGAACGTTTTGGGAACTGATGGCAACGCAACCTATGCTAAGGTAGAAGCGCTTCAGGCGGACCAGGTCGCCTTCAAGGCAGAAACTGAGGCCAACCAGACCAAACACCTTAGCTTCATCCAACAATTGACAACCCAACTTAAGCGCGTCCAACAGGAGCTGACCATCCTGACTCAGAAGCAGGAAACCCATGCCTCCACTTACAACAAGGAACTCTCCACTCTTAAGGAGAAGGATGCTAGCCTACAGCTGCTGATCTCCCATCTGACCAAAAGATTTGACTCAATGAACCTAGGAGGATCAGGTAGCACTCAACCAGGCCCAAAATCTGATTCTGTCTTGGCCTCAGAAGAAGTAGTGTGTTCTGTTCTTGAGTCAGTAAAAACTGCAACAGCCTTGTTCAGTACTCACCCAGCTGGAGAGACATATTGAAGTTTCCCCTGGGCTACCCAAGGGGTCCCTGCCCCAATGCCAACCTCCCTCCTGCCTATCCTGGACATCTTGACCCCCAGCCTCACCTCAGTACCAACTGCTGCCAATCAAACTCCTGGGGAACATCTCCCTGACACTCCATCACAAGCCCCTGCTAATAATCCTATGGCAGACCCTGCAACCGCATGCTGGGAGAACCCCCCAAATCCTGGACACTCACATCCTCAGCAATCCCCTTGGTGGCTTCCCCCTTCCAGGTACTCAGGCCCTAACCTCCAACCATATCCACAAGAGGGGTCTTTCTTTCAGCCAAGTTACCCCTATGGGGCTTACACCCCTGCTGGGCCGTTGCTTTCACCTCAAAGCTATCCTAGAGCCTTCTCTGAAGGACCCCCAGGTCCACCAGGACCCCCACCAGGCCAACCCTCAGGACCACTAGGGCCGCCACCTGGCCCTCCAGGACCGCCCTACAGACCTTTAGGACCAGCCCCTTCTGACCCTGGCCTGCGTTCATGGGACTCATGTGCAAACTCTGGCCCCAGTCTCAAGCTAAACACCAAGTTCAAACCAGGAGGACCCATCAATATCCATGTCTTTCTCAAAGGATTCAAGCTTATGACCAGGGATAGCCCAGAGCCAGTTGCCTACTCTAAACTGTTGAATAGCCTGTACAAAACTGCCTTCTCCACTGCGGTTGCCTCTCTTAGTGGAGGGAAGGGTCTTAAAAGGTTGTTAAAAATATCCTTGAAGATACCTATGGTTCCCCCAAATAGCTAGAGGAAAAGAAGGCCAATTCTTGACTATCTCTCTGAAGAAAGATGAGTTGCTTCCAGAATTTGGTGGAAGATTTAGGGTTGAGGCTCAAACCCTAATGTCTATCAACTTCCAGACTCCCAAAGAAGCAGCAACAGCTCTTCTCCATGCAATCTGCCCCTTCCCACACTTGTCTGTCTTCCACCCACAACTGTTGACACCTACTTAACCCAAGCAGTGCTTTGCATAGCCACCTCCCTCCAACAGCACACCTTATGCCAGGCCCCACGCCCTGTGCATCCATCCTGCCAGATAGTGAATGTGGTGGAGGAATATGAAGAGGACAATGACAGAGTTCTCTATGCGGAAAGACAACCTATGAAAGAACAAGAACGCTTTAAGTGTGGACGGAAAGGACACTTTGCAAGGAACTGCCCACACTGCCAACTAGACGTGAAAGAAGAGCCTGCTGACTCAAAACCCAATGTGCATGCCTTGCCCAACACATTTCAATAGGATAGTGCCTTGGAAGGGCCAAAAAACTACTAAGCAGAGCACACAGGACCAGTGTGTATCTGCCTAGTAAAAAGGTCCCTCCTGATCCCCCTAGCCCTGACTGATTAATAATGGCTGTGGCTGATCACACATGCACAAAAAGCCTCAGCCCACAAGGAAGTACCCCCCTCACAAAATAAACTCCTTGAAGATTGATCCCGCCTTGTCATACATCCTCCAGGCTCAGAACCTCCAGAAAACTCACCCTATCATCAGCAACATAAGCAAAGCCCTTTTATGAACTATGATCACTACTCCATTGAGTGATATTGTCCACATTCTTCCCACCCTACAGAAAGCCATTAATGAGCTGGAAAAAGGACCCCCCTTGTCTGCTGGGTAGAAGGCAGAAATGGCCTCTTGGTTGGTTCAAGCACATGGGTACAAACTGAGGTATTTGGCATCCCAATTTGTGCTGTACTGGATAGCAGTGCACCAAACTTAATCCTATCCTCCCAATTCACCAATAGGCTTTGTTTCCCACCAGAAGTTGAGTGCAGTAGAACCTTCAGTAAAGCAGGCAACAATCCTACCAGATCCAAAGGCGCATACTCTTCAGTCCCTTTGAAGTTCAGGGATACTTTGGTCACCTGCCCGGCCATAGTCCTGGAAGCCAAGAACTACAACGTATTGATTGGTTCCTCCTTTATGGACCTGTTTGGGACCACCATAGATCATAAGACTGGTACATTCCACCTTCTAGGCCAGGAATTTCCCCTCCTGACACCAGATGGCTGGCCTAGAGTCCCTCCCAAAGGCATGAACCTTAGAGGATGCATCCTGCTAGCCTGCCCATCTGGGATGATAGGGATCCCCTATAAAACCACATTGACTCAAATAAGCAAGCTACCAAACACCATTTCTACAACAACCCTATACTAATTTGATCAAATGACAGTGTAAGTATCTCTCCTAAATCCCAAGCCATCATAGGAACAGGTATCAAGCTACGCATACCTTAAGGGTTGCATGAGGAAATATTGGCACTAGGTTTTCCACATCCTGGGATGCCCACAGTTGCAACCCATCTCATCTCAGGGGAGACCACTGATGAGCTCACTATCCTGGTAGCCAACCTTCACTCCTCTACTCTAGATATTGGTCACAAATCTGGGGTAGCCTTTCTAAAAATTGCCTCAAATAAATCTATTTACTCTGCCTATTTTATTGGATTGATGTATGAGCTAGGATTACCAAACCCTGGTCATGACCTAATAGCACCCATCCTACAAGACAAAAAATTGGGGACATAGACTTGCAACAGAAGGAACAGTTTCTGGAGCTCATTAAGAAGTACAAGCACCTTTTTGCCAACTCTGACGCCAAGCTGGGTTGTGCCAATAACTGCTTCCATGAAGTCAACACAGGGGAAGCACAGCCTCTATTCCAGACTGCGTACCATTGTTCCCCTGTGGCAAATCAGATAATCCAACAGGAAGATGAAAAATTATTTGAAGGAGGTCTCTTAGTACCATCCAATAGTCCCTGGGTCAGTCCTTTGCTCCTGGTAAATAAGAAAGATGGAACCAATTGAGTGGTAATTGACTACAAGAAGTTGGACACCATCTCCAAGAAAGATAGGTATCCCTTACCTCGGATTGATGACACCCTGGACAAGCTGGGAGGCGCACAGTTCTTCTCAGCTATGGATCTTGTAGCAGGATACTGGCAGATACCTATGGAAGTTGAAGACCAGGAGAAATGTGCCATTGTGACTGCAGATGGTCTGTACCAACCAACCCAGATGCTGCAAGGACTAGCCAATGCCCTGGCCACCTTCCAAAGGCTTATGGACACCACCTTCTGCAACCTAAAGTCCATCTGTGTCCTTGTATATTTGGATGACTTAATGTGTACTTGAAAAGCTTTGAGGATCATCTTAGGGACCTAGAGCAGGTCTTCATCAGGATAGACATGATAGGGATGAAACTCAAGCCAAAGAAGCTTCAATTATTTAAGGAAAACTTTGAATTCCTAGGCCAGTCATCAATAAGAAAGTCATTGCTCCTATCCCAGCCAAGGTAACAACTATCTCTAAACTTGCTGACCCACCACCGTCAAGGACCTACAATGCTTCTTCAGCATGGTTGTTTACTATTGCCGTTTTATAGAAGCATTTGCCAATCTGGCCCAACCCCTTTTTTGCCTCCTAACAAAGGATGTAGAATTTGTATGAGACCACAATTGCCAAATTGGGTTTGAGGCGCTCAAGCAAGCTTTAGTAGAATCCCTGGTTCTGGCATATCCCAACTTCTCTAAAGAGTTTATTCTGTACACAGATGCCAGCTTAGTAGCAGTAAGAGTGGTACTCGCGCAATTGGATGATGAAGGCCACAATCACCCTGTTGAATATTTCTCTAGAACCCTTAACAGCCATGAACAAAACTACTCAGTAACTGAACAAGAGTGCCTAGCAGTCTTATATGGTATTAAAGAAAGCTGTCCCTACCTGCATGGGTCCCACTTTAAGGTTGTGACTGATCATTTCTCCCTGAAGTGGCTAGCTAACTTAAAGGACCCCAAAGGGAGATTAGCTTGCTGGGCAGCAATATTGCAGGCATACAACTACAAATTTGTACACTGCCCCAGAGCCAATCATGCCAACACCAATGGATTATCTAGACTTCCACTAGTAGCAGCCCTTGCCCCTGAAGGAGAAGCCCTGTTTGATCTCATTCCTTTTCCCTCCAAATGGGATAGTGTCCCTCCTGAGGCTCAGAAAACCCTAGCCAAACTTGCTTATAACACCACAATTAGAGATGGCTGTTTATATAAGGAAGTCAAGGGACATCAACTGCCATATATTTGCCCCTCTTGGCGGCTAGCCATATTACAACAATTTCATAACCTAGCCACTGGGCATGCAGGCAAAAAAACCATGATGGCAATACTTGCATCACATTGTTATTGGGAAGGTATGTACACTGGTATATTAGAATATTGTCAAAGGGCATGACTTGCTCCAAGTATTGCCCCCTACCCAAGGCCACTAGCTATAGACTGTATCCCCCTACCCACGTGTTTCACACAGTTAACATTGATGTGGTAGGACCAGTAGGCCCAAATAATACTAGTTGTGGGAATAGATATCTTATTGTAGCCATTAGACTATTTCAGAAAATGGGTCAAAGCCAAGGCTATTCCTGCCCCTACAGCCAAGCACACCACCTGATTTGTTATATCACATATCATTGCCAATCATGGCTGTCCACACATCATCTTGATGTATAATGGAACCAACTTCACCAGCAACCTCCTACTGAATTAAACAAGGTCATGGGAATTAAGGACGTAAAATCTACTCCATATCACCCAGAAACAAATTGCTCTATTGAATGAGTCACTGGCACCCTCACAACTATCCTCAAAAAGCTCATGTTAGATTTTGGCTTGTCTTGGGATACTTTAGTCCCCTTGGCACTTATGGTGTACCAAGTAACTAATCATATCACTACTGGTTGTTCCCCCTTCCAGATGGTTTATGGACAACAACCCTCCCTACAAGGTCTCCTGTAAAATTATCAGTTAGATCCAGGTATATCCCCTGATGACCACCTGAGAGCCCTCACCAAAGGGTTAATAACTCTGCATCATGAAGCAATAATACTATGGGGACAAATTGGTGTGCCGCATTTGCCTGCAATATAAAGCATTGTCCCAAGCTAGCATCTTTTGAGATTGGCCAACACATACTTGTCTCCAGGGCTCAGACTTCTGGACGTCCCCACAAGCTCATCCCAATATTCTCAGGCCCATTTGTGGTAATTGAGAAAAGTAGCTTTGATGCATATACAGTTCAACATATTGGCTCTGGTTGAACTTATCAGGGAGTGCACGCCAAGTTTATGAAAGCAGCCCCTGTAGTTGCCAAGGAGTCTCCTTGCCCCTTGCCAACTTCTGCCTACATGGGCAACCCTCAGTAAGACCATGCAGCTTTATACAGCCTCTGCTGGCCTTGCTATTATCTCTTCTATATAGGGCAGCAGAGAAAACATTACATAGGAATATAGAAAATTGATGCAACAAGGTGTCCTACTACCACAACATAGGATCAGGCTAAAGAGACCAATTGTTGGTATAGCCTGCATAAATAAAAAAGGGATTTATCCCAGAAAAGAAAAGAAAAAAAGGAAAAAATAAATAAATAAATAATATATAAAATAAATATGGTAGAAGCACAACTATGTTTATTCTTGAATTAAGTGAGGGGTCATGAACCCCATGTAGTGATTTGTGACCTTGGCGACCACAAAGAAAGGGAACATGCAATTGTCATCATATGCTGCCACGCGGTTGCTGATTGGAGCCTGCAGCATCCAATTGTCATGCAGCACTTCTCAGGAGGATGGTGGCTGATGTAGATGGCTGCTAAGATGAGCACATCCTGAATCATATACTTGTATGATTTGAATCCCTTGGCAGGGCAACCCGTAGACAGCTGGGCTCACATGCTGTCAATGGCAGTGTCCACCTTCTTGCGTAACAGGTTGGCACAATTTGACAGGTTGAAGGACAGGCTCAGAGTGATGAGGGCTTGCACCCGCTGGTGGTACAAGTTAGGGTCCAACTCCCCAACCTGGTTAGCAAACAGGCAATAACGCCGGCTCTGAGAGGCCCCATTGAACCCATGATACAAAAGGATAGGACAAACGTCCTGCTCAACACTCCAAGTCTCAATTGCCAAGATCAGGGCGTTTTGGGCAAAGGTGACGTCTGCCATCTTGCAAGGACAAGTTGCAAACAGTCAGGAAAATTCTGTTAAGGTGAACAAAAGGGCATGACAGGTATCAATGGCCATGGCGTTCTCCAGCAAGTGACCAACCCAGGCGGTAACAGGCCTGGCCACCTGACATCCCAGCCCAAGCTGTGCAATGTTGATAAGATTTGAAAAGGAAGGAAGGCACCCCACTGGAGGCACACACGCGTAGGCATTTACAGAGGAGTTCCAAAACCACACCAAATCCTCATTCCAAACTAGCTCCAGGATCTGCACCATGGGCTCAACCTGAAGTGTGGCCCTAACTTCACGGTAGTTGTTTTCAGACTGTTTGTCCAGCCGGACTGCGTTAATAGCCATCTGGCTGTAGGGACCAAGTACTTGCTTGGAGCAATTGGGCGCATGGTGGGTAATAGTCACATTATCAAGCCCCATATTAGCAAAGGTCTCTTTGATGGCCACCCAAAGACCAGGGTGTCCTCAACAGGATTATCCTCACCCAAACAATCTGCCGCCTCAAGAGCTACGTGCTGCTGCTTGTCAATAAGAGCCTCAGAAGCTGCTTGCACGGCAGCTGCGTTGCAAGCAGCCTGGGCCATCACCTCCTGTAAGACCTGTTTGTTGTGGGTTGGAAAGGTCACCTCTGCCCCACAGGCCAGGTCACAAAGACGTTGGCACTGAGTAGCCGGGGAAGCAGGGCGACTTGGGGGCTGCAATCTTTAGGGTCAGGCTGCAAACTTGATCCTTCTTGAGCCTCAGGCCCTGAAGGCTTGGGCGTGTTGGACTGGGTAGCTCTGAACTTATCATCCTCCTTGTCTAGTTGGAGGTAACAGTGCCCCTTGGCAGCGTACACCCAACTGGGCGCAATGGCAAAGGCTCCAGACGTTATTGGGGCCCATACAATTTTGCGGTTCTCCTCTGGGAGGTCCTCCAATATGTGTTCTTCCTGTTCCACTGAGGAGCCCACCCCCCTGTTCAAGGGCCTCAAGCTTTGCTTGGCAAAGAGCGGTTAATGCGGCCTTTAATGAGGCGGATAATTTGTGGATGCGGCGGGCAGCAGAAGATAATGCCATTTTTAACTAAGGAGAACCATTCAGGACGCCTCTATTTATACCTGATTTTACCCAATTAATTTAGCTTGATAATCATTGGGTGATTCATCCTGATACACCCCTCTAAGTCTATTCATTGATTATCATTAGGCCACTTGACAATTGATTGGCTGTTTTAAATTGGTTTCAGGTGTGCATCCACTTATCATTATGAGGGCCTCAAATTTCCTTTTTAAGATGGAGCCCCATCCTGATCCGGGGGTATGTGGTACAGGGTTCCACTCCCTAGTATTGCCATATTGGGACTTATTCCTTATTTAGAAAAATATAGGGGGAACTGCTGCCCTTTTTTTATTATCATTGGAAGATAACCCTCCAAATTACATAGTGTTGTCTCTCAATTAACAACCCATTGACGCATCTGCAGCTAGCCACAGATGCATTGATTATCAGCCCATTGCTTGTGCCCACTATGTAAATTGGTATAACAACCTTCTGCCCCTCTTTTCAACAAAGTGGGAACCCTGAAAGAAAGTAGTCTGAAACCCTATTATACACTCAATTCCCCAGAGACAGCCCTACTATGTGCTGCAGCCACCTGACTACAGATCACATGCCCAAATGTTCATTTCTTGCCCAATCCAACCCATTTATTTCTGAATATTCCCCAGTATGTTTCAGCCCTCAAAGAATAAGCTCATTGCCTGACAGTCTACACCCTAGTCAGCATGACTCATCTTTCTTTTCCCTCCTACCCTACAAGTATAAAAAGACTCCAAGAGGTCCCCAATAAACAAGAATTATACACCAACACAACAATTGACTTACAAATATTAGACTACTTGCAGAGCCCAAAATTAGAGGTTCTGTTGAGTAAGAAGATATCAGTCCTATTATGTTTCCAGTTGCTCAGCTACTCTCAACCCATCCCTACAACCCTTGAGCACCACACGCAGGTTGGTGGGCAGAAGAATTTTGTCAATGTCCTCAACCTTCTTAGTCATTGGGCAAATCCCTGTCTGGGTTACTTTATAGCCCAAGAATTCAAGACGCTCTTTGAAGAAGGTGCACTTGGAAGTTTTTAGCTTGAGGCCAGCTTCCTGAATCTTAATGAACACCCTTTGTGATGAGCCAGGTGATTGGTGAAGGTAGCACTGAAGACTGTTATATCATACAAATATACTAGGACACATGGCAGCTTCAAGTTGCAGAGGATGGAGTCCATGGCCCTTTGGAAGGTGGCTGGGGCATTGCAGAGTCCCTGCGGCATGCAAGTAGGCTCAAAAAGCCCTTCAGATGTAATGAGTGTGGCTTTTTGGAGATCCTTGGGCAACAGATCAACTTGCCAGTATCCAGATGCCAGATCCTTTTTGGAGAAAAACTTAGAGCCTCTAAGATGTTGGAGAGCATCATTAATACGTGGCAAGGGGTATGAGTCCTTCTTGGTCAAAGAGTTCAATTAGCAGTAGTCCATCACAATGCAATGACCTCCATCTTTCTTCTTTAAGATGAGTAGCAGGGATGCCCAAGGACTTTGGGAAGGTGCCAGCAGCCCAGCATCCAACAGTTTTTTTGAGCTCTTTAGATACCTGGGTGTCCTTCACGCGGCTGCAGCAATATGGTTTAGCACAAAAGGGGGGAGTGTTGTCAGTGTCAATCTGATGGATAATGCCTTTGGCTAGCCCATAGTCAGTAATGTCTTTAGGAAAGATGTCAGAAATTGTCTAGCAAGTCTAGCACCTCTTTCTGTTGAACTGGGGACAGCTGTGGAAAGTCTTGCATAGTAAACAAAGGTAGGACTTGAGGCTCGTCTTCAGTAGATTAAAATCTTGAAACATATCAAAGGGATGAAGGGACAAGACATAAAGAGCATTCAGTAATTTGCCATAACCAACAAAATGCCCTCTGGATACATTTATGGGAAGAGTAGTTAGGTTGACTACAAGCAATTGAACAGGGTCCTTATGGGAGATATCTAGGATTCCAGGACAGAGATAAGGTTTGTTGCACCCTAATGAGGGGGGGAGAGTACAACTCCAAGAAGGTTTGTTCAGGTAGTTCATATGATATCTGAGAGTCTAGGATGACCTGGGAGCCAGGGGGATGGTGACGGCAGACTTGGCTAGGAGAGGGATCCCTTCAGACGCAGGACAAGCCATGGGTGGACATTTCATGTTTGAAGAGTGGGTGCAGTATTTGAGGTTAAAAACCCCAGTGGGGTATTCCAAGGCACATGTCTTAAGACGTTTCCCAGGAACTTTAACCGGCTCTTCAAAGATCAGAGGGACTTTTTATCCTAGAATAGAGAGGTAACCATCTTTCAAATTTATTATCCCATTGTATTTTCTAAGGAACTGAGCGCCAACTAAGAGATCATAACTCTTGTTTTCCAAGACAACTGCTGGTGCAGCTAGGAGAAGCTTGCCAAACCACATGGGTAGAGTGGAGTACGCCCCTATGGCACAGATCATAGACAGTCCAGCCATGCCATACAACTGGTGATAATTAAGATCAGGGGCAAGTTTGAGTTTCTTCACAAGCTTGTAGGAGACAACGTTGACTGGCAAGCCAGTGTCTAAGACAGCCTTGATCTTCACTTTTTGAATGGATATCTCTACTCTAGTGGTAGTGCAACCAAAGGGTGGAAGGGCAGCCAAGATATCTTGAGCCTCTGCTAGTTCCTTATCCCACTTCTCAATCATTCATCTTAACCCTGGGAACTCCTTATAAACAGTTTGGAGAGGAATCAAAACAGATACATTCTTGAAGACAGCGTCAGCAACCTCAGCAGCTTCTTCTGATAACTTCACTAGCACAGGGTACCTCTTAGCTTGAGTGAGGTAAGGGCAAGAGACAACTTCTTTGGCTTCAGGCAAAGGCTTAGCAGTAGTTGTAGTCTTTCCTGATTGCAAATTATAGGGGACTGTAATGGTTTCAGGAACAGCCAGGACAGAGTACCCATATGTGTCAGCGTTGTCAGTATCAGAGTCATCCAGGTCAGAGTTGTCAGAGATAATGTGGAACAAGAGGAAGATAGAAGGAGCCTCATTATTAGCAGGCTCAGAGTCAGATATAGAGGGAGTGATTGAAAGAGACTGGGAAGAATTGTCAACCAAGAGTGTCTCTGCCTCTAGGTTGACTGTTCTTTCCTGCCTGCTCTTTCAGATCAGCTCCTTCAACCCGTGGATTGGTGCAGACTCAAAAATGATGGCCTATCTGACCACAGTTGTGGCAAACTTGGCATTGAGGAGAATTTTGAGAGTTCATGGTAATAATGCAAGGACCACAGGAAGACAAACCAGAGTTAGAAGTAGCTTGACCTTCCCTAACAACTGCTCCAGAATGGGTAAGGTGCATATCCTGCAACAGCGTCTTTATGCTCTTCATGGAGGAAAGCATAGCCTTATGAGATTTGAAGTGAAGGCACAGAAGCTGGTTAACTTTGAGGGCTTGAGCGCAAGCCATATAAGCTTCATGGGCTGTTGATTGTCTGCTTGTTATCAGTTGCGGTCCTTTCATGTAGAATCTGTCTGCAAACTCAGCTAGCGTCTCTTTAGGCTTGAAAGCAATGTGCATAAAAGCGTCCTTTTTTACTTCCAGGCTAAGGTCACCACCAAAATTGTCAATAAGAAGCTGCTTCATATCTTCCCACATCTCAATGGTGGGTAGTTCAGGCACCACCACCTCCTGGCAAGTCAGGTGTAGACAGGTCAGAATATGTTCTTTCTTAACCTTGTCTGATGCTTGTCTCATGAAAGTTTTGTAGATAGTTAGGAAAGCTGTAATGGTTGAGGTTCTGGGGTCAAAGACTTGCTTAAAGGTAGGCTTAAAATGTGCTTTGGGAATTGGACCATCATTATTGCTATCAAGTACGTTTATACACAGGGAAAACTCTGCTTTGGATTCAGAGGGGGGCTGTCTAGCCCATAGCTTACAAACACTCTCTTTGAGGGTAGTCAGGGTCTCAACAACACGGGCACCCGTATTGATGGCTTGAGTGGTCTTTTGTGCAGTAGCATCTAGGTGTTAACCTTGGGTGGTCACTACTGTGGAGAGCTCAGCCAGTTGAGAAGTAAGGGATGGCCCCGCTGAGAGGCAAGGGGTGAGCCTATTGTTCACAGAGTCAATAAGTTCACTCATCTCTTGTACATCTCTATCCAGCTCAGTATGGTCCCGCTTCAAATGATCCACCTCATTAGCTAGGGCAATTAGTTCCCTAGAGCATTGGATTCAAGGGGCTCCTGATAAGCCAGGGCAGCAATCATCTTTGTCAACAGCCCTAACTGAACTAGCAGCAGTTGCCATCATTTTACGTAGGGCAGCAAGTTCTTGCTGTAGCTTAGCAATTTGAGCAGTCAACTCAAGCACCTGGGGATCAGGTTGAGGGGCTTTAGCAGGACGTTCTTGACTGCAAGTAGTTGTACGTAGCTCACAAATAGTGTCCCATATTATCTGCTCTCAATCCGCCAAGTCATCAGAAAGGGAAGAGGGCAGAACATCTGGCTTGAGCGTGGCTAATTCATTCACTTGACTCTGGAGTTTGTCTATAGCAGCAGCAGTGGCAGCTCTCTCTTGACCAAACACCATACTGAGTTTATTAAGGCTGTTAGCAGCAAAGTCTGCTACCTGCTGTAGTTGCTCAAATGAATACGTGCTGAATGCATTGAGCTGCTGCACAAGTTGTTTGAAGTTGGTGAGATAAGCGTTTAAAGTGGAATCCACTTGAGTTTGCCAGGGTTGTTAAAGCTGGTAAAACTTGTGTAGGCGCTCTCTCACGTATTTGGGGATGGACTGGTACGTTTTTTGATAGAGTTAACCAAACGGGTCTGGGAGGCAACAGAGTTGCGCTGATTGTCAGATACCAAGGAAAACAGGGAATGCATCCACTGTTGGTAGGCAGCAAACTGGTCCCAGTGATGAGTAACCGCTGCTTGTAGAGACAAGATTTCTTGGATGTGGAGACCCAACACCATTTGATGGTAGGCCAAGGAAGGCTGTACAAAGGACAATATTAAGTGCTCAGTGGAGCCAGCCGCTGAGAGGAGATGCTGTGGAAATTGAGAATCCACAATCAATACATAGTATTCCATTTGACTGAACTGCATATGAAGGCAGGGGATGGCTCCTTCACAGGCTATCCCAAGGGCTACCACCATGACTTTTTCTAAGTCAGGGGTACCCATAGTGTAAGCAACTAGTCAGGGGCCATTCCTGAGGTTCAGTACAGTGGGGATAATAGGCAGGTTAGCAATATCTTCCTCAATAGGAGGGCTAGTAATTTCAGGTGAAATTGGCTCTTTTATAGGCATAGGCAAAGGACCTGAAAACGTGGATGCAAAAGGGGTAACCAAGGGGCTTACAGCCCCTGTAGTTAGCACCATTTTTGTTGTGTTCTGAGGCGTGGCACAGACACACAACGGGGAATCCTAACCTTAGGATTGGATTTGTACTAAGTCTCAGTTAGATGACAGGAAAGGCTATGTGATTACCTTGCAGCCCTGGAAGAATAATCTCTACTAGTTGTGGCTAGAGAAAGGCGTGGAAGTACTCAAGACACAAAGACAAAAGTGTGAATATAACTTAATTTTTATTGGTGAATAGGAAATGGAATATATGATGGTTAGGAATACCACAAAACACTACCAGGACGGTAGGATCACTCACCACCAGCATGAGTGGGGCAAGTGAGTTGTGCAGGATCAAGAAACCAAAAAATTTTATTTCCTGATTCAGTCATTACTCATTTTAAGAGGCAAAGGCAAAAGCAAGAGATTTGTCTTTGAAATGGCCCACCAAAGGCAAAATTGACACATGGTGAATAGCAGTATTAACAACACTGTGGATTGTAATTTTTCTTGTTCTACCCCCATCAAACTGTCAGGTGTTCCAAAGGCCAAGGCGCTGGGACTGAACCTGGTGCCTCTGAGATAATCACCCATAAGATAAGTAGGGCGGTGGGTAGGTGTTCAGTCCATGCGGTATTGGGGTGATCTTATGAGAGCTGGGCAATCAGTTGGACCAGTGAAACATTTGAGCGCTCTACACACCCATTGACTTGAGGATAGTGTGGAGTCATGACTAGTCTTTGGAGGGCATTTTTGGCGTAGTACGCCTTCATGACTTGTACAACAAGTTTGGATCCACCATTTGTATTGAGACATTTGGGTTGCCCAAAGCAGGCCACAATTTCTTTGCCAATGAAGCGGGTGATGGAAGTGGCAATATGGTTAGTGATTGCCCAGCTACTAACCAACAGGTGAAGTAATTGATGGCCGTGATGATGATGTACTTCTTGCCTAGTCTGTCTTTGGAGTGAGGTCCAACAATATCAAGAGCTCATTGCTCAAAGGGTTCCATGGCTTTAATAGGCAGGACAGAATTGGGGGTGCAGGTTTAGATGTGTTATTTTTGCACAACACATATGTTTTGAGGAAGTTCAAGATGTCTTGGCGCATACAAGGCCACCAAACCTTATGCTTCATGACTTGGAAGAGATTACGTCCCCTGATGTGACCCAAGGTGCAGTGGTAGTGTAGTATGGTATCTTATCATGAATGAAATTACAATACTTGTATTGAAAACCTTGGAATCAAACCCTGGGTCTCAGAAGAAGCCTTGTTATGACCAGGGTAGACAGGATCCAGCCAGACTGTCAGTTGGGCCAAACCCTGGACTGCCAGAGATATCTTGCCCCAACCAGAAGGAACAGAAACCTGCCAACCTGCCAAGTGTCAAGACTGGAGGCTCAAAATCAACATTGGAAACCCCGGAATCAAACCCCAACCCTCCAAAGGCTACTTGAGTCACACAAAGTGGACAGAAACCCGCCAACTTGTCAAGTTGCAGACCCAAGTTGTTGAATTACTCTGAGATCTGCCAGACCCGCAAAGATGATTCTCTAAATGGACATCAGATTGCTATTAACTGTGTGCCACCAAAGACCCAGACCTATGCTGAAGTTATAGCTTGCCTAAAGGAGGTTACAACAAAGCCTCCTGCTAGTTCTGCCAATAATCACCAGCTAATGCCAGCCTCCAGTCCAGAATGGGTAATACAATTTGACTGCTCCAGTGATGTGGTGAACAGTAGCGGCAGAACAAAGCATCACCACTTCTGTTCATCAGAGCAAGCACAACTAGGATCTGCCGCCCGCAAAACCAGAAGCTAAGGACTGAGCCCTGCCAGTGAACTGTCTCCAGACCTGAAGTCTACAAAAAGCAAAGAAGCAAAACCACCTGGTATAAGAGCCCTGGCGTATGGGGATGAACCCATTATCATTTTTGATAATAAAGTTTTATGAACCTTTGGTTCAAACAAATATTACCTTATCTAGTCTTAGTGATCTTCCATCTTAACTCCAGCTAAGTAGACCATCAGCAACCACCCCTTCCAGAGACCAACCTGCTGATTCTCCTCAGATACTATACTGTCCCCCTGGAGCCCTCTTTGGACCTGTGCATTTTACCAAATACCCTCCCAACCTTGCCTACTTGGAGTAAAACTTGGAGATCATCCTCATTGCTGATCCCTTGGCAAGGACTAGAGAAACCAAATACATAGGATGCAAAGGAAAGTAGTACAAGAGGCCGCCAAGATTATTCAAAGACAAGTACAATTATATGCCTGCCTACTTTGTCCCCATGACTCTGCCCTTAACCCCGCAACCCAACTGCCCAATGGAACTCCCCACCGCCAAGACCACATCCACTCAACTGTTTGGAGTACTCTACATTACTTTGACGGGAATTGTAGACACTATGGTGCCCAAATCAGGGCCCTGGTCTTTTCTTGGGCAATCTGTATCCTGTATATTAAGTTAGCACCCATCTTATGGTGGACATTACCTCCTGGCCTGGCTGTACTCCATCCTGAGTCAACTAATGCATATACCTATGCCTGGCTTCCTGACATATCCTGACACTTTGTGGTGGGAATATAAGGCGTCTTCTCACCTGTCTCTGACCGACAGCAGACATTACCAGCTTTGATGGTGAACTGGCTTGAATTGTCCTTTAGCTTGAAGATAGTCACAGAATTAAGGCCTTTGTAATAGGTTGCTTCAGGATAAAGTGACAGCATTGGCCAGTCTGGATCTAAGCCATTGTCCCCGGTAATGGACGCTATGTAGAGCCTTGAAAGGCGTCAGCTGTGACAAGTTCCTTCCCAGGCTTGTACTTGATGCACAGCTGGTAGGGAGATAGACGCTTGACCCAGCCTGCCTGGTGGTGTGTCAAATGGGACTGCATATTGAAGTACTGGAGAAACTTGTGGTCTGTCAGGACGCAGGGTGGAAAGGTGGCTCCTTCTAGGTAACAATGCCACTTCTCAACACAGTGCACATTTGCTGCTAACTCTTTATCATGTATGAGGTAACATTGTTCTGAGTTGGTGAGCTTCCTGGATTCATATGCCACAGGGAGGAAGACACCCTTGTCATTTTTCACCTGTAACACACCCCCTATGGCTCTGTCAGGGGCATCAGTCTTGAGTTTGTACTGGCAGTTCCAATTGGGGAATTGCAATACAAGTATAGTTGTAAGTCTTTACTTCAACATCTTAAAGGCTTGATCCCTGGCAGGGGTTCAGTGGAAGCGCTTTTTTGTGTTTAGGAGCTCAGTGAGGAGTGCAATTAGTTCTCAACAATTGGGAATAAACTTGCACGCATATGCAATAATGCCTAAGAATGTACACACCTGGCCCACATTGGTGGGAGGTGGCATGCTTGTGATTGACTTAGTTTTGGCAGGATTGGGCTTTATCTTATGGGAAGAGATGTTGTGCCCAAGGAACAGAAGCTCTGACTGTAGGAATTTGCATCTGAAAGGCTTGGCCTTCAGCTGGTTTTTACAAAGGGCGTCAAGGACAGCACAGAGGTGTTGGAGATGTGTGGTTTGATCTTGACTGAAGACAATAATGTTGTCAAGGTACACATCAACACATTTTCCAATAAAATCCTCTAATGCTTTGTTCATCAAAATGGCAAAGATGGAGGGAGCGTTGGTCATTCCAAAGTTCATAATACAACACTTAAACAACCTGTAGTGTGTGCGGAAGGCAGTCTTTGCCTCATCCCCTGGTACAATGCGGACCTGATTGTACCCTGCGGTGAGATCAATCTTACTGAAGACCTTTGTACCCGCAAGTGTGTCAAGCAGGTTGTCAATCAGCAACAGGGGATATTTGTTCTTGACAGTCACCTTGTTTAGAGAGCAGTAGTTGGTCACCAATCAAAGGGACATGTCATTATTGGCTAAAAAGATTACTGCAGCCCGGTATGACAAGAGAGAGGGGTGGATAAAGCCCTTATTGAGCGTGTCCACAAGGTAATGGTGGAGAGTCTTGTCTTCCTTGGGTTTCAGACAATAAAGGGGATGTGTTTTGGGAAGTGAACCTTGCAATTAGATAGCATGATGGATTTCTTGGGTAGGGGGTAGTTGGTCCAGTGTTTCACTGAAAACGTCATCATATTCCTTGAGGAGTGTAGCAAGTGCTGGTGGAGGTGAGGTGCTCAAGGGAGGGGCCGCAGGTGGTTCAGCGCAGATAACTTCAACTGAACATTGTTTAAAGTCTAGTTCCCCCCTTGAAATAATATGAACCGTTTTCTGTTATTCTGAGAAGGTATCATGGAGAAACTTGTTCATTTTGACAGGATATATTTGAAAACTCACCCCATTTTTATTGAGGGTGATTACAGACGTATCCCAGTCAATTTAGGGAAAGTTGTGCTGAAGCCAGTCAAGACCAGCAATGACATTGTGGCTGAGCCCTGCCATAATTGGCCCATAGATCTTAACCTAGATGTTCCTCATTCTCACAGAGAAGGGTACTGTCAAGGAGCTGAATATACAGGTATTCTGGTAACTGCCAACACACTTAACATACAGTCATTGCCTGGTTTGGCGCCAATCCAATATACTGTTCTACATAACAAGAAAGGCAACAAACCAATATTACATGACTTTTCCAAGTATCCAGTGACTTGAACCCATTCTTCACATGACCATCCTTATCTTTGATCTGACTTAGATCCCTGCCAAAGTGCAAGCTATATAAGTCTAAAGTATTATCCAATAAAATATACTTCTTGTTTTTCTTAAATTACATATTCAAAGCTTCCCCACAAGTTGCTCCTCATCAGTACTGCTACATGGTGAATTGCTACTCTGCGGGAGTCAGCTAATTGTATTGCCTTGAATTGACTAGGCACTTGGTCTAGTTGTTGAGAATTGGCAAACTCCTGGTTGACCATGGTTGATTGGCCCCGGTGTCTACCAAAGGTTTGTGGGTGTTCCCATGGAAACAGAAGGGGTAGGCCAAGCGGGTTACTTTATTTGAAGAGTGGCTTGCTTGGGGAACAGGGTTGTTGCTGTGGACCTGGAATAAGTCAAGAGTCTCAACTTCATGCACATTGTAATTGCAGGGGTTCTTTCCAAGGAGGGATTGAGAGTGAGGGTCAAGCAGGGTTGCAAAACCTCTCATATCTACAACCCACAGGCTTTTCCTGGGTCCTCAATCTGAGCTAACTGGAGCTCCCCCTTGCAAGGGTGCTTGACCCCATTCTCCTGCAGACAGTACTGGGGGCAGCCTAATTGATTGGGGGCGCTGCCAGGTTCAGGACAAGGTTGGGAAGGTGAATCATTTGATCTTTGAAACACCTTCAAATCTTGGTTGTTATCCTCAACTATGGCCTTATAGAAGTTTTCAATAAAGGTACAACACTCTACAGGAACCCACTTGCAAATATGGGGCTTAAGCCCATTGACAATAAGAGTGAGCAACATGGCATTTCCATCAGTGACAGCTTTGTTGGTGGCAGAAAGTGCTTGTTGCCAGGATACAAGGTATTCATGGACACTACCCATATACTTGATGGCAAGAATGGGGGTTCCCACTACAATGACAAAAAAATTTGCTATAGCGGGATATGGCGGCATCCCTGAAGGTTGAACAAGTGACTTTCTGCTCTTGGCTTGCCCAGATGGTGAACCACACTGCAGCAGACCCCATGAGGCGCCCATATGCAGTGGTGACCCACATAAGTTCAGGCACTTGGAAGATAAAGAGTCAGATTTCTGTGGAATGGAGCCAACTAACAATGCCATCTCCTTCCACGCCACCCACAAAAGATTCAAGCTGGAGGTTGAGCATGTGTTGAGAAAGATATGTTTGGGGCAGGGTGACACTTGCGTTGCGCTGCCCAAGGCAGAGTCAATTACACACGCTTGTGAGTACCAACTGGTCCTGATAGATAACGTAGCCCTTGGGGATATCCCCATAAGGAAGGGAATAAAGTTTCCTGGTGTAAAGTGGCCATACAGCCTTTAATCTATCTTTTTTGGGGGGAATTTCCTCTTAGTTAATTTTAAATCTACTGCTGCTACCACTGTTGCAACTGAACCAATGATATTTCAGTATTTGATTAGGGAAGACAAAAGCTCAATAGAAAGGACAGGCATAATAATAAGGTAATATTTATTGGTTGTTATTGTTGTTAATATACCATGTGGGGAAAGCCACAAGGCCGCCATGGGGTGGCATAGTGGTGAGTTTCACAAAAGGTTTGGGACTGTGAAATAACTTGTGCAGGGATCAGCAAGTTGAATTGGCAGCGCTCCTAATTAGAAAAAGGTGCCCACAATTTGATACTGCCATCAGATTGATTCATGTTGTTAGATACGCCAAGGGGCAACTTGTTGAGCACCCCCTGTGTATTGTAAAATATGTTAGCAGGCAAGGATGAAAAATTGATTGCAACATGGAGATAGTATTTTCTGCTTGTGCTGAAGAAGGGAAAAGAATTGGTTGAACTTTGGTTGCAGCCCAAAGTTAGCCTTGAGATGCTTATGGTAAGCCTCAAGAGCTGAAGTGGTCTTCAGCTCACCATTTACCACAGTCCAGTACACGTTCAATGAGGCCATGGCTCTGGCCTTGCCTTGCCTCTGAGTGACAACCTTCCCAATTTACTGGGGCTTGAAGTACTCAAGGAAAGGCTTGAACTATGGATGCTTTGCTATGTAGGGATTTTTTGAGAGAACCTCAAACCCCTGCAAAGTGTGCTCTAGCTTTAAAAGAGCCAAGGCACTAAATTGTGCCAGCACAAATTAGCAGGTATTCAAGGTATCCCTCCAGCTCATCCTACTAAGCTCAGCATGGACCTGCACATTTTAAGCAACTTCTTGGCTGAAGTGGCACCCCTGTACCTCCCCGCTAAACAGCTGCTCAGATGCATTAAAATGATCAGGCTCTAAGTCCAAAATGCATATGTGAGGCCCCAGAGCTCTAATCCTATCTTTTCCTTCAATTCCAGGGTGGCCTGATCTTTGTCAGTGTTAGGAGGGTGGCGCAGGTGTGGCAAGGGGTCTTCTTGGCATTGTCATCAGGGGGAAGGAGTAAAAGCTCTTGGCAGAGGATAGAGAAAGCGCGGGTATGGATGGCCTCTTTGGCCCCAGAAAGAAGGAAGAACACAAGTGGAATCACCCAGATATCTATCTGGGCATGGATCATCCAGAGCTTGTAGAACATCCCGGAGAAAATGGAAAAGATACTGTCAACTAACCAGGTTAACACTCTTTTTAAATCCATCAGATTCTGCTGAATTGAGTAGCATATAATGCGGTCCTTGAAGTCTGGCCCATCATTGTGGATCAGGAAGCACTCTTCATTTGGAAGCTTCTTGAGCTCATGGGTGAGCGTGAGCTCAGTGAGGACGTCTGAGGCCTTGGGTGGAGGGGGATTGGAAGTGATGTGTTTGTTGCTGATGAACTTAACCAGCTGTTTCTGCATTGGCACCAACTTGAGTTTGTTGGGCTGCAGGTTTTTGAGGGCTTGATGACCAAATTGGAAGCACAGATATTGGCAGAGGTGAAAATTACTTGCACAAAATACCACTTGAGTATTGTTTTTATTAATTGATTGGGGGGTCACATGTGTGTTTCCCCTTCTCAGCAGTCAAATTTCCCCATTCTTTGGTGTTGAGGTGGCCCCCACAAGTCTTATCCTCACAAACAAAGTGCTTGCTCTTGATGGTGCACTTTTGATTGTTACAATTGAAAATGTAACTATCAGTAACATACCCAGAGCCACCCTTTACAGACATGACAGGGACATAGCAGGGGAAGGGCTTGGGAACTTTGAACTCCCCATCCCCATTACAGATGTTGTGGATGGCCAGTGGATCCCAAGCCAAGTGACCTGAAGCTTTAAACTTCTTGAAGTATTCATCCAGCTATCTTGGGAGTCAGATGAAGAAAGGGAAGAAGAGCCATCAGAGGGGAAGGTGAAGGGTTCTTTGAGGCCTTCTTGAATGCCTCCTTTTTCTTGCCAGAAGAAGAGGTAGGCTCCTTGGAATTCTTTCCTTTCTTGGTGTGGTGCTCCTTTGTGGGCTCAGAGTTGGCCTCTTTCTGGTAGAAAGAGTGATCTGTGAAATCATTGTTGGATTTATTGGGTGATAAGTGGTGAGGAGAAGGTGAAGATGAAGGTGAAGATGAGGGTGGAGGGAGAGGGGTGAGAGGAGATGAAATGGGGAGAGAGGAAGCAGGAGACTTTGCCTTTGCAGGCTTTTTGGCATGCTTGAGGGTAGTTGCTTTATCCTTAGAGCCCTTTGAGGCTTGACACTTGTAAGGCTGACTGTTATTGTTTGATCTTGGCTAAAGAAAAGTTTAGAATTAAAGATAAATAATTGAGACATATATTAAACAAAAAGAGGTAAAGCAAAGCAAAATATAAGTAAAAATTATGCAAATAAAGTTTTATATATCAAGAAAAACATAACAAAGTAAATAAAAGCAAAGCAGAAACTCAAAGTATAGATCTAAAGTGTGAGAATTAAGGAGCAGGTTAAGAGGAAATAAAACCAAGCTCTCAACCACAATAAAAATTGCAGTTTCAGCAACAACCAAATGTTGTTGCCAACAATTACTGGAAGGCCAAAGGGGGGAAGGAATCAACTGAAACCCAAAAGCTACAGAAAAAACCAAATGGCCAGATTAGACTAACAAATTTCAAACTTTATTAGAGTAGAGAATGATGAAGCAAGGTCTTTTACAACTCTTGCATTCATTTAAAGGAAGGGGATAGGATTTGGATGGGAAGTTGAATGACCAAATTTGATTGACCAATGATATGAGGGAATATGAATGCATCTCTTGAGGCAGAAAAATCTGGAAAATCCAAATGGACAAAATCAAAGGGAAAACTAACTCAACTAAAAATTGAGGAACCTGTCATGAATGCAATTATCACTGCTCCCAGTTTCTCTTGCAAATGATATTTAACCAGAGGTGTCTCTTGGGTAGGTTAGGTGGGGACATTTTTAACTAATTCTGAAATTAATAGTGTGAGGACCTTTCTTGGGTGTTTTTCAGTAAATCTTTGGGAAATATTCAGGCTTAAGTTGGCAGAGATCCCCAAGCATTTGATGAGGATTGAATTAGAGGCCCAAGGTGGAGGTGTAACTTTACATAAAGGTTAAAACATAGAAAATAAGTGTTTTTGATAAAGCATAAAAGATGTTAGCTTTATCATAACATCTTAGTGCTAAATAAATGAAAAGGTATTAAATAAAATAAAATACAGTAGTTTTAAAAGCTATGACAACAACCAAAATACCTCAGATTTAAACAAAATGATTTCAGATTTAAACAAAATCCAAGTCATGCAAGATCCAGGATTCAGAATTCAATTAATTTAAAAAATTTGGTTAATAAATGAACTTTCAAACAAAAAACAAAATTTCACTAGCCCATTATACAAAATTATATCAAACATCAAGCGGTGTAGTTCAAACCATAAAAAAAATGAACTGATGCAACAAGTGAGATGGATGGATGCTGTTCTGTAGTATATTATAATCCAATCAGGATTAATATGAGGCACCAACAGAAGGGCTAAAATGAAACAAAATTTGAGCAATCTAGAAGCAAGATTCCACAAGCACAAAACAAAATGAATCCACACAAGATATGTAGTATGAGCAGCCTATAATAGAAAACTATCAATTTAACAGCCAATCAACAGCTATCCAATTTAGGAACAGAGTAATTTTATTCATTTTCATGGCTCAGATTTGTATGGAATGGTTTTGAGAACCTTCCAAAATGAACTTGAGATAACAATAAAAATAAACCATTAAATTTTAAATTTTCTACTTTTAGTGATTTTATCCTAGGTTTTGTTTCAAGATGGTTTTTACTAGCAACAACATTTTTAACAGCACCAGCAGCCAAGCCAGCTTTAATGGAGGCAAGGCTCAAAACGTGGAGGCACCTGTTTACACCCAAGCCTTTGAGGCAGGTAACAAGGAAGCTGACCTGTTACTGACCCCTGACCCCTGACCCATATGACTTTGACTTGTTCAGTAGTCAACTAGTGTCTAGCTCTGCCCCCACTCCTGTACCCACCCCCGCACAAGCTGCCTGTCAACCAATCAATCAGTATGGCAACCTTGATTTGGAACAACTTTCTACCATCAGTCAACCTGCCCCCACCCTCAGCCAATCAGGCTTCAGCTCCTGCAACCCAGCTCCCCAAGTGACAAATCATCACTGCCTAAATTCTTCAAGAAATTGTGGCACTGAACCTGCAGGGTCTGTCCTTGTAACAGATTGCAACCCAATTGCAATTTACCCAAGCCACCGTAATGTGGGAGTTCAACAACCTAATGAACAGGGGGAATCAAATTGGGACAGCCAAGAAGCCCAAGAAGGCCCCCAAGTCACAAATCACTGAGGCGTAATTAATTATGATTGACCTCTTGCAGCAGGATCCCAAGCTTTCTCTTGACCCAGGTCTGGAAGCAACTTTCACACCATGGCATTTGGGTGTCTGAGCGCATGGTGCAGCTCTGGATGTATGGGAAGGTGGCTTCAATATGGGTTCTTACCAATTTTGCCAGCAACCAATGGGATGGCGTTGAGGATTTCCTGTATGATCTTGACATTGAATCAACCCTGGTTCAATGCTTGACAAGTCTATCAGATGACGTCATGTTTGTCTCATATTATAAGCTATAAATAGCTTTTAACAATTTTGGCGCGCAAGGAAGAGCCGCCACCCAAAAAGAGAGGAAGAAGGTCAAGAAGGGGGCATTCATTGGTGCATTTCTGGATGTTTCAGCCAAGGGTTTTGTCTACTATTGGACAAACCCAGATTTCACCAATGGCTATTTGTACAGCCACATCCTCAGTGTATTACTTGGCTCCTGGGATGGCTCAGATTCCAAGCACCAGGTTTTCTTGAGCCACCAGATGGAGGGTGGCTCCACTGCCCTTGAAGCCATCCAGCAATGTGGGCACCAGGCCTCAGTCTACCCCGCTGGTCACACAGACATCCATCTGGCTGATGTTGTCTTATTTAACATCAGATCCACACTACAGGAGCGCCACCCTCAGGCTTTCAACAACCTCTTTCTTGGGGTCCTTGACCACAATTTTCTCTTTGGTCACCAAACAATGGCTGACTTGTTTGCCCAAATTGTCTTCCATATGAACATGGGCAACCAATTACATAAGGATAAGCGCCTCCCACCTTGTGCCACTGCCACCTACTAGCCAATCAAGGCAATAACATATGAGGAATATGATAAGCAGTATATGGTGGCCATCACGCAAAATCCTCCTACCCCTACCCCCACCACTACCACCCCCACCTTCCAGACCCACCCAATCCCAGACCCCCCAGGCCAGCACTGCCTCTATGTCTTCCTTCCCGCGCTATTCTGCCTACTAGGCATCAATTTTCCCTGCCCCAATAAACCCCCTGTTCCCAAAAATTTTCTATTTATATTATCTTTATTTTGAATTTTAATTGTCCATGTTCTCTTTGTTTATAGTTGGTCTTATCCTTTATGCTTACTATGCTGTGTATCTAGATCCAGAACTCAGTTATTTTTAGTACCCAAACACAACCCCTTGTGAAAAAACTAACAACAATCTGGTGATCAGCTAAATTTGAATTAGAAGAATTATAGTTTAATTGTTTTTATATAAAGGTGTTACTGATCCAAATTCAAAACCTTAATGATAAACTTTAAGCCAATCAGGAGCCAAGTGATAAAGTGATTATTGTGACATAAAGGGTCATTCAATAATTCTTTGATGCATGTGCACTAATTAATATGATTAGCTGGATTTTTTGCCATTGTACGCCATTGCTGCTGTGGCAAGTTGTTGATGGACTAGTGCCCAATCAGCTGCTGGGTTAGCACTAGTCCACCAACAACTTTCCACAGCAACAATGGCGCACAATGGCAAAAGATCCAGCCAATCATATTAATTAGTGCACATGCATCAAAGAATTATTGAATGTCCCTTTATGTCACAACAATCACTTTGTCACTTGGCTCCTGATTGGCTTGAAGTTTATCATTAAGGTTTTGAATTTGGATCAGTAACACCTTTATATAAAAAAAAATTAACCTATAATTTTCTAATTCAAATTTAGCTGATCACCAGATTGTTGTTAATATTTTCACAAGGGGCAGTGCAAAGCGCCAAAAATAATATAGCAATTAAGGAAACAATGCCAACACAAAGCAAAAACACATTTGAGATGAGCGTAAAACATATACACAATGGTTAAAAAGATGGGATAGTGTAGCAAATGAGAAAACAAACAGGAATAAACAAAGAGGCAATATATCAGAACAATAAAGATTTTATTGGGGTGAAAGCTATAAAATCATTTGGAAAGGCTAGTAAAAAAATTAATGAGAGAATTAAAGAAACTTCTAAAAGACCTTGACTCTGCAATAACAGAGATTAAAGAACTTGACTGCGAGGTCAAAGCAAAGGTGAAGGCTGCTGTCCTCAAAGGCAAGAAAATTGACAGGGTGACATCCAAGGCATTAATGACCAAAATGCCTGACACATCAGAGAAGACCATTGAGTGCCTGATCAACATTCAAAAAACAGTGGTTGAGGGCTTGCAATTCAAGTCCTTTTCCCTCTCTGTGCCATCTGTCTGGACAGATGATCCTAAAATGTATGTCCACCTGAAACCTACCAAGTAGGCAAGGACAGAGGATAAAGAATTGCCCGCATAACTGCTTGCGCTAAGAATGGCCAAGCTGGCTGAGACTGCGGGCAAGGAGAAGACTGTAGAAGGTAACCTAAAAATTATAATTAAAAAAATTTCAAAATACTTACCTTTTTTGATAGAAAACATTGATAGTGAACTCTGCCAAGTCCTGGTTCCTTTTGTCCCCCCACCTTCTATTCAAATTATGCCACTCATGTGGGCAAACAGTTGTATATCTCTACCCCTGTCTTGCAGGAGCTCAAAGACAGGATCCATGGTACCTTTCCAATGACAAGGGACACACTAGCTGGGCTGACACATGCTGAAGGGGCATCTGAGTGGGCAGTTACTGCCTACAAGGATGCCCAACTGGTCCTCCTGGACCCGTTGGTTCTCAGTGGTATTTACTGTGTAAACTCCATTGAGCTTGTTTGGGACGCTCTGGAGGTGCTCTCATTCAAGAATGTACCGGAGATGGGCTGGGCCCATGCAGCTGCTTGCTTCTTCTTCCTGGTAGAGCATATCATCTCTTACCTCTTGGATAACTTTGGGCGCATGGTTTCAAAACTGGCTGTTGCAGACGCAACAGCTGTAAAGAAGACAAAAATTCTCCTGGCGGACTTCAGGCTGGCCTGGAGTGCCAATGAGACAGGGGTCCCTCAAGCAATAGATCTTACCTTCAGCAAAACTAAATACAAGAAAAAACAAGTGCAGTATACAAAAAACTGTGTGAGTTTACAGAAGCCTTTGCCCAGCAAAGGCTTCATCTTGTTGTTTACCTGGGGTTCCTCTTCTACTTTAAGATGGACATGTCTATAGAGGACCTAGATGGGGTCCTTCATGGGACTGACAAGGCCAGGCTCTCTCTGGATAGGAAGAAAGTCCCCCCGGATACAACTTGGTGGACCACGTTATCCAGGACACCCTGGTCCTGGCTGACATCTTTGGGTTTGCAGCCCCGCCAGAAAAGCTGCTCCTCCATTCTCACCTCACCATCTTCCCCTTTACCAGCAGGCAAGAATACTTCAATA